>ML682007.1:26626115-26967479 GCA_007922195.1 Podocnemis expansa
AAGGCTCTTAAGTAAAGTAAGCTGTCATGGGATAAGGCTCTTAAGTAAAGTAAGCTGTCCTGGATCTGTAATCAGTTAAATTATAAAGAACAAAATAGTCAGTTTTCAGACTGTAGAGAGGTAAATAGTGGTTTCCTCCAGAGGTCTGTACTGGGACCAGGGCTGTTGGACATATTCATAAATTATATGAAAAAAACCAAACAAACAGTGAGGTGGCAAAAACTGCAGATGATACAAAACTACTCAAGGTAGTGAAGTCCAAAGCAGACTATGAACATTTACAAAGGGAATCTCACAAAAGTGGAAGACCAGACAACAAAATGGCATCTAAAATTCAATGCTGATAAACACAAAAGAATGCACACTGGAAAACATAAACCTAATTATATCTATACAATGATGAGAGACTAAATTAGCTGTAACCACTCAACAAAGAGATCTTAGAGTCATTGTGGATAGTTCTCCGAAAACACTCACTCAATATGCAGTGACAGTCCCAATCAAAAAAAAAAAAAATCAACCCTCCCAACAATATTAAGAAAGAGATACATGATAAGATAGAAAGTATCATATAGCTTCTTTATAAATTCATGGTCCTGTGTGCCATGAATACTGTGGGCAGATTTAGTCACCCCATCTGAAAAAAGATATACTGGAAAAGGTACAAAAAAGGGCAACAAAAATTATTGGGGTAGGAAACAACATTCATAAGAGGAGAGATTTAAGACTGGAACTTATGAGCTTGGAAATGAGACTTCTAAAGGGGGATATGACAGAAGTCTAAAAAATCATGACCTGTGTGGAGAAAGTAAATAACGAAGTGCTATTTACCCCATCTCAGAACACAAGAACTAGGGATCATCAAATTAAATTAGTAGGCAGCAGGTTCTAAACAAACAAAAGGAACTATATTTCTTCACACAATGCATGGTCAAGCTGTGGAACTCACTGCCAGAGGATGTTGCGAAGGTCCAGACAAAAATGGAGTTCATAAAAGAACTAGAAAAGTTCATGAAATATTGGTCAACCAATGGCTATTAGCTAGGATGGGCAGAGATGCAAATCGCTGCTCTCCAGAAGCTTGGAATGGGTGACAGGAGTTGGGTTACTTGATAATACCTGTTCTGTTCACTCCCTCTGAATTACCGGGCACTGATCGCTGTTGGAAGACAGGATGCTGGCTGGCTGGACCATTGACCGGACCAGATATGGCTGCTCATATGTTCTAACTCTGAATGACATATGCCATTATAATACTCTTTTTTTTCCCCCCCCGTTACTTTTAATTTTTTCAAGCTCTTGCCATTAAGGCATAAATTTCCTTTTGCTTTGGAACAGGGATTTGAAATTTGGCAGGGGGCTGGGTGCCCTGTTTGACAGGATGGGTCTACACTTAAAGAGGTGTGCAGAGCCCCAGTACTGCACATCCAGCTATCCTGGGCACAAATGGAAATGTGAAGCACTGCTTACACAAGTATGGCAGAGTGTCCTACATGTCTAATACATACTGCACATGCCCAAACAGTGCCTCTCATATCTACACTAGGAAAATCTCTAACTGGCAACTTTCCCTTCTGCCTCCCCGCCCACTACAGTTTCTCATGACACATTTAGCTACACACTATAGTGAGTGCGGAAGCAGCCTGCCCTCCACTTCTGTGTGCAACTACATATACCCTATAAGCGCAACCAGGTGTAGACAAGGGTAGATAAGGTTAGAGAGACTTGCTCTTTGTCAGTCCTGTAAGAAATCTACCCAAATTTGGCCAAATTATAAGTCTATGAAGAATTAAAGGTTGCACATGCTCACTAGAGTCTCAAGATTTTAGCAGCTAAAGTCCCTCAAAATTCTGTTTGCAGTGAATGTTCTCCAGCCCAGGGCTCAGAAGAACTTGCTGTAGAATTGCAGCTTTGGTCAGTGGTTAGCTGTGCCAGAGAAGAGTCTGGGGCCAGGCAGCTGGACCGTGAGCAAAGAGACCTTCTTTCCTGAACTTTTAGTGCCTCCTCTGCTGGACCCAGGCAGCTGGAGAAGGAATCTGAGTGATTTAAACATAGAGGGGGCAAGAAACAGATCTGTCCGCAGGAACCTTAGGGTGGTGGGAATTGACTAGGGCTGGCAGGGGATTAGAGGAGGAGGAATTTTTGACTGAAAGATGGAGGTGGGGGTTGGGAACAGACTGGGATTAAGAACCAGGAGGGAAACAGATGAGTTAAAGAATCTGAAGGATTTGGGGCCAGGATGGGGATGACTGAAAACCAGGGTTTGGGAGCAAGGCAGACTGGGAGTCCTGGTGAAAAGAAACTGGGGACAAGGAGCTGACCCTACACTGGGGGTGAATAGGGTTATGTAGTAACGGAGGCTATTGTGTGTAATTAGCTCAGCTTCATTTGTTGAAAATGTTGGAAGATGTTTAGTGATTGAGGTGCAGGGCTGCAGGACAGATTCATAAATAAGACAGTTAAACGCTGCCCTGGAGAAACAGATTCTCTTCCTGCCTCTGCCACATATGGTCACTAATTGTTTGGTCTTTATTTTTTGGGTGATTGACCTATGACCCTAGGGATCTGATCTGTAGAAGAGCTGGGCACTCACAGCTGCAACTGAAGTCTATGAGACTGTGCTCTGAACACACAAAATGTCCTATATAATGTTAAATATTCTAAAAACCTGAGTCCCAGGAGTCTCAAATTGGGCATCCAAAATAAGTGTAAACTTTTGACTTTAATCTATTTGTGCTCTTGTTCCTCCTCTATACAATCGAGATAAGAGTAACACCCCCATTCTTGCAGGGATGGTTGTGAAGATAAATTGGTTAATGTTGGCAATGCACTCAGATGGGACAGCAATGAGTGCCACAGAAAAGTCAATGTAACACAGAACACCTGTTGTGTGGTGCTTACGAATTAATGTATTAAAGACCTTCTCAATCATGGCCCTAAAATGGTAGTGAAACCAGTCTGCATTTCACACTTAAACATGGGGTCTTGATTCAATTTCCTGGCCCCTTTTATAACAAGTGGCAGCAACAGGTTACTGGAAGGCTTAACCAACATCTTTTTTTACCAAGTTCCCTGCCACACACATTAAACAACTGTGTTAGAGACAGAACTATATGTAACCCCATCCACCAATGTTTCCCTGGTGCAAACATGACTAAGTAAATCCTTGTACTATGTACCAAAGCAGCCTATAACTTAGTAGAAGGTTATTTGATAAAGGAAAAGCCAGGACTTACAGAGCTTTTGTCTCGGTGGCTCATCTGCTTAATGGGAAGCCATTTTATGGAAGTGCCTATCTATAGTATTTCAAACTGTGGTAAGTGGTGGCATAATCAAGTTTGATGCATGCTGTCAATAAAACCTAATGTAAATTACTTTAAAGAAAACAATGCTCCTCAGTACCTTTTTCTAAAACCCCCGCATGTCATGTGGAACAACCATTTTACTACATGACAAAGGGGTCTTCAAGCAGGGTAGAAAAAAATGAAGCCCAGCTAACCAGCATGGCTTGAAACCCTCTGCTTCACGGTTGCTATTGAAAATCCATATGAGGCAATGCTTTATTACAAACTTCAGGGCACAATTACCTCTCATTGCCAGAATCCAAACATCTGAACTGCACCTGTAATCTTACATTCTTATCTTTTGCCAAGAATAGAGCACTGAGGATTTATTGCTTCATAGGAAACAAGCTCTTAAAACACATGGCCGTATCATGCTGTGTTTATGGGTAGCAATACTGCCTTGTCAAAATGCCCCAACTCCTTATAGATCTATAGGCACAAGGACAGCTGCTCAAACAGTCTATTTTAAGAGTCAAAAGAAATAAGGAAATGATCCCAACTGTCATCTCTTATTTCCAACAACTAAAACATGATCATGTCAGATTATTTTTGCAGTTGTATATACTTTATTTTTGAAGTCCCATTTACCTTCTGAAACTATACACCATGGCCTCTATAGTCAACAGAGTTTCATGAAAATGTCACCGACATTTACTAAAAAGCAGCAACATGCCTTCTTCATGGTGTTTTTCCAGAGTGTTCTAGGCTTACGGATACGACTAACTCCCAAGTTCTCTTTCAACCCTGAGATTCAGGATCTAAAATAAACAGAACCTGAAACTCTTGACAGCATTTAACCTGACCAAAAGGATCCATGCTAATCTTGTTTCTCAGATCCTGAGATCTTGCATAACTTGAAACTGCTGGGAGACTCCAGATGTTTAGTAACATATGAAAGTGGGGAAAAGCATGTATGATAGAGAGAGAAAACATGGTTGGTTGGTTTCCCCATATTTGGTTTGACTGAGCTATGTAATTTTATGCAGTAGAAAACTAAACAATAAGGTCTGATAAGATCTGATTTCTATGATAAATTAAAAAGGTGTCCAAAATTCCTTTTATAATAGAGTTCTAGTGATATACTAGAGTTCACCCTTTGAAGCCATTAATACCTGCAGCAGAATATTTATCTGGAAAGATCTTATATTATTGAGTCTCTTAAAAATATGACACTAAAATATATACACTTCACAGGGAGAGAAAGATGAATGGGGCTAATAAAGGGATACAGAACCATGCTCTTCAAAGGCAACTGCTTTATTCTACTCTATAGAACGTTAGTGACCACACGAAGTTGCCCTCATTTACTTACTATTAAAATAATTTTGTGCTCAGAGCATCCTATAAAATCATGCTGCTTGGAGTCCTATGTAAGATATAGTATGGTTTCAGTAGTCAGGAGTGGCCATACACTATGTCCACATGACAAAAATCTACAGACTAATTAATACCTTGTTGGCAGATTCAGGTATGATGCAAAGTATAAAATGGGCATGGAGGCTGAACTTTCTTTAGTCTCCGTGGGTTCTCTCTTTGGAAAGTTAAGCTGGGTTAAGTAATATTTTTTATTGGGCCAATTTCTTTTAGTAAGAGAGGCAAGCTTTCAAACTCCACAGAGCTGGCAGAGCTCGAAAGCTTCTTTTTCACCAACAGAGGAGGCCTAATAAAAGATATTACCTCACCTGCCTGATCTCTCCTACATCCTAGGATCAACATGGCTACAGCAACTCTGCAAATATTTTTGGGAAGTAAGCATTGAAGCACTTGGATGAACATGGGAAGCTAGTGGTACCACTGTCTGTCCCATACCTGATCTATGGCTAAAATGAGAACTTCATCTTCCAGAGCTGTCAATCTGACATCTCATCCATGAAATTTCACTTACATTTAAATGGAAAAGATATAGCACATTCTACTACTGCAGTGCTAAACTGTCTAAATTGGACCTCAATTACCTCACAGTACTAGGTAGCAGGCGTTATGTTACCTATACATACTAATTAGAAAGTGACTTGAACTTACATTTTCCTTAGGTTTGGCAATTTCTTGAAGACTCCAGTGGCTTCCAGAACTGAGATGTCATTGTCATTTAGACGTCTGGTGGGAACAAAAAGGCACTTAATGCTTCATGGATCTTCGTAGATGTACAAGACTGACATTCAAAGAATTCTGGCCTCTGAGAACAAAAGAAGCCCCCCACCCTAATTTCCTGTCAGCCTTCTATCTACCAACTATTTGAACTTCATACAACAGAAGGCATTCTAGAAAAAAAAACATGCAAAAATAGTCACTTAGAAAGTTCAGAATTCCCTTAAAATGTATGAGACTGACTTGGTCGAAAAGATTTTGCCTTAAAAGGTCTTGATGACTAGGCAGAGGACATCACACCCCTCAATTTCAAAGTGCAGAGTGTTGCTTTGGGATGAAACCTCTACATAGTTCAAGATCTGCTTAATCAAGGAAACTCTTTCTCCTCACCCGGTCACTGAAGAAGTGCTCTAGCTGAAGCACAGCTCTGTGCCAATGAGAGGGAGTTGCTTGAAGATCATTCTCTATATAGCTCCTTAAATCTGAAATTTGGTTTCCATGTTTTGGTCTGAAATAGCCCATGCCTGTTAACCTCAAAAGTTCTGTAAAGACCATTTGTTAACAAAGGCTATTAGGTAGGGCATATGGCTTGCTCCGGTGGGAGACTATATTCCCCTGATTGAATCTGCACCTGCTTAAATTTAGTTTAACTTGGTTGTTTGCATGCTTTATTATGCTTCTGGGTGGTTACTCATCATGGAAAGGGTTCAGATTGTTTTTGTCTCTTTTCTTTTTATTATGTGGTGATAAATGAAATAATGTAAATACATGGAAAGATTGTGAGAACAAAAGCACTACAATAGGACCAAATCCTGAAGATAATGTTATATCCAGTATTGTCTTATACACCATTCAATTGGATATTTTGCCTTTCAACTGAAAAGATCCCCAGAAGTATGAAGCTTACACAGAACATATCAGTTCTTTCACACAGAGTCACTTCACATACTGAGACACTTGCTGTGACAGTCTTACCTGATGCTATGACTTGTACTTCCCTGCATTTGTTTTACTCCCATTCTTTGAGTTCCCCATCTTCAAGCATCTGAGGAAGTGGGATTTTCTCCCACAAAAGCTCATGTGATACATAAATTTTTTAGTCTTTAAAAGTTCCACCAGACTCTCTTTTTGTTTTGCTGAACTAGGCTTACATGGCTACTCCTTTGGAACTTCACATACTGTTTGCAGACAATTCTGAGGTGGAACTCATGAGTTATTTCATAGCCTTACATATAGATTTAGGGCAAAGGAGTACCCCATTCCTTAATTAACTACACTGCTTTCTGAAAAGTCCAATAAACAAGCAGTCAAAAAGAGAGTAAAAATGTGCAAATGATGTTCAAAACATCAGCATTCCCCATAATGTGTTCTTGAAGATGTGCCACTTACAGATCAGTAGCATATTCAGGAAGGTGACTGGGTAAGCGTGTGAGTTTTTGGTTGGAACAATCTACAATTGTTCCTTCACAACGACACTTTTCAGGACAGACCAGGTCCATGAAGCACTCCCCAGTGAATTTGCTTCTGTAATCCTCTGAACCTGCAGGAAAACAGAAACATATCCAGATAAACTTCCTGACAATTAACAATCACAGAAATTGTAGATTGAAAAGAGACCACTCAGTTCTGTGCCCATCATCTCTATTCACTCCTCACTCAGTCTCCAACATCCAGTGCAGAACTGCTCCCTACATTCCATTCCAAGCTGTTTTTCCAACTCTTTAAATGACGCAAGAGGCTGGACGCTGTCTCTTTCCTTCTTGTAGGACTCCCTGTTAAAACATCTTTTTTTTTTTTTTAATTTTGCCTCATTATTCCTTTGGGGTCTCTCCACAAGCTGCACACACACAGGCCTGCTGCTATCCCATGTTTGGCCATGTGGCTCTCCCTCCTCCATCAGGGAAGAGGTCTCTAATGATGTCAGCAGGCAAGTTGGTGTGTGAAAGTGAGTAATTTTAAACAAGGGTGTACTAAAAGGACTCTTTAAGACTCAAGCTGTTAGCTACTAACATAATGTAAGAAAGCACAGTCAAGTTTGCAGCTATTAGATATTTGACTGACTACATTAAACAAAAAGCAGTTGAAACCAATACCAGATTAAATCATTTGCATTTCAATCAAGGAAAGGACTAACTGTATTTAGTAAGAATCATTCTCTAACATGCCATTGTATTGTAATTGCCACACATCTTTGATAAGGTTTTTGACCCATTCTAAAGAAATGATTTTCTAATTAGGTTCAATGAACTAATCTGTACTATTCAGCTGTTTTTATTAATAATAAAGGGTTTGAAACTTGATCCCTATGCTTCTAGGAGTCTAACGTATTAATAAATGCGTATGAAAATCCAGGAGTTACCAGGACAGATCCAGTCAAGCAATACTTGCCTGCTCACTTCATATTTCATTATAGCACCACCAAAAAACTTTTTTGGAAATATTTGTTATGCTCAAATGATCATAACAACCAAAACCATATTCTTAACTCGTTCAGGGCCTCAGAAGTCAACTACAATTGTAAAAGGTCATTGTCACTGCCAGAAACTCTTAGTTGAAAAGCACTAATTCAAACATGCAATGTCTTTTTTTCAGAGTGATTTGAACAAGCTCATTCTTAAAGAGCTCTGAAAAAAAGTAATAAAAATGAAAACATAACATGAAATTTGTCTTCTGAAGGTTGGTGTCATTCTTATTTTAGCTCCCTACTGTGGACCAATAAAAACACCACTACTTGTTCTATGATTGTTAACTATAAGAAGAAGAAATTAACTGCCCAATGGTACCATTATTTTATTTTTTACTGTCACATAGTTGAATCCAGCAGAATCTGGTAGTTCCAAAGGTCTAGCACTTTGAATGTCAGACCAGCAGGTTAACGACCCATAGACAGACTTGCATTTAATTTTTAATACATTGATTAAAACTACAATGCAGAAAGGAAAGTAGGTAATGTACTGCTTTATGCATTACAAATAACCAAAGTGATGAATGCTGTGCAAAAGACGGTTCATCCTTCTGTTGAGAAAGTACATTCCTTTAAGGTCTGATCTGGCTATTGTTTTTAGCCTGGTGGCACTGGAAACAGAGCATGGAGATATTCAAAACTGGAAACTTTTGTGCTCAAGACTTCCTTATTCATTTGAAGTTACTTAAAACATTAGGCAGCAATCTCCCATTGTATGTTTTCATGTGTTTTTAAAATACAAACTAGAAAAATACTTACATTCTATAATTTTCAGCAATAACAGCCAACTCTCTCCTGAAAATCCCATAACTGGGACGCTAATAAAAATGGTGACATGTGAACACTACAGCATACGATGGACAGTGATCTACATCTGTATCCTTTAGAACTCTGTAAATGCTCTAAGACCACAAAGTAATTCCCAGACTGAGCAGTTCCCAGTAACTGAGGAGTGACCAAAAACGGGTTTGAGAATGTATCAAATTTAACTTCTTAAAAATTCAACTGTAATTTTCATTATAAATCTATTCCTTGAAAGAATAATTGCAAATGCAATAATATGATGGTGAATGACTTTTTATTTAAGTATTTTGTCTGTTTTGGATATAATGGTCAGCGTCCTGTGGGTGAATAAGAAATGGTGATGGAGTGGAAAGCCTAGTGAAAATACAATGGAAGAGCACACATTTTTAGAGGGATTTAAGATATTAATTTCTGGACATATTTTTTCTCAACCTTTTTGGAAAAGCTAATAGAATGAAATTTACCGAATGTGACTTTGCAACTTCAAATTCTAATTCTCCTGCTGTGTTCATCTCTCATACCTATGCTGTGTCAACTGTTAGAAACTCATCTAGCCTGGGCACCAGTCCACCACCTGTCTGCTTTGAACAGGTGAAAGCTCTTCTGAGCTCAGCATGAAAGAAAGGAAGCAAGGTGGGGTTTGGGGGGTTCTGAAGATTTTTAAAATTTCAAAGAAGAGTTATCTGTATAAGCATAGAGTCAAAGTGATAAATTACATACATATCCTCATCAAGTAGTCAAAGTCATTCATTAGGCTGAAAGACAGCAGAAATCAGCTGCCAACAATTAGATAAAATTTACTATTTGACTAGAGCCCTGAGATCTCTTGGACAGGTGGCTGCTCCATTAAGTTATTCCCATAAGGGAAACTAATGTGAAATGCAGCCATCTGCTTGCAGAACTAGTTAAATGTGTATCCCCATCTCTACATGCAGTATTTTATCAGCATACTGCCTCAGAGCTTTAGGTGTATATGGTATGATTTGAAAAGCACAGTTAGAGATTATGTGCAAATATTATTTCCTCTGTTCTAAAAATTAGCCTTGGTGAGCCATGAGGAAGAGCTACAGAGGCAGTGAAGACGACTTTGTTTTCAGAATAACCATTAAATCATATTTTTATACCACTTCAGATGGGAGATCTGTGAAGCTAGCCTGAATATAAAACGTAGTATAAAAGTTTAAGGTAGTTTACACTTGAAACATTACAAGAATTAAGTTATTTGTAAAAAGGATGTGCCAAAAATGGAAATCAGGGAACTGCCTTTAACTGATGTACCAGTTACTGTTAAAGAATTATCATCTAACAATCTCAAAAGTGCTGTAACAGCTAACAACTGGTAAACCAACTGAAGTCCTAAGGCAGGTGCAGGCTTTATCATTTCACAAAAGAGAAAACTGAGGTAAAGTTAAGCACAAAGATTTCAAGAATGTCCATTAACTTGATTTCTTTTTTCTGGTATTCAGCTTGAGAAATTTAAGTTTTCAGGTCAACCCTTTTCTTTTTAAATGGGTGCTTAGTTAACTTCCAAAGTAAGTGCTATGATTTCCAAAAGCGCCAGACACCCAACAGCTCCCAGTGGGGTCTATGGAAGTCATCTGGGAAATCAAGCCACATGGAAACATGTTGATGCCATTTTAAGCACCCTTTAGTTAAAATTTTTACATAGGTGTTTCAAACTGACCACCCAAAATTAGTGGAAGAAACTGAAAATTTGCTACAAAATGCTTTAAAGCCAGAATGTCAGAGAAAACAAAACCCAAAACCTGGCATCATGACACTACTTCTTAAACTAACCACTAGATAACATTATCTCTGGGTTTACTGAAAACAAAAACAATGCAGGCCCTTTGGTGATTCACTACTCTGCATCAGCTACTCTTGTGAGGCCCGATTGCCCCAAATCACTGGTGTCAAAATCTGTATCTAAAAGGTGTCGCGTACGGTATCATATACAAACTGATAATACACTGGTCAAGAAAATAATTGTATACAGTATGTATGGGGTGCTAGAACCATGTTCTTAGGATGTGTTTGACACAAGCAATTGCATAAGTTCCACCTGACCTAGACAAAGAAATGTGTATTTGCTTGTCTGACCGGCCTGGTTGTAAGGCACAACGAATGAAGGTGTATTTACATATAAGCTAACAAGCAAGTGTGAAGACAGCATGTTCGCAACAGGAAAGAAAAATTGTGCCTCAGCTTACTTTTTAAAGAATACATTTCAAAAGTTTATTGGACTATAAAATGGAGAGATAACCCCATAGTCATCCTGCACCCAAAGAGAAAAAAACCCAAGGTGCTTTGGGTCCGGTGATTAGACCCTGACTAAGGGTTAGCCAGCCACGCTGGAAGAATTTCTGTGGGGAGAAAACTTCGAACATAAGACTTGAGATCATTGAATTTCAGCCTTGGAAGCTTCTTTTCACATTTGTTTCTTTGTAACCATTTTTTTATGGGTATTACTTCTACTTGCTATCACTTTATAAACTTGCGTTCCTTGCTATGAACCAATTCTGTGCTGTGACTGAAGGGAGTGTGCATTAATTCCAGTTAAGATTGCAGGCTCAGGTGTACTATTTCTTTAAAGGAGCAGAAAACGTGTAAGGTTTTGGGAGTGTTCTGCTGTGAGGAACCAGGCACTACAGGGGAGATCGATTTGGGTAAACTTGAGGCTGCTGAGGTCCCCATTGCAAAGAGTAAGTGGGCAGTGGAAGTCACAATGTGCCCTGCATGCTTGCCTGCTGGCTGATGGTGTCAGGGCTGTGGCAGCTGCATAGTATTTAAGGCACACAGAGTTGCTAGGTAGGTGTTAATCAAACCCTTTCCTGGCCAGAGGGAAACCCAAAGAATCACAGAGTCTCTCCTTGCTATTTGGCACTAGCATTCTCAATCATTACAAATAAATGCTTAGATAATTTAGCAACAGCACAAGTGTTACTGATCAACTGTACTACCACCAGAAACACTTCTAAACAAAATATAAACCTACTTTACTATGTTTCCATGTGAGGCTCTCGAAGTACCTTATTCAAGGTAGGTGTTATCATCTATATTTTACACATGGGGAAATTGAGGCAGGAAGCAGTAAGGTGACCTGCTCAGGGTCACAGTCAAGCATCATATCAAGAAAAAAACCTCTGGTATGTTCACTTGCAGTTTCCTACTCTACAACTGGTGGAGGATCTCACCCTCCGGTCATAAAATGTCTTCCCTTTCAGTAGGCATAGAACCACAGAGACTCCCAAATTGCTCTATCAAAGTACTTTCTTCCTAGTGCAAAGATACAAAACTAGAATATGCTACTTCAGTCCCAAGTAGTAGGTATATAGGTACCAGAATACTGCAACATCGTTTACAGGACAGCTCTAAAAACAGTTTCTCAATTTATGATATGTCCAGCTAATTAAATTAACATGATTTTTGATCTCTTTAGAATTATTAATGAAGCCAGAGCCTAATACAACTCATCAAGATGTCCAATTTATTCACTTTAATATCAATTAAGCAAATGAGTTATTTAATGACACTTATTCTGCATGCACACCCCCTGAAAAATCACTTTGAAACATGACTGTTCACTGGAGTTATTTCCCGTGCAAGCTGCAGTCAGTCGCTCAGCTGTAGGCAGGTCTATTTATAGAACACAAAGAACCTTTATCACTTTTCCTGTGAGAATGAGGGAATCTCTCACCTGTCGATGCTTCTGAAAACAGCAGAAGTATCCCAGCATGCCATGCGGCAAGAAAGTATGCAGCCTTCCATGGTGCTTGACAGAACCATGTTCAATTTGTATTGTTCTACCACATGGTTAGATCAAGCACAAAGGAAAACCCCATTAACAGCCAGAGTCAGTGTTAGGCAGTACCAAAGAGAGAGGAGCGTTGAGAGGAAGCAGCATGGAGAAGCACAAGCTGTAGATTTCACTGAGACCTGCTGTCCATTTGACCCATGCAAAAAAGAACTGGAGTACAAGAGGTCATCATTTTACGCTATAACTGCAAGAACACTCTGTACAGGACAATTTGTTAGCGTATGAGAACAGAGACTAGAAGGTTTGAAAGGCCAAACTATTGCAACAGAAACACCTTAAGGGATTGCAAATGGCTGCCTCCACTCAGTGCACACAACCAACTGTACAGTGAGCATGTGGAGCTAGCCACAGATAAAGTATCTGATCTGTGCTACTATATATCAGGCCCCTTACTCTTGTCTGGTGACCATTTTCAGAAAACAGAGTGGAAAAGCATATTCAATTTATGTTGTTTTTATGATACCATCCACTTAAGAAGCCAGGTTGGAGGTACAAAAACTAACTTCATATGCTGGAATACATACCGATAAATAGGATTTCAACCTCATGGCCAAACCCTGGCTTCTGATGCTGCACTCACCGCACAAAAATCAATGGAACTGGGAGTTAGGATCTCAGGGAAGAATACATCTCCAAAATGGTCACATACACAAGTGGGAATTATATGTACAAGAGAGTAATAATAATCATCAGTAATCATTGCTTGATTCCTGTTTTTCAAAACCACCCTTCAAAATGAGGGCACAGGAGAGAACAATCACTGTTTAAGATATAAATGAATATCTTGCTACTGCTTCTTCTTGAATAATACCAGTAGTTTTCCATAGGTTAGGTCATGGCTGAAATCTGGCTAAATGTTAGTTCTTGCTCACCACAGATTCATATAATCAAGAAGGTGAGCCCTCCTTCCCAGATCCCAGGCTCACTTCCTTAAAACTCACCCCATGTTCCTGACATTGGGGATGGAACTTTAGAAGTGCTCAGCGTTAGCCTTCTCTGCTCCTCGTGAAGTCACCAGGGAGACTCCCATCGACTTCAGTGGGTGCACCGCTAAGCCCACAGATGAGTTTTTGAAAGGTGCATTTATACAGAGAACAAGGTTAGATGAGAGGAGAACATGACTGAATAAGGGCAGGCTCTATGCACCTAGTAAGATAATTTTCACGGACTATGATGAAGGCTGATATATGGCCTTTTGGGAAAATGAGGTCTTCCTTAGCAAAGTGTTTGTTATTACCCCGAGGATAAGGTCTGTGTCAGGTTAGGCCATTCACTGCAACAATGCAGACAAGCACTCTTCTATGGAGACGATAGACATAGCTGGGTGAACTACTGGGAACAACTAATGGAACTATGGTAACAGTGCATTTGTTTTGCTCCCATTCTGTGAGTTCCTCATCTTCAAGCATCTGATGAAGCGGGATTTTCTTCCATGAAGGCTCATGTGATAAATAAATTTCTTAGGCTTTAAAAGTACCACTGGACTCCTTGAGTGTAATTACTGTGCGCTAGTAAAGATGTCTGATCACTTTAATCACATGATATTGTTACTCTTTTCTGCTTGGATGACCAACTAAAATAAGAAGAAGGTATGATCCAATCCCTGGCTTTTAGTATGGCTTTTGAAAGGGACTGACCACAGAGTTGGGGAATCAGACACTTAAATTTTTTGTTTAAGAATCATTTGAGGCAAAACTAGCCAGAGAGATTGCTGGTAGAAAAATTAGGATCCTGTAATATGTAATTATCTTTTCTTCTTAATTCATACAAAGTTGAATGTAGATTCATGATCGCTTAGTCCACCTCTGGCTTATTTATAAATACGTCTTTCCAAGGCTCTTGCTGAGGGTTTTGCACAGCCCTTTTTGTGAAGGATGCAGTGCCCTATTTCTCCTCCTTTTTAACCATTGATCCACTCAGGCCCTGGATTTCTGGAATAAAATTCCCCCCCAAGGTACAGTTAAGCAATGAGAAAAATATTTATCTTTCAAATGCTTTTATTCAATGTACTGGTTTCCAATGTTCAGCAGAGTCCATAAACAAACCAAATCATTCTGATGTGGGTGGCATGCTTTCAATCATTGTGAAAAAGGCATGTAAAAATCAGCAGGAGAGAGTTTTGGAGAATTTTTGAACAAGTCTGTCTCTCTCTATTGTGTTAATTTAGCATTTTCTCCTTCCATCTGCACTAGCCATGAACCCCTATAAACAAGAGCCAGCAAGGTAAAAAGGAAGAAGTCTGCCACAAAGGCTAGTTCAAATCCTCCCTGTATATGAAGAGACAAGTAGTTCACATGCTTCATTATCCTTGCTTTGCAGTTACGTTTTGGGATTTCTGTTCACGGCAGACTGTGACTAAAATATTCAGGGAAACAGCAGCTTTTCTGGATACATGGACAAAGGAAGGGAAGAAAGCTTACTGCTTGTGCTTTGGTCCCAAACCCTGTGCTGTTTCATAAAAGAAATTTCAAGCTGGGGCCCAAAAGTCACCTTCCATGAGCCTCTGTATGAACAAAACATCTCTCATATAAGTATTTGCCAAAAATTGCATTTAAAATGGGGTGACTGTTGGCAGGCAATTTCCCTTGCCACTTGCCCAACTCTAGAAGAACAATGTTAGATGCAAGTTACATTGAAGTAACATTGTATGATTAACTGTAAAAAGAGATTCTAACCTGTGGTAATCAGAGGTCTGTTATTTCAAACCAGTGCCCGAATCCGTAGCTTGAGAAGGAGTTGAATATATTTCATTGTTTTCAGCTCTGCCATTAGACTGCAGCAACTCAGCAAACTATTTAGGTATCAGAGCAATCAGACAGAAGATTTATTGATCTATTAAGGCTATATTACGACATTTGTTTCATTTAACTGTGTTTCTTCATGCCAACGTCTCTCTTGTGCTTTCCTTTTTCCTATTGAAATAGCTTCTTGTGATCATTAAAAGCTGCTAAATTCACAGCTCTGGTGAGTGACATTCGATTTAGCCGCAGAAAAAGTGCAACAGAGGTAGTGGCAATAAGTTCATCCCAAACCTGGAGGCACCATCTTCTAGTAGACAGCAACTCCTTGTCAATCCACTTTCTTTCCAGTGCATCTCTGCTAAGAATTGCAACAAGGCTGCCGGCTGGTAATTGTTACAGACATTTGATGAACTGTTATCTACCTTCTGTCAAATGTTCTACTTTATCAGAAAAGTGGGCTCTAAAGTAAACATTTAATTGGACACCTTCATATTTTACTCTTTTTGGGGGGAGGGGGAATATATTTTCTGGAACTCTATATCACAGATTTTAAGATGGACTTGTAATTCCTTGAGTAAGAAAACCTATGGCATGTATCACTGTGGAGTGCAGAAAACATTTCACTTATCGTGTTCAACCTGGGACACTCAAAGAGTTAGCAAGAAATACACAGAGAGATCTGAATTGTTTCTAAAACTTTTCATGAAATGAAAGAGTATGATCAGTGTCATAGTTGAATCAATTGTCTTTTTCAATTGAAATATATTTGAAAAATAATAGATACGATTATCAGTCACACTCAGTAACAAGTCACATTGTTCTTTCTTTGAAAGCGGCTAGATAACAGAGGAAGTAAGATACATAGTTTCATGTAAACCTCAGTATGCAAAGGCCATTATATTGTACAACAGACTTCCTATTCATATATATGATCATGCAAAATTAAACCCAAGATTCAATTGGCTTATTTCCCTTCTATTCAACATGGTTTATTTAGCTATATTATTGCTGTAGACAATCACTTGGACAAACTTTTAATTCCCTTTTCCCTATTCTTTCCTCCCAGCCAACTCACTGATGAGGAACAACAAGAAACTTCCTAGCTTTACTATGTTCTAACACCTCTGGGAGCATTTTTAGCTGAGCTTTTATCCTTCTCTTCCAGAAGAGATATCAGGATATATAAAATGTAAAGGACCTTAAAAACCAAAACAAAATTAAAAAAAAAAAAAGCTTGTTTTCAGCAGCCCAGATCACATGGCAATATTTCCTCTCTCTTTTCCTGGCTCCATTCCAGCAAAGCTCCTGTAAGCAGAAGTGCTGTGAGCTTTGGCCTAAGGCAAGTTCTTCTAGAAATGTGACTAGGCCTCTAAGAAGACTTTTGGTTTCCAGATAATCCCCACGAGTGTCAAGTATAGTGCGGGATAACATAACAGCTGTCAGGTTTCAGTGTCCACTTCCAGCTAGGAGCTGCTGGAGGCCAGCAGGATAAGAACAGACTGAACAGCAAATTCCTGACCAGGTATTACTACAACGTTGTAACTACGCAGATTAGGGCATAAGAATATCTGCATTTATTGAACGAGACAAGACTGAACATTACAGCGAGGAACATGAACACACGATATGCGATTGATGATCTTTGCTTAGCAAAATAGGGAGGAATTTGTAAAGGGAATATCACAGTGACTCGGAAGTAATAGGAACTGCTGCTAGCATTTAACAACTGATTAACATACACTTACCTTGCATAAGTTTTTAAACATTTAAAAGAAAAATAATAGTACTTTATATTTTTCAACTAAATATCTCAAAGAATTTTAGTAATGAATGCCTATAACTCTGCTCCAGATACAAACAATTATAACCACTTACTTAGGGAAAATCAAGACATGGAAAAATTAAGCGATTTGCCAAAGTGTATTAGTGAGCTGGTAGCACAACTGGAAAAGAATTTCAATTATCAGTCTCTGCTCTTAATACTAAATAGCTGCATCTCTTCATTCATGGAGCTTTCTGTGCAAGATTTTTGCTTCAGTTAACACAGCGTGCTCCTCAGGTTTGGACTCACTCTGTAGAGGGGTGAAGTTTCAGTCTATTGTACAGGGAAAGGCCATCACAGTAAAAAATAATGGGAACTATGCTCTCGCCTGGCACTCCAGCCCAAGAAGTCTGAATATGTTCGCAACCAAAATAGTTGCTTAGAACCCAAAATACAAACACAAAGACATGGAAAGACAAATTGCAAATACCATGAGCAGCTTTTACTAGATGTCTTTGATGCAATCTATTGAGACATGATAAACTAAAATACATCAGTTAATCTGATGACAAGAGACATGAAACTATCCCTACACAGGTGCTTATGTTCCATTTTCCATATCTGTATCACGGCTGCTGCCTTCTGTTGGATTGAATTACTGCAAGGCAGTGTCTGAAAGGGAGAGATTTGTGCTGGCAGATGGCTCATTGTCCTCCTTCTATAGTTCACCCTGTTGTTGGTTTGGACAGAACTATCTGGTGTTGTAGCAGCTAATTGAATGAGTTAAAAATCACAGGCCCCTAATTCAAGAGGAATTAAGGAGCCAGGTTTAGTTATTAGGGCTTTAAATGGGAAAGAACTTTATATTTCTACACTTCGGTGTGGGAAGGAGGCTTTTCTTTAGAAACAAATATTCTTTGATCATCCTCAAAAGCAGGGTGTCAAGGGGCAGCAGTGGCAGGTGGAACCGCCATCAGTTTTCAAATGCAGAAGGAACTGCCATACATATATGCCGTACACAAACAAAACAGGAATCTTGAGTACAGGGAGAGCTCTATGCAATAGCCGCTGTACATAAAGTAACAGAGAATTCTTACAATTCTTGAAATGACAGTAAGTTACTGGAGAGGCAGCAAAACCTGGCACTGGATCCTTTTACTTTCCCTAAAGACCAGTACTGCTCTACAAAACAAAACTTAACTTAGCCAAAACTACTGGGCATTAGAGCTTTTTTTTTTTCCTTCCTACTGAGGATGGGACCCTCCAGTGACTAAAACTGATGTGTAAACTTAAGAAAAGCTCTGTGTACGCTCGAAAGCTTCTCTCCTTAAGCCCCACAGACACTGGCCCAATAAAAGATATCTCACCAATTATGTCTTTCTAACATTCCCTGTATCTTTAGCTGAGATTGGGCAGATGCTGCTGAGGAAAATGAGCATCATGCTCTCGTATTGCTGCTGCTGAGAATGCCACATCATTCCCCTTTGTAAGCTTGTGTTAAATCTCCTCCCTTGACACACTCGAAATGCTCTGCAGATGTTGCTGCTCCATCATCATCAGGTACCTGGCAATAAAAGCTTGCATCCGAGAGGAGCTGCCTTGCTGATGAGACATTCCACAAGGGGAATACAATTTATCTTTGCAAATACTAACAGGTAGATATGGGGAGGGAATGAAGAAGGAAGAAAGTATCAAGTCAAGAAAAAGCTTCCAGATACTGTCTTGTATGAAGTTTATTGTTATATTTATCAAAGCCTCCGCCTGAGTTCTTCTGTCTAACCACTTATTTTCCAAATGCTGTCCTGACATCACTCCTAGATACAGAGCTGACATCTCAGACTCCACTTATCTCTTCCTTCCAGGCTTCCCCACTATTCAATTATTCTCTCCCCTCACCCATGACTTTTGGGTTGCCCTTGACCTTGGAATCCCCATCCTCGCAGTCTCCTCTCCTATGCCACATGACACCCCTTCTCTCAAATTGTACCTAAAGAGACCCTTTGTGAAGCCAAACAAAAAGGAAATATCTGCACTGCTTTAGGGACTTTCTGAGATGGACCTCCATGGCAGACTCCATTTCTTCCCCTGTTGCTATAGTGCTAAGTACACGAAAGGTGAACTCATAATGAGCTTGATATTTAGAGAAACTTTTCATTCTTTCAGGCACAGTCAGTCTGAAATTTAGTCAGAGGTTCAAAAAGAATGAAAATAACAGTAGCCCTAAAAGAGAAATTAATGATAATATCTCCAAGCAAGAAGGTAGAAGCTGTAGCTCTACAACAGAAACTATCTTCCCTTTCCTTCATTCAGAAAAACAGGCAAGAATCAAGGGAGTGGTAAGAAACAGGTGAGCAAGATCCCTGAGTCAGCAAGGATAAACAGATCACTAAGTAGTCTCATCACAGCAGCACTCATGCAGAACTGTCCCTAGCTAAAGAAACACATTGTATACCTCCATTTTTTACTTTAAATGCACAATGATCCCACAATTTATGCCTCTGAATGAAGATGTGTTCTGTTAAAGCCCAATGCACAAAGCCATATTCCTCAGTAATAAAAAGTGGAAACTGACATTTTCTTGTTGTGTTCTAAGTTCGAAGCAACAAAAATTGGAAAAAGGGACAGGCTGAGGGCTAAAAGCTAACACTGCCTCCCTGAAGGCATGATGGATCAGTTTACAAACTGATGTGTCAAAATATCCAAGTGAACGGTACTGCACAATTTCTTCTCATTTTTTCAATGAACAGAGGAAAGAGTAGTGAGTTATGATTCTCATTCCCATTTGGAGCGTGCGCTAACAAGGATAGGAGCCTCTCTTGGGTTTCTCAATAGTGTTAGCTTTCAGCCAACTTAAAGTCTTGTCCTGAAGCCCACCCATTGTGTGGTCTCCTCCTCTTAACCATGTACCAGGAAAACTTGAAGTATGCTTTCTCACGGGTGGGTGATATAATTAAATTGACAAGCAGGACTGAAACAGAGAGCCTGAGAACATAAAGAACTGGAAAAAAGAATTCAACAGAGGAAGACAGAGAAAACATCATTCTCAATACCATTATGTAAACTGCCATCCTTCTCAACTATGATCCTTCATAAACCTTAACAGACAGCCTCAGCTTTTTCCAATGGTTTGTACCACTAGATGCAATAGGTGTACAGATACACATATCACATTCTGATTATTGCTCTGACTATTAGTAGAGTAAAATAAAAATGGCAGATTGGCTATAGATTTAGAATTATTAACGTCTTCAGTGTTCTTTATTTTCTAAATAGCCATGATTTCTCCATTCTCATTCTAAATTTTTTTTAAAGGTGGATATTACTGACTAATTACTATGGTAAAGGGATGGGCCTATCCCAAATCTTTGGATCAAACCCTCCATAATGTAACAGTTTCAGGTTTGGCTCTAAACTGTGAGGCTTGAGCCCACAACTCAAATTACTTAAAGGCTTTAAGATCTGCCTGAAAGAGACTTGGATTGCAAATGAAGTTAACCGTATTTTATTTGATCAGTAAAGGGCAGTTTATCTGAGAATGCTGTTTGCAGCAACACACAATGCACCATGCCTTGCTTTGAGCTGGTGCTATGCACTCTCATGCTACATCAATCTATCATGCCATCAATCTTTTACTGTCAGGAGCACAATTAATCATGGTGTTTTTCAGGGGGGAAAATGAGCAAAAATGACAGTAATTTTATAGAAAATACTGAAAGGCATTCCATCAATGACAGTCATTTTTCTTCCCAAAATGTAGCCTCAGGTTTTCTTAGACTGAAATCTTGCCTGTCCCTCCATCATACCACAAGCACAGTAAATCTGAAACCTGTGCTACCAAAACAACACGCGTATGAATAAACTGAGTCAGCTAAATGAGGCTGCACAAGGTGACAGACAGCTGGAAGATGAAAAAGCTTAGCAATACAGTTTACATGCTGGTGGGATGGGGAGGAGCTTTATAATTTTTTCATCTTATTTTCAGTATCATCAAGTAATTACACAGACATTACATAAAATCTGGATCAAACCCTCAGGTTAGTTTTCATTCATTCCTTGCTAAGGACAAAAATCCACTGACTGTAATGGACAGCTTTGCTTGAATGAATAAAAAGTAAAGTGAGAGCTTCTGGGTTGGAGCTGCAGAAATGCCTTAATGATGGCAAAGCTGTGCTAATTCATATGGTCTGTTCCTTCCCGTTCTCCTCCTGGAGCAGAATTTCTCCTTGCAGTTTATGTAGAACCTAATCCACAAACTCCTAATCTCTCTCCTCAGCACCCACCCACTCTTTTTTTTTTTTTTTGTCTGAGTACTTACTCAAGCAAAGCTCACAGTTAGGCCAGTGAAAGACCTCAGGATTTGGCCCAATGTACATCCAGGTTTCCACCATACTCAAATATACCAATTGGCACAAGATTTCATCTACAGTCCAGTGGTTTTCAAAGACATTTTATAAGCCAGCATTCTTTAAAAATAAATGCCAAGAAAAAAAAGAAAAAAGACAAGCTACAGACTGGGCTCTTTTTTAATCCATAAGATAATTGGTTTTCTGGAGGACTAACTGCATTTCCCAAATTTAATTTTAAAAGATGCTCCACAGTACCTATTATAGCAAACACTGTCCTGCAGATTTGATTAGCAAGCTCTCTGGACCTGCTTATTTCTGAATTGAAAGTGCAGTACAGCCTGGATAAATGAATTACCTGAGCAGCGGAACTTCTTGCTCTTGATCTGGCTGATTCGTTTGTTGGCAAGGCGACGCGGACTGCTGCATCGAGCGCCGCTGGTTTCTATTGGATTATCCTGCAGGTAATCAGCCAGCCACTTCAAATGGCAGTCACACACAAATGGATTCTGAGCTAAATGTCTGCAAGAGGGATGGGATGTTTAATCAGAAATGACCTGTAACACTGTACTCCATCATTGTTTTTCACAAACGCAAACCTGAAGAGTAGAGTAATTGAATAAGCTCCCAAAAAACTCAGGCCTGGCGGAAGTCTCATGGAGCTGTGCATGAATGGGAGAATTCTGTGAGCTATCGTATTTCTTAGCTCATTAAGACTGCTGCAAGCCCTCTCTTGGAGGAAGCGTAAATTAATACAGCAAAGCCTGATTTAAAGAATATAGATCTGTCTACAAAAGTCAGTGTTTTCTCTTGGAAATATTGTAAGAGAAATGTATCTCTTTTGAAACACCTGACCTGAGTGAACACGTAGTACCCTGGTTTCAAAGTAAGTTTTATTGACAAGCTCAGCTCTTCCCAGGGATCAAAATGTGGATATGTAAAGAAGAGCACTTTGGATCAATGGGCAACACCATAACTGAGCCAGAAGCCTTTGCTCAGGAGTGAAATTAATAGTTGCATATCCTGCTCAGGGTTAATACAATTTTTTAGCATTTACTTCCTCCTGGACCTGAAACTTTCAGAACAGACAGCTGATGCATAGTGGGGTCTGACTAATTCACTCAAGAAAATGTGAAATACACCATTCTGACTCACAAAGTTTTTCACCAGACATTCAAACAGTAGTGATAAAGGTACTCTGGACTTTCTACAAATATTTCAGGCAAAGACCTCTTTTTCTGCCCTTAGATTAAGACAAAAACGATTCCCACAGTTGTTTTGGTCCTCTTTGTTGGGGTTAACAAAGCATTAAATTAAAGAAAGCATTAAACTGAAGAAACTTGAAGCATTAAATTAAGGAAGTTTGCCAGGGCTCTCTCTAAGACTGTTCCTGCTCCCATTGAAAATTGCAAAATGGCAAAATTTTCATCGAGTTCAAAAGTGAGCAGGATGCAGACCTCAATCATTGGCAAGGCCCATTTGCTGGCAAATGAGATGGAAAGTTCTTAACTTGTGTCTGTGAGCAAAGGTAAAAGGACACATTCCCCTAGATTTATAGTCTTTCTACTGCTTAGGCATATTTTTCTCTCCAACTCACATTACATCCACAATAAATGTATTCTGTTTCCTTGACCCAGGTTTGTTTAGGAATTGTGATTTAATATAATGGACCTAACATGCCATATGGTTGCAGTGGACGCAACAGAGGGAGTGGGGTCAGATGAGTGGGGAGAAAACAAATGCTCCAGACAGAGGTTACCCCAAAGAGGCTAAATACTGTTGTTTTACTGAGCCGTAAAGTAAAGCCACTCCAGCACTGGAAGGTCCAAATGCCAAACTCAATAAACAATATGTGATGGCAGGAATGGGCTGTGCTCAGTGCTGTAAAAAAAATGCAGAAACTGGAAATGAGTTAGAACACAAATTGCACTCAAAGAAGAATCTCAGTGTGAACCAACAAAGACTGGTTGATGTACACCAGTAATGGTCCCAAGTGCTGCCTAGGAAAAAATAAATGGAATTCAAGGAGTATATTTATAGTTTAACATTTTGTAAAATATTATTTTACATGATTTGTTGAATATTATGCTCCTTTATCATCTATAGCAAAATCCTATTAGTACACTTCTAGTTTTTTCAGAAACTTACTTTGATTTGTGTGTACACAAAATTTATACATGTATGTGTGTACACATATACACACACACGAAAGCATGCACACACAGACCAGATGCACTTACACATCATTAAAATAAATATTTCTGTGTCTGCTTGGATTGGTGCAAGAGGTGCTGGCCAAATATTGTGGCAAATTAACTCATCATTTCCGCCTTTTGAGGAGCTTGTTTTTTGCCAACATAACAATTATAAATTTTCTTTTAAGTGAACAAACATACATAAAATTCATTTACATAGTGCAGTTTCTGCATTGTGTGTATACACACACACACACATATAGGCAAGGACAAAGTTTTAGATACTTTTTAAAATGAGTTTGCCAGTAAGACTCTGGGAGAGGAGAGTTCTTTCTTCTGGTGTTTTCATAGCTTTATAATAAAATTTTTCCTATAAAATCACAGTTATTGTGTATATTTCTGTATCCAGAAAAATATGGAGTTTCCTCTCTTAGTCCTAATGCTTTATCTGTGAAGTGCCACACGACTCTTTGGGTTTTGTTTTTTTTTGTTTTTGTTTTTTTTTTTCCAGAGAAAACACATGAGAGCCATGGGTTTTTTTTTTTAATTAATAGTTTTACCTGGACTAAATGAATAACAATGTACATTGATAAACATTTATCATTTATGCTTGGAATATCAATTAAAATGGGGTTTCAGCACCTGAACTATGCAGCAGGTCTTAACCTCTGGTAGAGATAAATACCAAATACATAAGGTCACAGAAAACCATCATGCAAATATATTTAATTATATGTAGTTTGCCATGCATACACCCTACATAGAGACAAATACACATACCCTGTATCCTCCCTATTTAAAACCAATGAATGTTCCTGAATGAAATATTGATATTCATTAATAAAATTATGATACTTATAAGATCCCTGTAAGGGAGGCAGAACCTTGAAGAATTTGGCAATGCTGAATTTATTTTACATTTTTCTTTCACCTGTTCCTTTTACTTCTGACAAAAGGGAAAGCTATTGGCTTTGGATTTCTTCAATATTGTCTTAAGGCCAGAGGCAAAGCCTGTGCAAAGATAGGGAACATCTTTTGGGGAAAAGGGAAGACCTGCCAGCATGCCTTGGTACTCACAGAGTCTGGATTGACTGGAGGGGTGCAAAGAGTCCCTTGCTGATGGTCTGCAATTTGTTGTCATAAAGAGATAGCAGGTTGAGATTATGCAGATCCTGAAATGTGTTTACCCTCAGGCAGTTGATCTTATTGGCATTGAGAAGCCTGAAAGCAGAGGAAAGGTTTATAATTCACTAATATTGTAATTACCAGATAAAGAGAGGCTCAACTTTAGGGTTAACCTCAAAAACCCCCAAACCACTCAAACCAAATCATTCCACATTAAAGGTCCTCGGTCTGCCTATTATCTTAAAAGTGGAAAAAGCCTACAGTCATCATTAGAGCTATCAAGCTGCGGGACATAAACAGACATAAATGCAACAGAGACAGATCAGTGATTAAAAAAAAACCAAATAAAAAGGTCCTGTAAAGATATACTAGGATATTTTGTACACATAATTTCTACAAGATAATTCTGTACAAATATTGCATTGGGGTCCCTAGAGCGAGCATCTTCTGTAATAATGGTTATGTATCACAAATGGATACAAAAAGAGGGTCAACCAGTCACCTTTCACCATATAGTGGCTATTTTGTGGAAGACCACTCTAAAAGGATGACGGCACGTCTTGTAACCCCCACTGAGCAGGTGCTAGAATCCAATCGTGGCTAATCAGTTCTACCAGAGAACGAAAGACAGTAAAATTGTCTCCTTAAGGACAGGGAGCTAGGGCAGTAGGTTCTAGAACAAAAATCCAAGGAGAGACGAGCTCACTCGGCAGTTACACAGTGTAACAGGCTGAGTTACTAATGAAGACAAAACCTAGGAATGGGATGAATTTGGACACTTCACCCAGGTCACTTACATGAGGGACTCAGACTGGTGGTCTGCTACATCTAGACTAACAGACTCAATGGTCAAAAGGGATCAATATGATCATCTAGTTTGACCTCCTGCATAATGCAGGCCTCAAACCTCACCCACCCACTCCAGCAATAAGCCTCTAACCTATGACTGAGTTATTTATGTCCTCAAATCACAATTTAAGGACTTTTAAGATAATTCACCAGTAGGTGGGCCATGCCCCATGCTACAGAGGAAGGAGAAAAACCTCCCAAACCCTAGCCACTCTGCCCTGGGGGAAAATTCCTTCCCAATCCCAAACATGGTGATCAGTGAAACCCTGAGCATGTGGGCAAGTCTCACCACCCAGTCACCCAAGAAACAATTCTCTGTAATAACGCAAAACCCACCCCATCTACCCTTGTTTCTTAGGCCACTTGCACATCCAGCACCAATAGGCGAAGATCAAAGATCAGTCAATGTCCAAAGCAGGCTGTCCTATCATACCATACCCTCCTTAAACGTATCAAGTTCAGTTTTGAAAGCAGTTATGATTTTTGCCCCCACAGCTCCCTGCAAAGTATTATACTTACATGCAAAGTATTATAGAAGAATATTCCAGTTAGTTTCCTTAGATCATGAGCTATTTGCAGTGACATGCATTTACGGTAGTCCAGAGATATCACAAGCAATATGGTTTCTGTGACCAGCATAGAGTTAAGAAACAAGAAAGTCAATCCGATTTCTCTATTACCCTGTGCATCCAATCAGTCTGTGTCCTATCTACGGGCTGTAAACTCCAAGGTACGGACCGTGTGTGTGTGTATGTGTACCCTATATTCAGTGACAAACATATAATCATTGCCAAACAAACACATTAGTAACATAAATGCAGTGTCCACCTTATTTAAGTCTTATTGCTTTTGGTTTCATGCTTTGTCTATTATCTAACTGGAACTATCATTTTTGGGCCAGGGTGTAGCTTTAAGTTACCAGACCTTTAGTGCAGAGAGGCGAGAGAGGACATGTAGTAGTGTGAGTTTCAGGAGGACTTCTGACCAGCTCAGCCAGCATTCCTCCAGAGGCTTTGGGGAAACACACTGCAGAATTGGAATTTAACAACCTTCATGAGGTGGAGGTTCACTCACCCCTTTGGGAGAGCAGTGTGGTCAAAAATAATGCTTACTTTCTCCACTTCAGTTATATCAGCCCCTTTTGCAGGTGTGCAAGTGAAATAGTGCAGAAAAAAACCATCTCAGTGCCCTCTTCCACCTTGAACATCTGCACAGAGAACCCACTACAATTCAAAATTAGTTCGTTCATCCACAAAATCAATACAGGAAGACTTTCTCCTACTGCCTAGGCCTGGTCACATCAACTCTGACACATATGGCTGATCTCCACTAGTAATAGGAGAGGCAGTCTTTGGTGTTCATTCAGCCCTAAGTTTCAAGTGCTACCAACCTGAGCCATATTCAAGACTATGGCCTGCACACACAAGTCTTTGCACCTCAGGCCAAAGTAGACTTTTCTGTGTCCTGCTGTATTTCTCAAGTGGCTTATGTTTCTTCAGGACCCCTGAAGTCTCTTGGTTTAAAGCTTTTTCCTAGAGTTGTTTACCTAAGCAATTCTAGAGCATTTTAGTTTTTGAAGAAATGCCTATTTTTCTTGAAATGATTCAGCAAAATCCCTCATCAAATCTATGTAAAACTCACTTCTCCATGTAATTTTAATGATCCATCAAAGTCACTATCAACCAACCAACCAACCAACCTTAACTATCTTTGCTCATTCTAAAGTTGACAATGAACTTTCACTGGACAACAACTTTTTAAAAAGAACTCTCATTCTAATTGATAAGACTAACACAGTAAGGATGAAATTCTGTTTGCATCAGGACCTGAATCAGATTAATGCTTCTGTGAGCTACCTCAAAAACAGTGATAGGGTTGTGCTTGCAAAGAGAAAGGTATCTTTGCTTCCTGAACAAACTAGTAGGAAATTTTCAGCAAGGCTCAAGGGTGCATTACATGGGGGAATTGCCTCTTACATACTTTCACTTCCAGCCCCAAAGACAACAGTGCACATTCTGTCAGGCAGAAGTATACGTCTGCTAGGGCGATGTCTTGCTGCACCTTTTCTCCAGCAATGCATGCCACACAGAGCTTTCTTAGTGTTATCCTGTACTTCAACTAAAAGAAATCTTTCATGCAAAGTATGGCCATCACTACTCTGTGCTCCCTGTTTTATCTGCAGGATACCCAGATACTGTACTAAAATGTTATGGTATTTGTGCTAGGAAATACTTAGTTGTAACACTTGGAAACAGAGGGTCCCTTTCTCAAAGATATACAGTGTATAGATCTTTGATGTAATAATTTGTCAATACAGCTCCCCTGCTTAACCAGAGGAAAAAAAATCAATATTAATTCACTTGGATTTTCTTCTTCATGCTGTGAAGTAGGCTACTGGTCTATGATGGGGGAAGGTCCAATAGAGGACAACGAGGGATAAATGGGGGCAGCTGTTGTCAGAACAAACAGCTTACAGTATGTAACAGAACTGAAAACTTTGCTCAAATACAGGGCTTACATGAGCAGGCTGTCTCCGGGGCTGTTTAAAATTCTGTGATTGGTGGTCATTTGGCACGAAACTCAAGATCTTACTGACCCATAGATGTACTAGGGAATAAGTTTTGCATTAGGATAACATTGAATAATTCCTTCAGGACATTAGCATACCGAAGCTTTGCTTCAAGAACAGGCAGCAGATCATCAGTATATGATTTGTTAGGATTTTTACTGTGTTCAAGACAAAGCAATCACCATTGTTTCTGAATTCCCATGCAGTGTGGGTCTCTCTCTGAAGCTTACAGTTCATCTCTATTTTGTGAGGTGTGCACATTAGGATTGCACAGCGTGGCTGCAGTTTACCCTTTTGCTGAGGGCCAGTGCAGGGCATATGCACCGGTTCCCTTAGTAACCCATCAAAACAGGAGTGAGAAGCAAGATGCCAATGGTATACAAAGGGCTCACACATCATCTGCACAGGAATGACTACTACGCACATGACAAATATGACAAGAACATTATGGCTGGAAATTCCTGCCCTCCGAATTTAGGAAGTGCCAGAATCAAGGTTGCCTGTAGAACCCATTATGTGTATGCATTGTGACACAATCTTTAATTATGTGATTACCTCTCATTTCTTCTCAAGTGGCTGAACAATTTTTGCTGATACTTATAATTATAATAATATCACAATAATTCAGCCTGAGGTAAACATTCAGCATAGAAACTTTAACCTGGACATGTTAAGTGTGGCAAAGTCATGAGTAAATGAAGATAGGATTTTTTAATGGGAAGTGCCAGGCAACCTAGACTGTAGTTACATTACCAGCTTGCACAAGGTGCATGAAACAGGAATTTAAAGAGTCCTTCCATAGTGCATCTCTCTCTCCTGAGGTCTAAACCTACACATGCCTGTGTTAGTTATTTATGTAACCAAAAGAAAAGATTATTTAGATTACTATTGTCTCAGAACTGGCAATGGGTACAATAGCAGAACATCTCTTTAAAAAATAATAGTTTTGTTTCATAAACAAGGAGAGAAAGAAGCATTCAGAAGGCAGAGGTACCATACATCTCCTGCAATATGTCTAAACAAAATGACTTCCAGAACTGTCCCTGCAGCATTTTAGAAGTAACTAGGTAGGGAGAGAGGGCAGTCCTGTATCTCCTTACAAATCAATGCGTGTTAACTATAAAGTCAGCCCTTCAATAAATAGCAGCAAACAAAAAGGAAGAGAGTAAAGAAGAACTCCACTCTGAGCAAATCATGGACATTCCTACTACTAGGAATTGGAATTTACACATCTGACACCTGCTATAAATTTGCTACTCTTCAGAGTAATACAACAAGAAATTACACTGAGATAATATTGTGAGGAGCATTATGGACATACAAACTCAGGGAGATTTATTCTGTATGTACCTCCATGATAAATAGGCACGCTTCCAAGTTTAAGGTTCACAAAATGTAATTTGTGTGACCAGCATGTTCTGGATAGATAGATAGATAGATAGATAGATAGATAGATAGATAGATAGATAGATAGATGAGAAGGTGAGCTATCACATAAGCAGAAAATTTTATTCTTCTTAGCCACTGCACATTTTAGAAACTGTGCTCAACAGATGATAACAGTTTCATTCTTTTGGAGTGGTCTGGAAAGAGAGGATAGTTTGCAGTGTATTTTGTAGTCTCATTTTAGCAGGGACTAACCCGTATTTCTCTTGTAACAAATTATGGGGAAAGAAACTTCCATTAATTTTTCTTATGATGTTATCAGCCTAATCAGATGTGATTGTACACTGGTTCCACATGTGGTTCAACATTCAAAGTGAAGTTAAAAATTTAAGTGGAAATAAAACCACATGAGGCTCAGAAGGATGATGGATTATTATTCAGCTCTCTGTTTTTGTCCATCTGGACATGTTAAAAAGTGTGGCAGTGATTGCTTAATATCTCCATCCTGTCAGGAAGAGTGGCTAAGACCTGTGGTTTGTATTCTGTTGAAAGCCGCGAGTAGAACACAAGTCTGTTACAATACTACAATCACATTACCTGAAACAGTGAATTTGTCCAGCAATAGTAATAAGTTTCAGCTAAGCCTTTAGAAAGAGAGTGCATTGAGTTGGCACAGGAACAGTATCAGATGATCACACGTTCCATCTGCATAATTAAGATGGTCTCTTAATTGAATTATATACACAAGGACTGTGTCAAGTGATCAGTATTTAAATAATGTTTTGAACTCCAAAACCAAAATGATTAAAAATAATTGGTTTTAAGAGTAAAGAGGGATGTTGATGTGGCTTTCTACCCAGCATTTTTATTTTCTGTTCAGTGAAGCCATGCAATCAAACTATCAGCAAATAACTACATAACTTGAAGTCTGAAACAGCAGCCTAGCAACCTTAATGCACTCAGGAGACAGCAGGTTGCTCCAGGTTGCCGGTGAATGGATCAGAAATCATTCTAAGTACATTAATAAGCTGAGGGAAAGCGACGGGGGGAAACACTGAACAGAGCCCCTTTCTTTTAGTTAGTTTTGTATTATAATAATAATGACAATACAGCGAGAAATAAAACAGCCAGGATTCTGCAATTTGATAGATGGGGCCCACTAGTCGGACTTCCTCAGGTAAAATGAGAACAGGATAGCAAAGGGGAGGCTGAAAATACATAAGAGACTTGTTAGAAGGTAGGTAACTTAAGGTTTTCAGATGGATAAGAACAAAATTCAAATGGAATACACACACGACTCTTGTTAAATACCTACAGCAAAAGGCTTCACCTGCATTCAACAGCCCTGTGCAGTTACATTAAGGTACATCTACACTGCAGCTAGATGTCTGTGCCAGCTGACTTGGGGTATGCGGGGCTGTTTAACAGGGGTATAGATGTTCAAGCTTGAGCTGAAGCCTGAGCTCTGGGGACCTCCCACCTCACCATGCCTCAGAGCCCAGGGTTTCATCCCAAACCATACAGTAGCACTGAAATTAAAGGGCCCTGAAGCCTGAGACTGAGCCAGCTGGCATGGGCCATCCATGGGTTTTTAATTGCATTGTAGTCATACCCTAAGAGAAACTACATTGAGACACTAGGAATCAGGACACTTGGATTCTATTCTGGGTCTGTCATTGACTAACTAAGTCACAGAGCAAAATGCAACTATCTTTACTTGCCTACATCTTAAGGGTGATATGAGGCTTAATTAAGTCTTGTCAAGGCATCAGTATCCTCATCTAGCTGGTTACATCATCATTAAATGCCAGAAGTTAGCACTAAGTGGTATCTAACACTCCACACAGATTAACTATTGCACTGTAACCAGGGAGTGTCTATATGTAATCTTTTTACAATTTCTATCTAGGTGGACCTTTCCAAATGCTGCTGTGATAGATTTGAAATATGACCACTACTGTTCATATACAACTTGTACCCTTTTTTAGGTGAAAGTATTCATTTGGAAGGTATTCCAAATATTGATGTCTTGAGCTAAAAGGTGTCTCCCTCTGAGAAGGGTGGAATATATCTAATATCATACATTTATCCCACATGAAAGTATTCACACATTATCAGTGAACGTATTTCACTAAAAAGACTAATAATGCAGATTAGTTGGGAAAGGAATGAGAAATCAAATGTCATAGTTTTATTAGAAATAAAGCAAAGAAAGATCTAAAGCCAGGACTCAAAAGAATTGCAGCCCAGCTAGGCACCCAGCTCAAACTTAGGTGCCTATGTGGGATACCCCCCACAACTGAAATGCCACCGAATTCACTGAGTGCCACTACAGACACTAGTGGCTCCATTTTTAGGTGCCAGGAACCACCCTATTGCTGCAGTTCTGTGGTGGAGCTGGCGCTATACCACAGACCCTGGGCGCCATGGTGACCTGATGCCTGGGGTTTGTCGAGCCTTGCCAACAGTCTTTCTAGACTTCAGCCAGTATGATCCTCTATGTAAAATGATGTAGAAAAGGCTAAAAGAAAATTAAAAAAAAATAATGGGTCCAAAAATGTACTTAAGATGCATCACTGTGAAGCAACTGGAAGAAAATGAAGTGATTTTCATACAAGTAGTGGCATGACCAGAGATATCAGTGAAAGACATTACAAAACTGTGATTATTGTACCATGGAAGATGAAGAAGGCTCCCTGAAGTTTGCTATAAAGAGCACAAAGCTAGCTACCTGTTGACTGCCTCAATATATTTAGAAAACCACTGATGTTTATCTTTTTGAATATTATGACTGGCCATCAACATTTCTGCCAGGAGTCAGTTGGCAAGTAACATGTTTTCTCAACAGTTTCTCAACAGAAAAGGAGGTGAAGACAAAGAACTTGTCCAATGTAAATTAAAAAGGGAAATTCACAAAGGCAGAAGTTGGAATTTAATCATGGCACAGTTCAACATTCTTGACTATGACTGATATGTAACACCCCTGTTTTACTTCTCCCCCCCCCCAAAAATGGTAGATTAAGTTGAACAATGACTAACACTATACTCAGGTAGTTGTGACTGTGAGGAAAGAGGGCTGATGAATTACTGTATTTCTTGTCCTAGCACCTGGGCTTCTTGTGAGGGTCTCCCATTCAAATGTCGACCCTGTTCATCTTATGAAAGCAAACAAGATCACGATTTGATTTATACAGCCATAGAATGATTTACATGAACATCAGAGAAAATTTGTAAAGCTAAAAAAATGCTCTAGTAGAGTGATTTTTCTTGTTCATTAATTAGGAGAGTGAGTGTAAGATGAACTCAGTTTTGAGCATTTCCACTGACTATCTAATGAATTATAAACTGTTATACAAATTAGCAGTTGCTTTTGGAAACTGCATGCACATGGACTACAAAAGTGATACAGAAAAGGTAAGATCTATTAATCTTTCATTAATGCTTGAGTATAGGTGTATTTCTGTGCCTAATAGAAGCTGCTTCCTCATTCTAACAGCACTTACAGAATGTGTAATATTACCACAAGAGTAACATAAACACAGAAAGACTGAAGAAAAAAAATAACTCTGCAAGCAGCCTGAAAATAATTTTAAAACTCATTATATAGAGAACCTTTTTCCCTACTCTGGGCTAGATGCTGATCTGATAGCCCCTCTGGTCCCTCCAGGATTGCATTAAGTAGCAAGACAAAGACGTCCCAGGTGATTCTGCTAAGAATTGAAGGCAGTCATTTGCTTCATAAGTAAAATGTTGTGATTGGTGCCCTGGTAAACAATACATTAGGTGAAAAGATACACTGTAAAGGGAAATGATCTACTGCTTGTGAGGTGCTCAATAAGGCCCAAGCCCACAAGGTGCTGATTTTCCTCCATTCTTATTAATGAATTTGGTTTGGATTCATAACCATTGACTTTTACTTGGGTGTAAACTAAACCTCAAAGCAAAGTTGAGCAGAAATAAAATCTTTTTAAAATGCAAAATTATATTCATACAGCTTAAATCAGAAATACAAATGGCTTAAGTCAAACAGGTGTAATGCATTCACTCGATAAGAGCATAATGTGTTGACAAACACTGAAAGGTCTAGGTGGGACTCTTTTTTGGGGGACTCTTTTTCTGAGCACTTATTGCATGTTCTGACACAGTTAAATGACTGATCAAGACACACAGGGGCATAATACACCCAATTAAACCTCACAAGTTTGAAAGACATTTAAATATTTTCAAAAGCAAGAGTGCAAATTCATTTAAAATGATTTTTCATCAATGCCCAATGCTACTACAAAATATTTTAAGATTGGACTTCAACTGTATCTGCTTGTGCAAAGAAACTGATGCTTAGAAAGCTGAAAAGCACCAACATCCAGTTATGAAGACCTGGAATATCAGCATGGCAGAAATCACTTCATACAGGCAACTTATTTATAAGAATAAACAATAAAACTGAAGACTTTTGATGTGATAAGAAGGATTTATCTTTTACCTGAAGGGAAACACAGGTGTGCTGACAACAGGCATATATGAGGTCAACTAGTGAGGTGTTGAGGGCAAGCAGCAAATAATGTTCAGTGAAGGATCTTGTTATTGTTGCTTTTTTATTCTTCTATTTTTTTTATCCCAGGTTAAAACTCAAAGATATTTTACTTTAAAGATTATATTGGAGGTGCTTGACAAAGTGCTGCAAAGTAGTGCAGAACTTGGCGCTTTCAGGTTTGTAGAGAGATTGTACGAACTTTTCTCCCTTAATCACCTTGTGCAGGTTAGCATCTCTCTAGATTCTCTTTAAGCTTTGGCTTCTAACTCCAGCCCAATGGCAAAACTTTGAGAATTTGGTGGTAACTTTGTACAGCTATTGAATTTCATGTGGCATCCACTCAGAATTATAAATCAAGTTACAGGCATTTCAGACTGGCACATAACTTTACCCATCCATCTGTTGAGCTTCTCTAAGTTGCCTGAATGGCTTGATGGTGCAAAACTGGGCCGGAGATGTTGTAAGAATAGCATCTCTTGTAAAAGCCCTGAAAATCCCATTCCCAATGTTGAAGAGGAGGAAACCATGCCGGGAAACTTTTTTTTTGCACGCAAAGTCTAACTGACCTTAGTGAGGTCAGCCTCTGACTCCTTAAGATTTAAGATCAACAAATCACAGTACTAGTATGATCACTGACAGTGCAAGGCAAATTTCCTCAAAGAACAAGGCTTATTGAAAACTGATACATGTTAGACACTTGATAAACCAGATTACATTCCCTACTTTGTTACCTAATCTCTTTAAACAGAGAGTGTTATGATATCCTTTTGGCTCCATGGACAAAGATACTACTAAGCATGTGGTGTTTAATGGCAATAAAATGGGTCTGGAAATGTTTGTTTTAATATGGCTGCACAAAGTGCATTGCTCAGATATGAAAAAACTGGTTAAACTCTGTGCTCCTTATCCACCATTCACTGGTAGGAGCATTTTGAATCATAGCTCTGTTTTACTGCAGGATGGTGTTTCAGACTTAGCCAGGAGGGGGTAAGCAGAGCAGTCATCAAGTTTATCTGTCAAACTGCTGCGGAGAAAGATCAAGTGGTGCGGTGTTAAGTTTTACCTACTGTATTGTGATTGGCATGTTATTTGGGAAATTCAGGGATTCTTGAAAGGTCTTGTCCACGTTCCAGGAAAATTGAAAGACAGGTGACTAAGTTGCTTCAATTTTACTTCAGCCTCCAGACAGACCAAGGTTAGTTTAAAGCCTCCTGGAAAGGTCGTAAAACTGATTGTGGCTAATGTTTACATGAAAACATCCACCTCAAACTGAAGCAATCGCTATTTCTGTAATATTTATACACATCCCAAACCTGCAATGCTAATAGAACAAATGCCTTTCCACAGCTGCAGTCTCCTTCCATGGATTCTTGCCACAAACTTGAAATGAAAGTAGAAGTTCACTAATGAATTCACACTCTAAGTTCTCTTTTGTGGAAAACTGTACATCCCGCTAATTGGTCAATTAAAACCCTAAGAGGCAGTTAATACATCCTGATGAGTAGAGAGCACATGACCATCACCTCCATGAAAGAGATCCAGGCTCAGGACCAAACCTCCCAAAATCCGATTTGGGCTACCAGAAGCTCAGATCATTACTATTCTAAGAGTGATACAGTCCAAGAACAGAGGGTCCCACTTACTCGTTAGGATGATAGAATCTATTGCAATTGGATTCAATAGATATTGCTTGTTACACATGTTTATTTACAGAACAGTAAAGATCTGGGAGAGCACCATTATACTAAAATCCAATTAGAGGGTTATTTACTGTAGGTCAGGTCAGCCACGCAGGTAAATCAGTCATGGCATGGACTATAGGAGTTAAATTAACCCTCCAACTTTTAAATTAATTCAGCGGGGCAATAAAGTGAAATTTAAAGAAAACATGGGCATCATCTAATTATGCCATATTGCCTCTGGTATATATACGTGACTCATCCCTGTGTTGTCTGAATGCACTACAGAATTCTGAGCACTTCTAGGTGGTCTAAGAAGAGACTGTAATGATAATATTTCCCATATTCAGGGGGAAGATATGATTGTTAAAGATATTATGGGCAAGATTCTGCCTTCCATATTCAAGTGGAGAAGTACCTTGCTCTGAAAGAAAACAGTCCAATGACATTAGCAGAACTACTTAAGGAATTTAGATACCATTTTTCCTAATTAAGAGAGGCCGCATGTGGCCCTATTTTATGATGTTTCTTTACATAACACAAGACTATAGAGATTTTGTGGGGCTGAAAAGAATGGCGTGTTTGAGAGCAAATAACGCAGTAGCATCTGCTGTGCGATTGAACAGATTTTCTTCCTAAATTGAGGCCTGAAAGCTTTGAGAAGGATCCACACCTACCCTCCCTTTTGAACAGCATATATTGCTTTACAGTGTACCAATACACTTTCAAAAATGCTCCAGTTCAAGCTTAGAAAATTACACTGGCTACCAACATATTATAATCAGAACATTTTTATCAGTGTCTCCAGACTAATAAGAAGAAATTTAATCTAGAGCTCACTGAATGTTAAATTAGATCTAATCAGAGGGCAGTTTTCCAACTGTTCAACAGCAGGTCTAAAACCAATCTATGCCATTTATGTTTTAGGTGTCCATTAAAATACAACAAGCAGATCTATGATTGCGGCTTCAAACCCACGGTCACAAAAACATGTAGACATTTGTTTGCATTAAAGCATGATCATTCAACTTAATCTTTGCTAACAGCTACTTTACATTCCAAATACTTTCAAAAAGTCACTTAAAAACCCTAAAGTAACATTCCCTGGGAATGCCCTAAGTTGGACAATCTTTTTAAGATTTATCCATTTAGCTCTTCTCATCTTGATGCAGCTTAAATTGTTTAACTACAACAGCTTTGAACAATTTCCCATTACATGGATTTTGTCACTTTGACAAAAAAGTGTCACTTTAGCTAATCTCCGTAGTAATGTTACAACAGTTGGGCTTAAAGAAGTAACTCATAAAATATGGTGTTACATATACAGAAGGACTATAATATAAATATAAACACAGTATATAAACTTATCTTTATGCTTCATTCAAAGGCTAGACAGTCTCATTTTTATGGGACACTTAAATAGCCATATGTTAAGTGATATCTTTTTTCCTGCTCCCCTCTGCCCTTTTTTGGCTACTGGGAAATAACCCATCTGTAACTTGTCCCACTTTGAATCCAATGCCTGAGCATCCTTTCAAACTCACAGCTGTAAAAGGCACTGTGTGAACAAAGTTTTACCATTCTGAGTACTTCAAACACTTTTCTTCAACATAAAAAAAAGTATAATGAGATTGAAGATTATTTAGTGTTGAAGACTCCTTGTGCGTGCAGTTCCTTCACTGACCTATGTGTTGCTGTTAAAGAACTGCAATAACTAATGCTCTTGTTTCAAATGGTATTTCACCCAAGTGTCGGAATACTTCAGGGTCTACTGTCTTCCTGCCTAACAAAACCAAAAATTTTTTTTATTTGTTCCATTCTTTAGTGCACATGGTGAGACCAGAAGAAATTTAAGATGGGGGGGGGTTTGCTGTGAATGTTGAGGCAAGATGAGAGGAAAGGAGAGTTCACAAGTAACAGGAGTATCTAGATGCCTGAAGGAAAGGAACCTTTACAGAATTTTTCCTGAACTTAAAATAAATCTACCTTACGTGTTCTTTTCCCTTGTCTCTTTCAAAAGAAAGGTGACCCAGCTTTGCAACTGAAAAACCTATTGACTAAATTATGCATCTGAATTGAGAAGAAAGTAATCCCTGTGGATTATCACAGCAAAATTGCAAATATTTTAATGAATTGTAGCTGTTCATCTGTACCAAAAATTTATAATTCAAATCTCTGCCTACATTTGTGCAGCATCTAGTGTAATGAATTGATGAAACAGGCTGAGGCCTTTGAGTAATACAGTATTACACAAAATAATAGTTAGTGTTTGTGTTTCCAATTCTGTTCACATTGAGACAGACAAAGGCTTAAAAATAAGATGTCTTAGGACTAATTTTGTGGTACTCCATCTAGAAATACATGATTTTCCATTTTTCATTACATTCTCTGCATGTGATTTGTGTGATGCTGGCCACCAATTTCATGCATTTCTTTGTCTACACATGCACAACACCAGTTATGACAAATGAGCTCTGGAAATACAGTTTCACAGGATGCACATCTATGCATCCATGGGCTATGAACTGTCTCATTTTTCTGTTAACTTTTGTAGTGCAATTGTAAAGTGTGATGCCCAATATGCCATGCAAGGTTTCCTCATGAATCGTCATAAGCTATTCTACATGATTACTATCCTGTTTCCTGCAGCACGATGTATGTGTACAGGTGTGTAGCATATTTTGCATGGCTCAGGTAGGAGGGAGACAGACAGAGCTCAGCCAAAGCTGGGGGCAGAGGTTGGAGAGGTACAGAACAAAAGGACCACCTTAGTCCCTGAAGGAGGGGCAAGGTGGCGACTTAAAACAAAAAGAGACATTTTGAATGGCTTGGGGCTTTTTTGCCTGAGAAACTCCATTTCAAATATCTACAAGAAGAACTGGGCCCTGTGCTGGGAGAGGCAGAGATGGCCACAAACCAACTTAGCCAGACTTGAGGGTTGAGATGAGCATATTTCTAGTAGTGTTATAGTGTATGCATGTTTTATCTTGTGTTTTCTCATGGTAACACCTGACATTTATTAAATGATTGTGCATTGGTTTGCTATATACTCAACTAAAATCATATCCTCATCAATAAACTACTAAAGCTGTGTCAGCTTTAGTGGGAATGAGTGAAGGACACTGAATATGATCCATTTCTTTGTGAAGGGCATGAGTGTATCATCATTGGAGAAAGATCCCAATTCCTGTAAGACAGAAGTTCCCATTGTGGTACCTGGAACTGAGAGTGCTTGCTAGGGGACTGTTGCCTGAATGGCCAGAGTGTGCACACTCGCTGCCTGGTACTGATCACTACAAAAGGCTGGTGTGGACTGACTCGGGACTGAGTAGTCACCTGGCAAAGTGAGGTGAATTGAGGTTCACGAGAGGAGATCTGGATGGGGTCAGAATGGCACACCGGACTCGATTTGGGGAGCAAAGCTGTCACATACAGTTCAAATCAATTTCACTTTTGCCCTCCTTCCCCCACCCCCGGCCGGCTGCCTGAAATAGTGGCTGATTTCTCTTTCTCCAGAAATAGGCTAAAGGTGCTAAATTTGTTTCTGGGTCCAAATTCCCACCAAAGGCAAACGGTTTGGATGTGGGATTTTAATTGTGGCTCATCTCTATTCTTCCAAGTAGGTTAATGAAAAATGAATATATTTATAATCCAGATTAGATAACTCCTCAGATCATGACATTGTTTTAGTGTAAATCAAATTTACATCTTAAACTACTCAACAGTGTAAATAAACTAGGGCATGAGACTGAGATTATTTATATTCAAATGGAGCCACAATTAATGTAATAAAAACAATAAAGATATGGAACTAAACACCGCAGGGACAATTGCACTATTCTTAAATTTTACTATTTTGTTTATAAGCAGAGGCTATCTACAACATGCTTATCACCAAGAATCTAAACTTCATCCACATATGCTACAAATAAATAGCAAATATGAAAAGTAGTGTAAAAACTATCAGCTGGTATCATCTTACTGGCATTTGATGGTGACTTTCAGATCTTTAGTTTCTTTGTAATTCACCAAAAAGATACTTCCCCTCATATAATTAATGTGTTTTTCCTTCCCCAAACTTAATCTACTGTACCAGCTGTCTGATATGGTTACTGAGCTGTAAAAATCACACTCACCTTTTTCTCTTCTCTTCTTCAGCCCATTGTTATCTTAGTCTCCTCACATGGAAAGAGCACAGTGAAGTGTATCAATGAGTTTTCAGTGCACAAGGTGATGGGCCAACAAAAGAAATTAAAACTGGGAGCTGAAAAAACTAAAGACCTCGTTATGCTACATGATAGTAATAGAAGAGATCATACTCACAGCAACTGCAGAGAGATGAGCCCATCAAAAAGACCTTTGGGAATCTCAGTGATTTTATTTCCATAGAGCACTCTGAAAGATACAGGGAAACAAAAGAATGGTAAGTAGCAGCCCAGCTTACTATCGTTTCACCCCTCTCTGAATTATCATTTTTATTGATCTCATGCACCATGACCAGGATCTGTGGCCATTTCATTTAATTACTGATCTCATTTTCTTTTCAGGAGGGCACATGGTATTAAATGAGTTGTTATGATTCAGGCTTTGTCTGGTGTTGAAAAGCATTTTTAATGCAGAAACTGGACATTATCCAAAAACTGTATCTAAACTATTTTTCATCCTGCCTTTTCCCTTTCTCCCTGTATTAAATTTTTAACCATTGAGACCCCCTGCTCAGGATGCAAAAAGTCAAAAATTCAGAGTGGTGCTGTTGCACTGTTAATTCCTAGAGACCCTGAAACACAAACCAGAGATGTATACACTTTAGAGAACCTGGTATGGATAAGGTCTGAACCTCCTGTGACAGTTGAATTGGGCAATGAATATCACAGAAGCAGTATATCATGAGAGATTCTGCCACCACCAGCTGCAATTTCAGTCTGATCTAGTTGGTACAATGGAGTCTGGAAGGGGAAATAAGGATATTTGAATGTGTCACAACAACAAAAATGGTTCAGTTATAAAACAGAGAGGATCTGGGAGCATCGATGGGAATCACTTTTTAGAAATCATTTCACTGTTAAGTGCCAAGTGCATAGATGATGCTCAGTATCTACTAATACTGCAATTATACAGGAAAAGTTCAGAAGAATTTCCCTCAGCCCAAGCCAACCACAGAGCTGTGGAAAGTACTGAAAATCTCTACCACATACCTATACCTGTCATGGTAGCACTACCCTTACTGCTGATTATCTGCATTTTTGAGAATATCTTACACTGATCTTAACCTCAACACCTGACACTCCTGTTACATGCTTTACTACTCAAAGGAACCTTGGAAGAGTGTGGTTAAAATAATTTATCACTGGTGTTTATTTAAAAGTAGGAAGGCTGTGAAATTCAATGCCTACCTCAATTTGAAATCTCAGAAACAATTAGATGTTGTCTACTTTTTAATTTTTTTGGTCGAAATTTTTTACCATGAAACAAAGTTTTAAAGTTTTAGAAACCTTAAAAAGAAAATAAGGATTTCCAAGTCAAATAGGATCTGCGTGTGTGCGGCACATTGACGTTTGAACAAATAAATGACTAAACAAAAGTCAGTATGACGGCTCAGGCACACATTTGTAATTCATATTAATGTTCAGCACTACACAGAGCCAAATTAACAGATGTCATTGTCTGCTCACAATGTCACAGTTGAAGTCAAACCTTCCCATACAGCAGCAGAAAAACACGGGGGAAGCACATGACATTGCATCTTATTTCCCTACATCCTGCGTTTCCATTTAGCCTTTCTAATTGAGAACCTGGAAACATTTACGCAGGAGCTTGGATTAGGTTTGACACAGGCAAATGTTCAAATGCCCATGTCAGCCTGGCTGTTGTCAAGGCAATGCTCCAAAGATATTTTGCCTTTGATAAACTGTCAATGGCACACTTGAAAGTACCATTGCTATTAGACATTTATGGGAGATGTGCCTCCTACTGGCCAATCTCATGCCCCATCACAGTATCCCCAACTCTCATGTTTCCACCTCTCTTCCAATACACACAGCAGTGTTTCTGGAATACCAACATTTAAGTCAGAGAAACAACACCAGAAAGTACTTAGAAATACCCAGCTGATCATTTCAATGATCCCACATACTCTCAAACACACTGTTAGCAACAAGGGGTCCATTTTTGGTGGTTGAGCTACAGAAATAAGTGCTGTAAAATGCCCATGCAATTGCTTCCCTCAATTGTACACTGGTTGTTTTTGCTTGTTCTAGTTACATGTGAAAATCTGACATACAAATGTACACATTCTTTCATCTTTCATCATCTGAACATCAGACACAGGGTGTTTTGCATTAAAATTACAGTAAGACTGAGTAAAAAGCACAGTGAAGCAAAGTAAACAGAGTGAATTAACAAAGGCTTACACTAGCACTTCTAACCCCCGCTCCCCACCACTGAGTCCCATTAATGCTTCATTTGTGTTACAGGACATTTGGGAGAAGGAAAGGACGGTTTTATAGGGACGCATACTTGTCTTTTACTATCTGGTAATGGAAGAGATTTACGGACATCATCTCCCCTTGGGGCAGGAGGAGGAAGAAGATTACTGGATGAAGTGCACCTGCAGAATTCCAATTGCTGTACTCTTAATTTGAAATTTAAAAATGAGAGTGAGAAAAAGTTAAAAGGCTCCTCAAGACTGCTTCCTCTCCTCTGTTCTGCTGCTTTCTTCCAGCTACACACACCAATAGGGGTGGTTTCTGATCAAGAGGGATACCCGTCTTAATGTAGATGAAACCCAAGACAAGAAACAAAAACACTCCTAGGTTCAAAGCTACCCAGTGCACAGGTTATATTCAGCTCACTCCTGGCACATCTGACGAGGCTGTTTCCTTCTAATGACAGAATAACTAATTCTGAAGAATCATTTACTATCCATCTATTCGAGTTGAGCAAAAAAAAATCTCACAATACTGCAGGTGGCTTCCCAATCTTAGCCTGTTGTTGTGGCATATGCACAGTTGACACATCTGAGGGCTATATTCTTAATAGCAAGTAGAGCCATCAGCCTGCCAGCTCACAGCTAAGTGCCTTCAGCATGGCTGTGACCCACATGCTGCAGTTCTTCAAAGCACCTGGCAGATTGGGTAGATTTCAGCTAGCAGCAATTTCCAGATTGTCATCAACCTTCCCAATGCTGGTAAGAACAATGCATGAAAAACCCAAACTGCCGACTGAATTGCAAACACTCGAGCAGGAGCCTGGGAGAATCACCCTGTTAAACTGATGAGGAGATTCTTCACTAAAACAATAAAATAATTATATTCAGCTGTTCACGGAAATTAAAAGTGCTTCCAGAAATAAGCCAATTTATTTTACTGGGCCAGCTAATTGCTCAGATTTAGAGAACTGAAAAAGGAGTAACTTTTTTACATATTATTTGCCCTTTATTATATTTAGCAAACAATGCATTACTGAAAGTGAACCCTGCTGTTCCTTCACTACTCTATAGAAAGGAGCTTATTTTGTTAACTCTTCATAACAAGAATCACAACAAGCAAACAAAAACCTTACTTCAAAAGATCAGAAATGCTTTCAGACATACCATGCTATTCAGCTTCAAACTATTTGGTCACACCCTTTTATGGTCTTAAATTAAAAAGCTCTTCTGACAGATACCATTAAACTTTGAAGAAAAGTTTAGCAGAATGTGATATTTAGAGGTTAATTTAACTCAAATGACCTGTTGCCAAAATACAACAGTTGCTGACATTCTGAACCAATCCTGTCCTTAAAAAATAGAAAGAAATAAGGAAAGTTCTCCCTACAGTTCAGTGTCTCATTTCTGGACTAATCACCTGTAAGTGGCAGAAACACCACTTTGCAGCTATCATTAGAATATACCGTATAGAACCCTAGAAAATATTAAACAGGAAACAATCCTGCATTGGCAGGAACTTGGATTAGGGCATGGTTGATTTTACTACAATCTGTAGATGTTCTGAACCCCTTCATCACAAGACTTTTTGGGACTAGAAGATGAGCATAATGCAGTACCTTTTGTTGTCCATAAACACTGAGGTTCATTTATCTGCTTTTTAAGTCCTTGAAATAATGACTGCATACTTCTCTTTATTTTCCACTTCTTCTACATGCATTTCCTGCAAACCTAGTGCAACTTTCTCAGTTGAGTCAGAGTACCAGAATATAAAGCTTTTCTCCTGAAAGTCAACCCAGAACTTGTTGGTTTAAAAGCCCAGTGTTGAATCATTTACTCAATACCATATGTTTTCCAGCTAACAGTTCCTTTATTTTGGCTTGGTTATAACATTCTTAGTGAAGTGGTGAATCATGACTCTATGCAATGGCTTTTTCAGCCCTCAAAAGACTTTTAACTTCCCTTCAGACTATGAAAGTGATTCTTGTTGTGAAGAATTATATTTCCAGACTTCTGAGGACAATGGCTTAGGTTCAGCAAGAACCAGAGCTCTCAAAAAAGTAGCAAGGATTGTGGGTAACAGCAGCACAACATTTCTGATATTTCAGGAAAACATGAAATTTTTTCCTTACTGCATTTCACATTTCTGCATAACAATTGGGCTAAATAAATCAAGGTAAAAATACACAATGCAATTTGTTATTTTAAAATAGATTCAACATTTGTTTAAACAGCTAGTGGTTTAGTGCAGATTTCACATCATCCAGAATGACACCAGATACATCATCACACAGCATGTGATGATATAAAATATGAATGATATGCCAAACACCAAGCCTAGTCTGTATTCCATCTGATCTAAACTGATAAATCACTTGGGAGCCTAATTCAGATGGGGAAGGATTTCTCATCTGAAACAGTTCTGAAATCTATTCCTTCACAATGGAAAGGCTTGGGCTGCTTTGTTGCATCACAAAAAATGTCTCCAGACTGTCTGGATAAGGTCTTCAGAACCCTGGCACGGTCAAATTAAACATGCTCCCAGAATCCTCTTGTATCTTTGATACTATGTACAATAAGCAGACGCTAATCTCTCATCCAATCCCCTCCCTGATAGTCAAGCCAGATGTTTCACTGGATGAACCAAAAATTAAGTTACTTCAGAAAGCCCGTGTGACAGCTGAAACAGAGTCAAAACAGAAAAATGTTCTTAACTTATCCATGAGATTCCAGCCTTGTAGGTGAAACTTGTATTTTATTAACAGCTACCTAATAAAGGCAGAATAATACTCTAGTTATGCGGGCTGTAAATCCAATATATTACTAACCTAGTGGTTTTTAAACATTTACTTAACATTGAGAAAGTGGAGCACCTTCCAACTGATCAATTTTGCTTTTACGTCCTCCCTATAACAACATTATCTTTTTCACGTGGAAAGTAATAAGTAAGATAGTATTATCTATGCAAGATAATAACAAGACTTCTAATATGAATACAAAAGATGCATTGTTATCTTCTCTTTTTGTATCTGTGTTCCTTATTTATCCTTAAGTTAGGGACTTTGCATTTGCCTCTCTATGAATCCTAGACAATTATACGGACCCCAGCACTGTAGTACACTATCTGGGTACCTCAAACCAAATACAATAGTTATCCTCTGAACATAAGTAGGTGCTTTTATTCCAATTTCACAGAAAACTAAAGCATGGAGAGACTAAGTGATTTGCTGAAGGGCGCATAGAATGGGAATTGAAACCAGGACCTCACAATCACACATTAGCATTCTAATAACTGGGCTATCCTTCCTCTCCTGACCTGCACCATAATTCCCTCTTTCTCTCACTTGCAGCCTGCAGACCTCCATTTCTCTAATTGCTCTAAGTCAATTTGTACTTCAGCACAATCCTTTTATGTGTTCAGGATGGTCTGGAAACAGGATCATGGTTGAGCTTACAGCTACCATCTTCTTAAAGGCATGAAATCAGCCTGCATGGAGGTGCTCGTTTTTGGTGAGCATTTCTTTAAAGTGTAGCTGGTGCCCAAAAAAGTTTCTGAAAAGTACCAGGAAATTCTGAACTCTGCTTCGACTACTGTAGCAGAAAGCTTCATAGCTTGCAGGCTGACCCTGCAACAAAAGCATCCGAGAAGCATGGACAATCAGTGACTCATATACCATAGACTGAAAGCAACTTTATGAGACAGAACAAAGTGTCAGGGGGAAAAAGGAACCGCTTAAAGGCAAAGTCAGTGCTCTTCAACAAACCAGATTTACTCCTCTTGCTTCTGGATTTTAACAATGAATTCAAAAGGAAAGGCATTGAGGGAGTGGTCATAGTTCCCCTTTTCCTGTGTATTCCCTAGATTTTCTGTCAATAAGAAAACCATCCTTACCTGAAACACAGATTCCACACATGGTTGGAGAACAAACCTCTCCTGTTGAACACATAGGTTAGGAGAAACAAGCTACTTCATTTCGTTTTTACAGGACATTCTGGCAATGGAAGGAGCTCGGGACCATTTTAGGCATAAACTCTTCTCCCTCTCAATGAGTGCTAAAAAATTGGTGCAAAGGCAGGAAATGCTGTTCTAAGGCACTGGGATGTGAGCAGAATCTGAATCTGAACATCAAGAGGTTTCTTGTTTGAAAAAGGTAACTTTTTTATGACAAAGACTGGTGCACTGCACTGCCTGGGTCTCTGGTGACTTTTAAGAGATTGGATTTTGTCTAATGTGTGCATCTGGTACTGAAGTAAGCTTCCCTACGTTTAGAAAACTACTCCACACTGTTTTCTTCCATTCTGCTGTAAATATGATGGGTAGAATATCCTGCCTCACCACTTAGGGTCTGTAACACTCAAGTTAATGAACTACAGAAGAGTTTGGAGTGGGTAAGGGTTTACAGGGGCATCCATTAGCTAGCTGTTAGAAAAACATTATCGGCAGCCTTGCAGATAGGCAGTTTCACATTCCTAAAGCGAAGAGAGCACAACTGCAGTCAGTGAGGAAGATAAGGAAAATAACTTAGTGTTTACATTTTAATAGGCATAAAGTTGCTTACGTTTACTTCTGCAATTAGTATGTCCCCTTCCTTTATCATGATTTTAACCCTGAGAGTTAAAAGACCAGCAGTGCAATGTGCAGATTTAATCTCAGTGCTGGCAAATCTTTTGATCAGACAGCAACCACATTCAGTTTAAAGATAAGAAAAATTACATTCAGCTAAAATAAAGCACTGTAGACAAAGCAGCAACCACTCAGAAATGGAGCTGAACAATGCCATTGGGCCATCAGGGCCCCGAAAACAATGGGCCACTTAGAAAAAAGAAAAGTGAGCGACTCCATCCTGTTCCCTCTTGTTCTGCCCTATTTAGGACTGGGACTGGCCCTGTAAAAGGAGCTGGCTTCAGTCCCATTATGCCTAGTTATTTGCCTCTCTGTTAATTGGGCCTCAGTGGTGTTTGGTTCCAATGACCATGTGTCAGATATTAATAGCCCAGGGGTAAGACTTCCTATAAGCAAAAACTAGCTCTCTCAGGGAGGAAAATCAGGTGACCAGAAAGACCTGAGTGTAATCTTTCTAAAGATGCTCAGATTGTGTAGCGGGCCTGGCAGAACTCCCTGACTCAGAAGGAGCTAGGACCTGATGCACAGAACCAACAATAAAGGGAAGATTCATCAGCAGTTAAGTACCTGCAAGGAAGCCAGAAGAGGCCCAAGGATGGGGAAACTTAGGAAACCAGCCCCTCCGACAAGGCAGATGGAAAGCCCTGACTAGAGGGACCTGTGGTATGTGGCAGAAGCAAAACTTTAAGACAATGTTTAGTGCCCCTGTGGTGTATAATAGACTACTGAGCATCCAGGAGAAGGCCAGGAATTTCTAATTTTGAATTTACCTACCTTTGTGTAAATAGTCCCATCCCCATATAGAGACAGCAATTACAGCACCACTTGTGATGGTTGGTTTACCTACAGAAAGTGGGAAACTGAGACAGAGGCTATGTCCAACACCAGATGGGGAAAGACACTGCTATAAGCAGCTTCCCTCCTTTTATTTTCCTTTTGCTGCTTCTCTCCAAAACTCTCTCTGACCCCCTGATGTGCTTTTTTTGCTTTTAGGCCACACATATACTTTACTTGAGCTGGTCTAAAACTGTTTTAAAGCAATTCAGGCTCATCTAGTTTAAACAGAGTTTGGGATGACAAGTCAAAGAAAAAAGTCACCTTACTTGCACCTGAGAGCAGTCAAAGTGTTACTGGTAAATTTCCACCTTGTTTGGATCTGGCTTCCTCAATGTGTCACCCCAGCCACTACGCCCAGCTGTGGTGCTTGTGTCAATTCTATCTAAACCTGAAGGCCTTCGAGCTTGTCAGGGCATTATCAGAGGAAGTGCCTTGAGCTGGAAACTCTCCTCTTTCTGTTTGACCAGAGCACAGTCTGTTGAGCCGTGCTAGTCTAGCAGTGTGCAGAAATTGCAATATTCAGTGAATGTCACTCTTTTTCACCAGATCTTTGGCACACAGTTTTGTGGGATCTGACCGGATCCATAGAGGGTTGACTAACACCACAATACTCAAATCATTCAATAAATACCAGTAACAGTATATATTTTTGGCATGCTACCAGGTGTATTTAGGACAGAGATGAAGCTCATCTTTTAGTGATGTGCCTCAAGGGATTAGTGCAGTATAGCTTAACACTGATAAGTCTTTGATTTGACCAACAAGATATGCAAGTTATTTACTAATGCTGTTCAGCAAAAGAAAATGCAAGAATGGCAGCAGTTGTAAAATGCATAAATTGTATTTTAGCCAACTCCATCACAGCTGGGCTAGTGTTCTCCAAACCAAGTTAAACTAATTTGACTTAAAACCTTATTTTATATTAACTCAGGTAAGGAGATTCCAAACATTTTATACTCCTCTTACCTCGAGGACTTCTTCCCAACAATCTGTCTTTGGTTCATTTTCCTTGTGTAGCATTTGATCTTGTATTGCCCCCTCTTTGCTATTACAAGCCCTACTGTTTTAAAATAGAACAGTGCTGGCAGTATCTGGCTAAAATATAGCAGTATTCAGATGCAACTGGACACCAGGAACTGTTTCTTTGTTCAATAAAGAAAAATTTTATCAATAGATTTTGTTTTTCCTTTTTTGTTTCTGTATTAAGTAATACTTCAGTCATCATACCTTGCTGAAAAAAGCAGTACTTATCAATAAGAGTTACGAACATTTTCTTAACTGGTTGAGAGCCTTCCCTGTGTAATTTGCAAAAAGGAAAATAGAACCTGAGTGCTGCAGAGAAAATGGAAGAGGGTGCTGTCACAGAAAAGATTTTATCCAAGGTCTTTATAAAAGCACCACACAAAAGCAACTCTGAGTGATGGCGTGCTTTGGGGCACCAAGATGAGGCTGGCAATAAGCCTCCATAACCACATGCAACACAGATACAGAGAAAATGCATTCATTCAATGGCTTTGGAGAAGTGAACAAATAAGTAACCTTCAGGGTGCTCATCTATAAAGGAACTTATTAGAGTTGTGTAAACAGTTCTCTCTTCGAGTCTGCACGATCAATTTCTCATTTACGGAAGATTAGGTTCTTCACACTAGTTGATGATTGTGCACAGCAACATAAAGTATCACTAGCCGCCACATTTTTTTTTTTTTTTTTTTTTTTTTTTTACTATTCAGATCCTCCCCAAACAGCTCATTCAGCCATACTTACAATGAGGTGAGAGATTTCAAGCCATGGAATGCATCAGGAGCAATGTCAGATATTTGATTCTTGCTGATATCTCTGTAAAGATATGGGAGATGAGGTGGGAAGGTCAGGCTATTTTTCAATAAAAATTTGTTGAAAGAAGTTAGATTTTTCAATATTATAAGCATGTTATTAGTTTTATTTTATTTTTATTATTATATATTTGTTTTACATAGCTTGTAGGAGTCTCAGTCTCCATAACTAGGTGTTATGATAGGTGTTCACAGAACAAGAAGGTGATTCCTCACAAACAGCTTACAACTGCTGTGCAAGACAAGAGACACAGATGGATACAGACAGACGGAGGAATACAAGAAAATATTGGTCAACGTGACAGCGATGTTATCAAAGCAACAGAGGAGAAAGTGTTGCCAGGCTTTTACAAACATCATGGCAAAGGAGAGTTTTAAGAAGGAATTTAGAAGACAAATGAGGTAGGTTTGAGGATATTTACAGATAGCACCTCCCAAGCATGAAGGACAGCATGGAAAAAAGCATAAATGTGTTTTTCTGAAAATATAATAAGGGTCGATTGAGGCTGGCATCATTACCTGATCAAAGGAAGGAGCCAACATTTCCATACTGAGACGACAGGTAGATGGTAGTGACAAATCATGAAAGCCCATAAACGTGAAGACAAGTATCTTATATGGGTTGCAATAGAGAAGGGGAGCCAGTAGAGGGACATAAAGAGAGGGGTGAGATGGTCAAAGCAATGGGCTAGGAAAATGAGCTGCACAGCAGTATTGTGAATGGATACAAGCAAGACAAAACTATTTGCCTAGGTCAGAGAAAAAGATGTCGCAGTAATTAAGATGCAAGATAATGGGAGTCTGGATAATAACTGCAGCTACATAAACAAAACAAGAGAGGCCCAGTGCCACTCACGGTTGGTCCTGGGCAGTAATGAATTGTGCCACTAAGGTAAGTTTCTTACTAGACACAATTGCCTGTTGAAGATGAAAAAAGCATATTTTACTGCATCCCCTATTCTAGGAGAACTCTGCTGGGCACTTACACCTAGGTTATGGCCCTATTATGCCACCAGCCTGGGGTAAAGGACCCAATAATCACTACAGAATCTGGCCAAGGTATTAAGTTTCAGTAAGGTCTCCTTTACAGTACCATTACAACTACACTAGGGCATTGAGTTACAAGATGCTTTTGCTGTTTCAATAGAAGCTTTGAAAGTGTTATGCTGGGGAAAAAAAGCTGTAAATTAGTTTGTTTGTAAGTGGGACCAAATTATTATTATATCGCTGTTAAAGACCTAATCCATCCTTCACTACAAGTAGGATACAAACATGCTGGGTGCCTCAACACAGCTGTAACTCCAACTCATCTTTTCCGTGGCCTGACTCACCAAGATACTTAAGAACATGCAGAACTTTAAGCACAAATGCTCTCCCATTGTCTTCCTTGTGAATGGTACCTGCTTATGTTAGCACTGACTACTCCATGATAGTTCGTGCTTGTAAAATCTGATAGGTAATATTTCATATGCTACATTTTCATTGTTGTGCCAATCCCACTGGAACTCATGTTCAGAACATTGGATGGGCTTATGCAATAACTGTCATTTGAATAGCAGTATCCTAACATCGCTTTATAATCCACAAGTAATAAGGTTTTCTCACAAAGCTCTTTGCAAAGCAATTACTCTGGGATCTAATAAAGTTTCCTATTATAGCTTTTGCTTCACCTTTGTAGGTTTTGCTTCACCTTTGTCCACTAGAGTCTCATTTTTGTGAGCTATACTCACTACAGTCAAATCAGCTAACATTTGCTGCACTTTGCGTCTAGACAGTAAGATATAAATGGCAGCCTTCCTAGTACAGTAATAGCTAAATTTCTTGGCATGAAATTATAATATCTATTTGGAATGGGGTGACCAAATAATAAGCGTGAAAAAATTAGGATGGAGGTAGGGGGTAATAGGTGTCTATACAAAATAAAGTTCTGAATATTGGAACGGTCCCCTATGAAATTGGGACATATAATCAGCCTAATTTGGCAATAATTTTCAACCCATTATAATGAGGCAGAGCAAGGTGATAGATTAGAGCCCTATCATCTGAAAGGGAACCTCTAGTTTGGAATCAAACATCTCAGTCAAGCCGGTTTCTGTATTTGTCATGTTCTGAGTGAAACAAGAGACTTAGTCCTTCCTCCTCCACTTTAATTTAGGATGTTAATCTGTGTATAACTAATGGTGCCTGAACTTGCATAAATACCATGCTGGGAGATGACATTCTCCCATTTCTTGCGGATGTGGTATGATGAGTATCAAAAGATAATTAGACACATTATTTCCTTTCCATTAGAGCCAAGACTCCAGTACAGTTACTTAGATAGTGAGGCTGAATCTTCTGCCTTGGTTGAGGCACAAGGATTCAATTAAGATTTTGCTTTTCTTTTTGTTTCCTTTCTGTGGTCTGTTTCATTGTGGTAAGTTCACTCCACTCTGGTGCTTGATTTACATCAAGAAAGAATGGGTACAAGCTTTCCGAACCCTATATTACTAAATTAGCTTAGGTCACATAATGCCAGCTTCCTCAGATTTGGATGCCACTAGAATCACAAAGTGAAACTCTTTAACTGGGAATTTAATAGATTGATTGGGATTCTGTCCAGGCAGGGAATTTATTAACCATCTCAAAGTCTCATCTTCTCATGCCCATGACAAAACAGAAATGATTTCCTTTGTCATAAGGCTTGTAGTAAAACTCTTGAGGGTGACTGCACAGCACTACTAAATAGCAGTAAAACGAACAAGGAGTCCTGTGGCAGTTAAAAATTAACAATTTATTTATTGCAAGAGCTTTCATGGGAGAAAATCCCACTTCATCAGATGCTTTGTAGATCCCCCATCTTCCAAGTGTCTAATGAAGTGGGATTTTCTCCCATAAAAGCTCATGCAATAAACTTTTTAGTCTTTAAATGCCACAGGACTCCTTGTTTATTTTACTGAACTAGGCTAACACAACTGCCCCTTTGGAACTTGGTAACATGCAAGGCAGTAAATAGCAGTGCAAATTGCTTCTGTCTCTGCAGTAGGAAAGAAAGTATATTCTGTGCTTTCTCCATAGCACATGAAGAGTTAAGTTTTTTTTACCACCCTTCATAAGAGCGTAAACTACTGAATAATGTTTAGAACTGATTCACTACTGAACGCCCCCCTCCACTATTTATAAAATAATTCAAATTCTCCTTAGTATACTGCTGGCAAGGTTCCAAGACATATTGTTAATACCTCTGACATCAAAGGTTCCTGCCATTTCTAAAGAATCAGCATGAACAAGTCAGCTTTCTACCACATTAAAATCAGTCAATGAAATCCATCTCATATAATGGTGGAGTGCACAAGCAGAGCAAAAGGAATTAAGAAAATCTGAAAACTTTTGATGTTGTAGAGTTGCCTAGCTACAATCTTCTCAACACTATCTCCCAAAATGTTAGCATTAGAGACATGATAGAGGAGCCTTTCATAGTTTTTTAAACCACAGTCCCTGCTAGATAATAGTAGCACCTTGCACTCCCAAATGAAGATGCCACTAACCTACACCAGGAATGGAACATATAAATCTCCACTAGATTTTACAAACCCTCTTGAGCACTGGTCCAGATTACAGATTCCCACTGCATCACAACAGTTCTGGAACTTCACTAAAGAGACAGGCCACCAATATAGCAGGAAATGTCACATTTGTCCTGTCACACTCTAACAAGGACATATTTTGATCTCAGGTTTTTCCATAGAAACCAACATCGCATTTCTTAAGTGCCAATAAAGCATATGAAGCACTTGGGGATCTTTCCTTGCTAAAAGCGGATAAATAATTTGACATTATCATCTGGCATAATGGCCTACTGTCTCACTGTCACAGCAGGTGTAGTAATATCTCTGCACAGAATCGGAATCACAGAAAAGACTGTCTTTGTAATACGTACACTTATATATTTTTTACATATATAAAACTGCAAATATATATAAATATATTAAACTGCAAAGATCTATTTTTAATAATATTAAATTATATTTTCAAGAATAATCTTAAAGTCTATGCCAAAAGTACTTCAAAAGCCTATTAAGGTAACTTGCTAATTGAATTCTTATACACAAAACCTTTACTACTTATCCTTTTCCTAAAAAAACAAAAAAAAAAACAAAAAAAACCCCAAAAACATTGCACTGGATCCTGAATGGTTAGAGGAAAAAGTATAATTTTCTGTATGTTTACTAAGTCCTATACAGTTGGAAGGCAATCATGAAAAGTAAATCAACAATAAAGGACTGACAAGTTCTACTATTAGTTATACCTCAGAAAAAATTATAGTAACTTAAATAATGAAAGGGTTGCAGGTTAGGTCACTCAGAAAGGAACTGTCATTTTTCACAGAAATTACTGACTTGCTATCTAATACAGTATGGCTTTAAAAATACATACAGTTATATTGAAAGCAAGAGAGAAGAACAGAGAATCCATGAGATTGATGATGATCTTTTAAATATTAAGATCTATATTTGCAATTTTGCAACTCTGGGAATGGATGATTTTGGATTGGTGATGTAGGAACTTCACCCAAAAGCCACTATTCCACATGGTATCATGTCAAATATCATTAATTATGTGATATTTCAGTGTCTTAGGGGAATACATTTTGACAGGATCAATTTTACTCCTAGCAAGTTGTTCTCATCAAAAAAATGCACTACACAAGAAGCCTTCATTAGCAGTTTCAGCCAGGAAGAATGGATTACTCCCTTCATCCTCAGAGATATGTTATGCAGAGGTATGAATATGTTGCATCTCAGGCACGAGCTCAGGGAGGACAAAAACCTCCCGTGGAGCACATCGGTGTGATCGTGAGACACTTTTGGAGATGCTTGTTTTACAATCCTGTCCAGCACTCTCATATGACCCTCGATTTCACTTCTTGGGAGAAATATACCTATCTCCAAATTCTGTTCTTTTAATTCTGATGTAAAACCAGGGTAACTACATTGAATTTAACTGATTAGGCTTGTTGCAGATTTACAGTGGTGACTAAAAAAAACAAAAAATCCAGCCCACTAACCAAACTTAACTTGGTCAAACTCCTCTTGAAAGAACCCACTCTCCTGCCTTAATCAGTGGCAACTATGTTAAAGTGATGCAACTAAACATCCATATGCAAAAGAGAAAATAAATATTACTCAGAATTTTCTCTGAGGAAACAAATTCTTTGTTTAGAAAGAAATAAAGGGGCCAGAAATTCATATTATAGACGATAGAAAAGTGAATCTGTCTGTTATTAAGGATAACATGCACTGTTAAGCATCCTAGGCCCATCCACTTTGCAAAACAGTTTATCTATATGCAATCTCAGCGGTTTCTAAAAAGAATTTGGCCTCTTGTTTGAAAAACAAAGAAGATTAAGCTGAAAATGTTACAAACAACAAGTAACAATTTTCCATGTTAGTCTTATTATTAAACTTACATTCTCTTAAGTTTCTTGTACTGGGAAAAAGCTCCAGGGGAAATTGTTTTGATGGAGTTCTGTTCCAAGCGTCTAAAAACAAACAGAATAATATAAACATTAGATACAAGATAGTGAAGCAGGAGTAACATTAAATTTTATAGTGGCTTTTTGTACAAATGTATAGCACCATATTTGAAATGGATTTTCCCTTGAAAGCCACTAAAATTCAACAAATGCCTTATTTTTAGGAAACAAATTTATCTTCCTGATTAATCAAATTTTTACAAAAGAAAAAAAAAAGAAAGAGAAAACCCAGCTATAAAGTGTGTCACAGCAAGATGGTAAACTTAGCTCTGTGGGAGGTAAGCCAGCTTTGTTCCTTCTCATAATGCAAGGTATCATTTGCATCTTTACGGCCACCAGAAATAATAGAAGATTTTCTATGTATATTGTAATATTCTTCACTAAGGATAAGACAAAAAATATCAATTCCCTCCGTGTAGAGAGCAGTTATTAGAAATGGTTGGCAGATATCCACCTTAAAAAGTTGTTCTATACTTGTTCTCTGAAGTAGATAAAAAGATACTTTCAAGCTGTCTCAGATCTAAGACAACACTTTCATTCATTCAGCAACACCTTTACGCATATGTGCACAACTCGCAATACAGTCACTTATCTGAAAACAGAATTTGGTCTGTAACATCAACTCACTTGATCATGTTTTCTCACAGATAAGTAGGCCTTTTTGCAAAGCATGGGAGTAAAGACAAGGAACTCCTAAGATCTAGATTTGGCTATGTCATTAACCCACAGTGTCATTTTTCAGACAAGGCATTATAATAATTTCTGCATTGGTTTCCCCATTTTTAATTTGGTAATAATAATGCTTTATTACCTACCTCACACAGACATTGTAAAGATCAATATATATTTGTGGTATACTTTGAAGAAAGAAAACGCTACATAAAAAGTGTAAGATGTTTTGCCTCATTTGATGCCAGTCAAGAATTAAAAGCAGAGGGCCTAGAGATGAAACAAAACACCTTTGTCATTGTCTTAGAATACTGGGATCTATTTTTAATGACATATATGGAGAGGTATCCCATATAAAACACTCTGGATGTGATTAACAGTTAAGAAGGACACAAAAAAATTCAGGATTGACCAAAAACTATAAAATTTAATTTGGAATTTTTAATTTTTTTTCAAGAAACAGTTTCTAAGTAGATGTTTAGAAGACTCCCCTAATCCTCAGGAACAGTGCTAGTGATTTTGTAGGCTAATAAGAATAAACATGAATCCCAATAAGCTAAATTCAAAATACTAAAATTACCTACTTATCAAAAAATCTTATCTTCAAGCCAGACACTGCCATGAAAGCCAGTTTTTACTAAGATTCTATTCTCCAAAAAGAAATTTGTACTTTTCCAGGAACTTCATAACCATCAGGAATCTTAATTATTTTGGCACAGCCACTAATAACTCATGTCGGAAATAGCAGAGGATTGAAATACAAAAGCATTTCCCATACTACCAGGACAATTCAACACACTCCCTACTTCGAAAGCACACTTGGTGATGGGTGATCAAAGAAAACTACCACCTGAGAAGACATAGAGTTAATCAGCATTAATTACTGCTGCAACCACATGCAGTTGAGTGGATCTAAATAGTGCACGTAAAGCAATATGCTAAGCAATATGCATGTAATTATTGCCAACAAGCGTTACTGTTAGTATCCCATCTTTGGGATCCATTATGTGACTTAATTATCTCAATTAGCCTGTTATCTGAGTATACAAGAGTCTCCTCCCTGCTACTCTTAAACAGTAATAGACACAGGCACTATACTACAGGCAAGTGAGCAGTGAAAAGCAAATTGCTGCAAACATCATCAGCACACTGTGTTTTATTGTGCATTTATACCCCAGAGTTGGAATAGACTTTTCTTAGACATTCTTTAGGTCAACTTTTCAGACAAGTCTTTTGCCTCACATACTGACAAATTTTTTATGTTCACTAATTTCCATGAACAAAGTAGGGAGCTGTGTGCCCAACTACCCACTTTGTGGATATAAATTGGGGTTTCTCATGTTAAAGAGGTGCGTATCCACTTCTAAAGGAGCAATCAACTGAACAGAATTCCAAGATGAAGTTACACTGGGTGAAAACTTGGCTCTGCATTAATAATTTGATGTGTGCAGGAAACTGTCGCACATGGAGAATAGAAACAATTAAATGTAAAAGATACTAACCCCCCATCCCCAATATCAAATTCACCAGGGATTAACATCCACAACTGCTGAAAATCTAAAAAATAATCTATAGAAGGACAGAAGAAGGTGGGGTAGGGTTAAGAAAAAGATTCCAGAGGCCTGTTTTACAGTTAAGGATGGTACCATATGCTGCTACATTTTCAGTTTAGTTCTGCAATAAGCTCTTGATTTTATTTCACTTTATTTTTTAGACTTTTTTGGGGGGAGGAGGAAGGAGACTGGGCTGAAGAGATGATGGTAATGATGTCATGCAAGTAGATACATACAGATTCCAAACTTGCCAAAAAGCCTGATCAACCCTTAATGTATAGTATTAAAATGAGTGAGGGGAAAATACAAAATTAAAACCTGAGCTTTAAAATGTCTTTATTCATAAATGCATGCTATGGCACTGTGGACATGGGCTGAAAACAAAAGCAATTATTATTATTATTTTTTATTTTTAGAAATGTAAAAACAGAAGTGATTCATATTACTTCACCACCACCATGCCTGACCTTGCCAGTTAAGCAAGACAAGTACAAGTCAGTACTGGATGGGAGACATCAATCAGGTGCTGTCAGAAGTGGAGCTGTTGGCTCTGAGAGGTCACTCTTTACTCTGAGTCAGTGAAGATTCACCAAGGAATAATGGGGAATAGTGCTGCTAGAACCGCTATCTTCCACATGGGATGAAAACTTGAGACTTACCAGATCATGAAACATGCTTTGTTTAAAAAAAAAAAAAAAGTGTGTGTGTGTGTGTTGGGGGGGATAACTCAATCATCATGGCCAATCTCTATTTTAAGAGTAGAGCTAGGCCAGTGGTTGGCAACCCAAAAGAGAAGAAGAGCCATTTTAAAAAATTCCTTTAATAACCAAGTGTTTTGAGAGCTGCAATGGGTGTAGCCTCCTGGTTGGTGGGGGACAGGGAGGTGACAGAGGAGGGAACTGGGCCAGGGCACCTGGCGCAGGGTCCCTACTAGGAGGTAGGGAGCCTGGAACTAGGAGCAGGCCTCTTGCAGGGTCCCCCAGTGGTAGGGAGAGCCCAGAACCTGGTGCAGGCTGCCCATAGAGTCCCCTGGTGGCAATAAGGAGCATGTAGTCCAGAGCTGCAAGGGGCAGCCAAAGAGCTGCATGTGGCTCCAGAGCCTCATGTTGCAGATCCCTGAGCTAGGCACGATAAAATCCAGCTAATGTGTCTGGCACACCATTGGATGATGGGCCTGTATGTTTTTAAAGAGCCATTTTGTTCTATCCTAGAGGTGACTGTGGTTTCAGGGATCCCTTATGAAATGATCCCTTATGAAGCTTTTCCGTGCCTCTCAAAATATCAGAAAACAATTTTTGTGCAGCATTTTGAGAGATTTTGATGGACCTGTAGAGAACAATTTTTATTATGGATTTGAATCAATTCCCCCACTTCCGGCCCCCATTTTTGATTTCTATACTCTTTGGATTTGATGTCAAAATGTTAGGGTAAATAAACAGAAAAAGAAAAAAAATCACAAAGATTTATTTCCATGCTTCATCCAAATTTCCTGTTCACTAATACTTTGCAACCAGCTGTATTTAAAATACACAGAATTGAATAAGTAGAGCCCATGAGAACATGCTGTAAAGACTGATGGAATAAAATGATTCTACATGAAAAATACTGTTTAACCCTTTTGCTCATCCATTCAGCCATCCCCTTTATTCTCCATGTCAGCTGCTGCCTGTGAGCACTATTTGTGGATGTTGCACTTCCCCCCTCTGATATGAAAAAGCTTTCCTTTGGAAGTTTCCTTTTTAAAGCTTCAATGCAAGCTGATGTCAAAAGATGAGAGCAATTTCTTCCCCTCCCCTCCAAAAATGTATCAGAGCCTGGGGAAAAAAAAAAAAGAAGAACTGATGGATTCAAATACATTTTTCTCCTAATAATGTGACCTGGGAAATCTTTTTGATTTTTAAATGACTGTGTGGTACTAAGAGCAGATAGTAAACAAAATAGTTAGAAAGAGCAAGGGGGAAAGGATGCACTTAAAGGTGACAAATGATCCTCTGGCAAAGAATAAACACTCCAAATCCCATTCTAATCAATCTGAAGGTTCACTGGGGTGCAAATCTTTTCATCACCTTCTCATCTGGTGCTTATACTACTCAAACACCTGGCATGAAAACACAAGGAATAAAAAACAACCAACTAGTGCAGCTTTCTTAGAGCCAGATCACATTCTTCAGAGTGACGAAGTCATTTGTCTTGAAGAGTAATGCCCGCTGCAGAGTGGGGGAGACAGCCATATTAATTTGGGCCTCAGCTATCTCTTTTCAATTGGGGAAAAGAAAGAATTTGTTACTCAGTTTGCTAATGGAGCAGTTTGCTAGCAATTTTCCCATTTCAAACAACATCTCAGCCGCTAATGCGTAATGGTTTGTCAAGCCTACCCATAACACAGACAAATCACTAGCATGGGGGAAAAGAAAAGGAGGGAGGGAGTGAAGCATCAGTACTGATAATTCTTAGCTGTCAAATGAATAGAGTCTACAAATGAGACAGCCATGCTCTATTAACAGTGTTGTTATGCTCTGCTTGAGATGTGTCAGAAAATGTCCTTTCCGCAAGAGGCAGCCATGAACCTCCCTGCTGGGAGAGGGTGAGAATAAAGTATAATGAATGGCCAATCTGTTCAATGAGTCATGTTGCTCTGATTAAATGGTCAAGGTTCTCAGATGCCTTCACGATTTGGGTGGTCAATAAGCTGAAAGAAATACCTGGGAGAAAGAGGGTCATCAGTATCTTGCTAGCTCTCATTTGTCTGGTAAGGTACACAGAGTCTATTCAAAGCTCATTGGAAAGGGGTTTTTCCTCTCTCCCTGTATGAAGGATCGCTTAACCTGAGTGCAAGGATTTGCAGAGTAGCCCATCAAAATCAGTGGTGGCGAATTAATTAATTCTTCCCAGTGCCTTAATTAACCCATCCAGTGGGATATGCTGTGAAAAGCTGTGGTTGGAGAATGGCAATGTCAGGAAGAAAATCTCTAGGGAGTTCTAGAAAATGTCAAAGACTCAGTGAGAAGTGTGATTCTTCTTCCAATACTTGAGTAAGGTGAGCTGCGTTTTAAAAATTGCCTGAAGGATGTTTCGTCTTATTTCTTGGGACTCTTATGAAGAAAGTCTGCTGAATTTATTTGCCCCTTAAAAAGAACTAGTTAGGCATTGGATTTACTCTTCTGTTTGATTACAAGTTGTCTCACAGAGGTGTCAAAACCTAACCTAGATTTGTTGAAGCCTTTCCTGCCTTAAATGGCCTTTCCCACTCTGCAACCTTAATTCCATTGCAATTACACTAACGGATACCGGGATAACTTCATTAAAGTAGGTATCACAAGGTAAGCACTCTGTAAAACACATTGTGCTTACTAAAAAATACTGCTCTGCATATACCCAACTGGCACTAATTAAAAGAACAAAGTAAATTGGTATTCATACTGAATTACTGCAGTGCACACCAAACAATGCCAGTAAGTGATCTGGACAGCATCAGGTTAGCCAAATCTGAGGTCAAAATGCACAATCTTTTTGCTTCAGAAGCTTTGTGGCTTTATCACTGATCAGCAATGGCCTTTGTACCTCTTTTCTTCCTTTGCCACCCTCCTCACAGAAAAGACAACAGAAATGCTATCTGTGTTTTGGGACACAGGAAAACTGAATGTTCTAAATACATCTCTTTGCTGTTCTTTAAGTAATGGATATTTAAATTTTTCATTCCCTTTGTAATTGGAGCTGCTGCTACTACAGTACTATTATAGAATACTGAACACATTATATGATTCTCTCACTGTCTTAGGGATTTATAAGGCCACCTATCACCACAGTGTCTGACTGCCTTCCAAGTACAATCAGTGGTATTTATTATGAATCACAATGAAACCAGGGCTTCTCAACTGCAACCAATGGAATCCCCTTCTCTCCAGCAGGCCCCAACTTCACCTTCCCATTCCAGGGTTTGTTCCAGTGTGGAGGAGCTATGGTCACTAATGTGTCCATCCATCTTCAAACAAGAGGGAAGCTAGCAACCCCCCTCAATGTCCTAAATGTTTTGCTTTTTAAAGGAAATAGTTGAGTATCTCCTATGCTCTAACTTCTGCCCTGTTTGAATGGAATGCTACACCATGGTATCTGCATTTCATTGAGTCCAAGTTGATTCTTATCCATAGCGATTTCAATACCAACCTGTAAATGCTGAATTTTGTAACCACTCTATGAATCCATGTGATGGCACAGACTATTTCCTATATTGTCTCTATTTTCCAGAGAGGAGAGGCCTCAGTCTAAATCAAGCACCTCACTGTGTTAGGTGCTCTCCAAACAGACAAGAAGATAGTCCAAACTTTACTTTCCTGAGGCCGTGCTTTGTGGTAGATGTCTGTTAATTAATCTAGACTACATGTAACATGTGAAAGTGACTTTTTTTCAGACGACTGTAATGTGCTGCTATATCTGAACAGGGTCCAAAGCTTTCTGCCTGAACACTACCATCTCACTACCTCACTGAGGCTTCAAAAGGTGACTCTCATCCCTGGCAGTTGTTCATCCAATGACCGTCCTGAACAAGAGCACAACCCTAACGTTTGTCTACTGGAGTAGGCAATGCCAAGTACTGAGGCTGTGTTTAACTTTACATTATTGACATTTCATCACAAAATACATTGTGTTAAAATCTGTTTATATTCCTTTCCTGAAGTTTTAAGACAAACGATTGTTTCAGATTTGTTGGAAATATTACCTAACAGCAAACTTAGTAAAATGTTTAAAAGTTTAAAGTAAACTGCTTCAAAGCGACTGATAAAGTGGGATTTTCTCCCACAACACCTCATGCAATATACACATTCATTAGTCTTTAAGACCCAAAGGACTCCTTGTTTCTTTTGTTTAAAGGGAGAAACGGTCAGCATAGAACATATTATATAACCTGTTGCAACCCATCTCAGAGCTACTTTAAACGCTATTTGTAGTACAAACCTACAAAGGTTGACAAGAAAAAGGGATCAGAAGACAAGGTGAAAACAAGAACAGGTTGAGAAGGCACAAATACTTCTCCTGTGAGATAAAGTGCTGTCCTTATACTATTTTGTCAACAAAACAGATGTTTTAAGGGCTCTGCTAACTAGATTCTGTATGCTGTATATTCCTTTCAGTGAAAGCACCCATCAAAACCCCCAGGTTCATTTAAGAAACTGAGCAGAAAAAACAAACATACAAATCAAATATCATAGCACCACTCTGCAATAATAAAACTGATTAGCACATTTTGTATAAAATTCATGCTTTTGTATTCCCTAGTTATTTTCCCTGATGTCTTCTGCACTTTCATAATGAACTTTCAAGATGCATACACACATGATACAATACAATCTCCTTCCTGCAATATTTCAGCCAACACTGTGCCTTAATACAAGGTATAGACATAAGTTTAAAAAAGACTATTTGCCGAATGAAATACATGGTTAGAAAACACCTTTGGGTGACATCAGCATTAGGTAAAGCCAGATCTCTGAGGCTTTTTATTCTGAATTTCCTAATCTGCATTGCATAACCTAGATAATTTGATTACTTTGTATATATTATTTTTCTTACTGTCACATGAATTCCTTTTTCACAGATCCAGACTTGTGTGTCTGGTGAGCAGAAAGGATGCTCTAAAAAATACTGCCAAGATTAACAACCCCTACAGAATTTGCTCCAGTGAAATCTGTCTGCATGCAGCTACCTTTTACAAATGTCAAATGTACAAATAGGCCAGAACAGTCTAAAAGAAGTGATTCAGCCATTCGGAGAAAAATAAGGCGCCTTCATGTCATTGTAGGTGACAGTAATCACTCCCGACAAATCAAAAATAAGCAAATATCTTAAGGCATAAAACTTAGCTTGAGCTAACATTTCAAATCGTGTGTAATGATTGCTTATTTGTACTGAAATAGTCTAAAACAGCTGTTCTCAACCACTATGTCAGGACACATTACTGTGTCACCATGCAGCAGTAGGTGTGTTGTGGAGAGCCAGGGAAATGACTGAATTTGGCCTGGAGGGTGTGGGCTAGCATGTCCAGTGGAGTCACAATATGCTGCCAACTGTGTTGCAACCCACAAAAGGTTGAGAACCACTGGTCTGAAAAACCAAATATTTACCCATTTTAATATCAGCACATCTTCCATGTCAAATATCTCATTACAAAATTTGAAAATGCTTGATTATTGACCTGTTTTACTCTTTCCCTTTGAGAGTTTAGCAAATACTGTATAAAGCAGAATTTACCTACTGGCAATTTAAACAGAACCTAAACATTTCCATTCAAACTGTACATTAAGATACACAGACAAAATAAAGACACATTTTCTCTAATCCATCTCTGAACATGAAAATGCCTTTATTCCCTCTTTCTACCACTAATTTACATCTTCTCCATTGCTTATTCAGTTAAAATATCTTTGCTTACTATTTTCATGTTCCTGTTCTCAATAGAAAAGGGGACCAATTACATGTTTTAAGCCTAGAGAACAGGAAATTGTTTCTTGATGATGAGCATAAGTAATCAGTGACAGAGTGCCTGGTGACATCTGAAAGTAGTAGGCAAAACTGAGTTATAAAGATTTCCAGGGCCACTATACAGCAACAAGTGAAAATCACATTATTTGACATGAAGAGGGTAAACAAATTCTGCTTTCCTACCCTGGAGAGTCTCCACTGGAGGTAATGTTGGAACAGTCATTAGATGTTCACAAATACTATACCGGCCTAAGTCACATTACACACTGGAAAATGAATTATAAAAAGTCCAATAACTTAAGGAGAAAGGACAATTTGAACTCTGAACTGTCTTACTTCTGTCCCCAAATTTGGTGTGAAGTACTTTTATTTGAAAGGATATTCATTTTGAATAAAAAGCTAAATATTCATCTCCAGTTAGAGATGTTTAAAGCCAAATTGCAACATAGCCCAGTTTTTAAGGTGCAGTGTAAATTACTGAAAATAATGGCTTTATCCTACAAGAAATGCTACTGACACCTCCTACTCTGAAGGCATCTGTTGGTGTAATTTAATATATGCAAATTTAACTTTATAAAATGCCAGCACAGAAAATTCTATTAAAAAAAAAGCATAGTAAGGATATTTTGCACTTCTATGACACCTTGATTCTCATAATCCAAAAGCCAGAATTAATTATTTAAATCTCAGTGCTCCTATGAATTCTATTCTTGGGTATAGTGAGCAAGAATAATGTCCCAAAAGAGTATCAATGAAACAGCAAGAAACAGAACCAAGAACTCTTGATGTCAAGTTGTCGTCTCTATTTACTGTGCAACAATCCCTATGAAGGACTCTCTCACAAAATCTATTTCCTAAAATTTAACTGTTTGGCAAAGAAGCACATTTATTACAAGTAGAATAAACAAGGTTAAAGCAGTTTTGGGGGGGGGGGGGGAGTTGCTTTGTTTGCTTTTCCCTGGGCTGCAGGAAGAGATAATGAGTATTTAAAAATGCAGTAACATATTTCCATAATCTTAAGAGACTGTCACATTTCTCTCAAGCTATGAGAAGCCATTATTTACTACAATGAAATATATTTTCCCTGTATACATTGATGCTGATTAGCAGTAAAACAAATCACTGTTAAGTTTAGATAAACCAGATACCAAAAGACATCTGACATGAAGTTTCCACTAAGCTTGAAACAATTCCAGACCCTGTTCTGAGGTTTGAAAAAGCTTGATTCAACTCAAATATTTTGCACACACAGTGCCTCATGCAGCTTAGGGCCAGAAATGCAGGAGCAGAATCTGAGTAAGATAAGTTGCTCTTGCTCTACTTCTGGGCTTACTAAACCTAGAAACCCGTGATATATTTCCAGCTGGTGTGTATACAATACAATGGTCTTTAAGAACATGATTATGTAACGTTTTCTTCACAAAACTTTGCCTTGTTCACCTCATGAGAAGGATGGTATTTGCTTCATGAACAGTTATTCAATATTTTGTTCACCGATGCAATGATAGACAAGTGCACATGCTGACCAGAGTACCTAGGAAACCTATGGGTGCAGTATTTCGGATAAACTGTAACCCTGAAATCACTGGGAATCGGATATCTAATTATAGTAGGTCAGTGTAGAAATGAGGGATGCAGCTAAGTGTTGTCCCAGCGAGTCTTGCAGCAGAGAAGTATTTCTGCAGAGATGAAAAACTGAACTGTTCCAGTAACTTACATGGAGATGATTGAACCTATACAGTTAAGGCTCTTAAAGCAGATTGCAAGAAGGACACTAACTTCAGTGCAACCTCTGAAGGAAAATAATTGCTCACCATTCCCTGTGGAACAACCAAATGCAATTCTGTTTTATTTCACACTAATCAGGACCTTGGTAGATTGCGAACTGCTATAACAGGTAAAACTAGTAAAGACAAGTAAATCTGTAAAACCAGTATCTGATGTGAAGACTCAAGAAAGTGTTGAGATAAGTGTAAAGGATTTGGGATGATGAAATGTAGAAAGCAGAAAAGATGGAAATAAATAACAGAGAAATCTGTTCTAATATCAGACTTCAGCAAAGAAAAGATCACCACCACATTTTCTCTTCGTCTGTCTAATGTGAGATACTTCCATTCTTTTGGGAAAACTCAGCAAGGTAAGTCATAATGTGACAATAACCCTGTTAATGGAAGTGTAAAGAGCAGCTGATCTATTTTCATCTCCTAGTTACTAGATAAAAGTCACCGTAACCTGTTTTTTTTTTTTGGGAGGGAATAAAAATACAAATTGAAATGAATTTGCAGAGAATTTGATCCTGTTTTCTGATCTGTGTTACAGATTTTCTCATTTTGCATTTATGACCTGGATTAAGCCGTACAATTGAGAAATGTGGGAGATAACTGGCAAATGGCCATGTTATCACTTTAAATGGTTAAAAACTACAATTCTCTTACCTAAGTGAAGCAAACTAGATTTGGAAAGAGACATGCGAGAACAGTATGTCAGCACTGGCACTTACATTTCCACAATGCCCTCTGGTAGGTTAGATGGAATTTCTGTTAAACCCTTGCCTCGACAGTCCACAATGTTATTGCTGCATGTGCAAGCAGATGGGCAAGTGATGGAATTAGCATGGCAGGATGGAGGTTCAGAGTGGGAACCTGAGAAAGTAAAGACAGTACCAAAATAACAGGTTAGTCTTGCAAACTGATCACATACTATCTTAACAATGAAAAATGCAGCAGTCAGTGAATTTTCAGTTCACTTTTACATAATAAGTGGTAATCCATTTGGATTAAATTCATTTATTATTGTACTACAAATCAACACTAGAGAAACTGTACAGAATATTATATTCTTACTACTGCATCTTCTCCATTTTATTAATATGTTGTTCCCCCTTACCTTACTTACATCAGCCAAATATTTCAATTTATTCTTTGAAGCTAGATTTGGAAAACAAAGGCTAAAGATCCAGGAAGACTTCCAAATCATGAGGTCTACTGAAGTACTGAATAATTTTGTTAGTAAAATGATGAAAACTCAAACTCTGGAGTTGTTTAAATAAAGACAGGACAACGATCTCAAAATATGCAGTATATGAGGGAACAGTCCTACACTGACTGAGGAACAGGCAAGCTGACCCAGTAAAAACTTTGCTGCTCCCATTTTTATGGAATTTGCAAACTTCTGAAGTTTACACTTACTAGCTATGAGATGGAACTGTCTTACTATTAATTAAAGTACAAAGGATGGGATTAGTACACTAATCTTCACAATACGAAACAATGCAGTTGAAGGGAAGAAAAATACTCATAATAATTAAGAGCTCATTACTACAAACCTTTACTCAATCCAGTACAGTCTCACTGTAGCGAAGGAAACTACTCATATGAAGTTCCAAAGCAGCAGCCATATTACTCATATGAGTCAAGCTTTACAAAAAGGGCCATCTAGATGTACACATTCGGAACAATTCATTAAGTGAAAGTTTAATTCCACCTTCATTCCAGTTTCTAAAAGTTTGTCAGTTTTATCCTAAAAATTGCAATTTGCACACACACAGACACAGAATATTTTTGGACCAAGCCATATATATGTATGCAAAAAGATAATCTCTGTGGTGGAAACTATTTTTTAAGACTGTCAAAACTGACAAATGATTGAAAGGCGTTGATGTTGGGTCAAACTTTCAAAAATTACATACAATTTAAGAGACTGAAGATATGGAATTATACTAAACATACAGAGCTGTTCAATAGCTGCTACAATGTTATAAAACTTCAGTAAAATAGTTTCTTCCTCAACATTGTGGTTAGAGCTGATTGGGAAATTTTTGATGAAACCTTCTTCCACCAATTAACATCAATCTATGAAAATTGAAGCTTTTGACGGAAACATATTTGTTTTGCAAATATTTGATCAGGAAGATTTCTCAGGTCTAGAATGTGGGCAAATGGCAGCTCTCAGGGACAGCTCTGTCTTTGTTTTTCTTGAAAAGCTGGAAAGCTATAGTATTGAATCCCACATGGAATGAAACAAAATGTCAAAATCTCATTTTCTGTAAATCATAATTCTTATTTACTGGCCAGTCCTAGATGAGACAGAAGAGGCAGTGTCCAAATATTAATAAACTGATAAAAAAACAATAGAACATGTTTATTAGCAGAATTCCATTCCTCTGTGTATAAAATATTAAACAAACTCCCTAATCTTCAAATAATAAATTACAGATAACATTTGGAAAGTCATTAGGTTTGTGTTTAATTAGAAACATGTATGGTATTAAGTCAGAGATTAGAACTATAGTCAAGCTCGTCTTGAAAAAAATCTGTTGTCATCAAATATTATTATACATCTGCTTCTCCTGACCTACATCTGCAGGTCATACAGAGTATAGCAAGCCCTTAACTGTGCAAAGCCAACAGCTAACTTGAATATTGTGTCACAGTCTACACCACTCACCAATCCTGAGTGTGTGCATTTATATACAATAGTCCATATGCACCTATTGGAATAAATATCTGAGTTCAGTGTCAACACCTAGTGGTTGGAAAAGACATCCTGCAGAGTAGACACCTTAGCACATTAAAGCATGGTTTCAATGACCAGTAGGATCAGGAGCTTGCCCCCCCCCCTTTTTTTTTTTGCATCCAGAAAAGACCACCACTTAGACACTGCTGGAACAGAATTCCACTAACCCCAATAAAATATTACACTGGAAAGTTCTGTGAGATTTGGATGATTTCACAAGTGGATGAACGACAGCTCTAAACATTCCCACTAAAGTTTGACATGGAAGTTGACAAATACCTGAGGCTTTGCATACTACTCACAATCATCATCTAATTCCAATGATGAATAAAGAACTAGTACAGGAGTAAGTAACTCGCATCATATCATTGCACATCAGAAAGATGTTTACACTGATATGTCTAATAAATGTCATGATTTTGAAATGTAGACCCAGTTCCCGATAGCTGGAAAATGAAAACCGTTAGTGAACGGCCTCACACAGCCAGAGTGGACATCTCTTGACAAAAAGAAAAGAGAATTACTGCAAACTTTTCCCTTCAGTCTCAGAAATGTCAGAGAATCCATTGAGAATTGGTGTCTGTGTGCTTGAATTTCCATTAGCTCGAACAGATTGCATCTGATGGTCATCCCTCTTTTGATCTGTCAATATTATGTGGATAGGAAGTGTCAGAAAACGGAGAGGGAGAGACAATATAAACAATGACTTACGCTTTGAGGTATGAAAGTCTTAAAAGTGAGTCAAAAAAGTGTTCATCCAACTTTTATAGTGGTTTCAATTCCAACAGAATTAAAGTAGGGTTTATTTCAAAGGCTTCCTGTGAGACAGCTGTGTATTTCACATTTTCCTCACATTTCTTTTTTTAAAGGAACAGTGACAATTTTTAAACTATCCTGTTTATTACTTGCACAACAGACTAAGATGAAACAGTCACATAATTGTTATTTAATTTTCATTTTGAATATTATCATTCTAGGTGGAGCAGATAACACTGCTTATTATTAAGGCTGCCTGAAACTACTCATTATAAAATCCTGTTTTCATTGGCTCTAAGTTTGTCAAAGTTTAATTGTCTGGGATAACATTTTGCGTGATGGATGTCTGCCCTGGGCTGATTTTTTTTTTTTTGAAAATATATTATCTTTATATGTTCAATGCAAAATCCCATGGATTAGCACTGCTTCTGTTTGTGATCAACACTTGTCTGAGGCATACAACATCTCAACTCAGACATTGAGAAAATGAGAAACACAGAATAAATGTCCACTCATAAAAAGCTGGCTTTAAGTGACTTAACTATCGTCATACAGGAATTCGGTGGTATAGGCTGCAATATAGACCTTTCTCCATGGAAGCATTCAACTGCCTTAACTATGAGACCATCCTTCTCTTTCTACAATTTCCTGCCTCATTCCATCACACCCTTTCAAACTTCTGCAGCAAATCAGGCAGGTGAGGCTCTTACAAACTTTCCATCACTACAGAATCCCGATTCTTCCCCTGAGTATGTCTCTCTTGTGCACTAGGGGTATGTCCACACATCTCTTATTTCAAAATAACACTGGTTATTTTGAAATAAAAGAGATTAGGTCCACATGATGTATTCTTATTTTGAAATCACAGGCTCGGTCATTTCAAAATAATAGCCGTCATTCTGAAATATCTTAAACCTTCTTTAAATCAAAACGGCTGTTATTTCAAATTGGTTATTTCAAAATAACACTTTTTCCCTTCTTCTTCCCAGGGTGCCTTCCTTTTAGCCTATAGTGGGTGGGGGCATGGCCCAGATTGGGGGCCATGTTGCCACACCTCCCATGGTGCCCCTCTCCTAAAGTGAAATATCAAGTCCTGTGTTTGGATATGCTATTTCGCTTTGAGCTTTCCCTTAATCCAAATTAACATTTTCTTAATTCGAATTAATTTATTTCAAAATAAGGACTTTATTTTGAAATAACTAATTTCATAATAACTTATTTTGAAATAATGATGTACGTGTGGAGATAGCCTAAATGAGAAAAGGGTCCTTTGGGAAAAGCAGCATATGATCATATAGTTAAAGATTGCGCAATATGCACTTACAGAAGAAGGCCAAATTAGGTTGCACAGGCAACCTTAATTCCAGTATAGCCTAAATTCTGAGTACTTAACTTTTCAACTTTAAAAAGGTTTTTTTAACACAACTTTAGTGTATAATATGCTATTTATATTGCACTGACACAAACATATTAAGACCTCATTCTACTGTTATGTCTAAAAATAGAGTAAGAGAGTTGTTGTCTCAAAGAGTTAATCTAAATTTGAGACCAGACAGGACAAGAGTCCACACCTCTTTAGCCCTTCTCCTGGTTTAAAAACATGGGGCCAATTCTCAGATGATGTGAATCAATGTAGCTTCTTTAAAGTCAGTGGCACTATGCCAAGTTACCCAAGCAGAGGAGCTTGCTCTAACCATGTCCTAAGAGCATAAGCATCCCCATAAATTTCTGCATCTCTGTGTATGTCTTCACTGACAGCGGCAAATTCACTGCTGTCTGATTAATCTGGATCGATTGAGAGGAATTGAAGACCTGTTCAATCGATCCTGTCAATTCAATACAATCACCTCTAAAAATAGAATAGCATTGCATCAATGAGTATGCTTTTCCCATCAGCGCAGCACAGCAGAGACAGCACTCAGAACAGGATTTAGGAAGTCAACTTAAGTTACTCAAGCTATGCAGAGTAGTTTGCGTAACTCCTATTGATTGCCGCTCAATCGCCTCGTCAGTATAAACTAGACCTTAACTGCTGTACAGTTGGGCAAGTTTTCCTTAGCTATTTTTCATGAGAACAAAATGTTTTAGCATTGGCAATTGATTTTATCATTCTATTTTTCTCTTTCCTTGTTTTCTGCCCCTACTGGTTGTCATGTATCAAACAGACCCAAGATCAGGAAAAATAAGAGGCAGCAGTTGATAGTCTTCAGGGATGGTCAGAACTGCACAGATTAAGAAAAAGAACTTTAGAGAAATACTTTCTCCCTACATGGAAAAGATAAGCTGATAGTTAGGTCAAATTTTCTGCAAACATTTCAACATTCAAGGCTGGTATGTTTTCTGAGCTGGACTTGTAACAGGGAGAAAATGCTGTTTGCACTGATACACCTTGCAATACATCACGATGGTTTACGTGAACAGTAATATACTCCCTTTTCATTGGAATGTGGTATCCAAAAATCCATACTTGCAATGTCAGGGGGAGTTCAAGTGTCTGTATCTCAAAGAATATTTAATTGACTACATGCAAGTTAGTGGACTTCAACATCTACTAGAAAGCTTCAGCAGAGCTCAATTAATCACTTCAGCATTTTATGTGATGCAGTATTCCACAACAGGACATAATACAAGGTGTTCTACATAAAAGAGATCATCTGGAGTAGGCTGCGAGGCTAAAGATGGGCCAGAAACACGAGCTTTTACTAAGTAAGCAGCAACAATAATAAAAGTGCTAATTGATTTTCCTTTTAGAACATAGTATCATGAAGATTTCTAACATACATCTTTTGGTGTGGAAGGCTTTTAGCTACTTCATATCACTAAATCTGCTGGTCAGAAATCTGTGGAAACAAAGATTCTGAGAATTAACAGTAATGAATCTTTTTCTCTCAGTTCCCCATCTATCTATGAAGCCTCTCAGATCCATTCCATTCAATGACCTTGACCCAAAGGCTACTGAGGACAAAGGGGAGTCCCTCCATTGACTTCAGTGTGTATAAAACCACTGGGTTCAAATGGGACCAAAAAGCAAGTTTCCACAGAGGGTGAGGAACTTTCCTGAGAAGTACAAAGCAGCATTTTCTAGCAAGATAGGGATTAATGATCTCTGATGAGTTAACCCACCACAGATATGGCCCACAGGCATGGGCATGGAACAGGAAGAAAGTGATGCCGTGCCTGTATTCTCCTCAGTATACATGTAACAGGGAAGTAGAGGGGAAAAAACACTATTAAGGTGTTGACCATACAGAATCCACTGTGTTTTCATTAAGGAAAAAAAATGTCCAAATAAATGAAAAAGCGAGGGGAAAAGAACAGCTCCCTTATATTTCAAGTATCTAAGGCTTAATTTTTCCCTTTCTATTAATATCACTGGAAACTAAAATATGTTTTGGGTAAATATAATGTCTCATTATTCTATGCTTGGCATAACACTCTCTGTATCCAGGTTTTAAAGATATTAAGACCTATACCCCATTGCACCACATGGTTTTGTGCTGCATTGTGTCAACATCCTTTGATCCTCTATTTGAATCTATTATGTGCCTCTTGTTGTCAGTAAGCGCTTCATTTTTTTAAATGAGTGGCAGGTTGGATGTTGGTTTTAAAGCACCTTATTGATATAAAATAACTTCATGCATAAACTGCAGGACCATTTCAATCAAATGAGTGGTGTTGGCCTTCTCCCCGCCACCAGATGACAAACACTGCTTTACAAGTGAAACTGCAACAGCATTTTATTCATCTGTGTAATGTACATTACATTCCCATTTCAGGCAACATTCATCTGCTGAGTTTATAACTTCTTTAATCAAACTGTAAAGAGTATCTGCAAAATTATTTGGATTAAATAGCTGCACCTTAATGAGGGTCTGTGTTACTTTTACATTCATGCCAAGTCTCTGTAATCTATCCTGCACTTTGGGAGTAAGTGTATTAACAGGACAATGTAACACCAAGGAGAAAAAATTTTAATCAGAAACCTCCACTTCTGATATCAGGAAGAAGTATGTCCATATTAAAGAGAAGAGTAAATAAGTGTCCAGATCTAAGTATTCCTAGAATTTGGGGTGCTTCCAGACCCAAATCTAATTCTCACATATTGCATTTTTCTTTATAATTATACACCTAAATGTATGGTTCAGATCCTCATCAAAATTAAGGATATTCAGATCATGCACTGAATTTCCCACATTCCCAGGGTTACTCTATTCTAAAACAAAGAACCCACCAAGAGAATGAACTCTGCTGCTTGTATTAGTGAACAGTTTGATAAGCTACAGACTAGATGAGTTCCAGAGGGGTAGCCGTGTTAGTCTAGTTCAGCAGAAGAAGCAAGGAGTCCTGTGGCACTTAAAGACTAACACATTTATTTATCGCACGAGCTTTCATGGGAGAGAATCCCCCTTCATCAGATGCTTTGAAGATGGGGGAAACTTACAGAACAATAAAAGTTCCCCCATCTTCAAAGCGTCTGATGAAGGGGGATTCTCTCCCATGAAAGCTCATGCGATAAATAAATCTGTTAGTCTTTAAGTGCCACAGAACTCCTTGCTTCTTATACTAGATGAGTGTTACCAAAACATACAGGCATGGCACACAGGGCTGGTGAGACAGTATTTCCTTTTTGGGATTGTAACAGAGTAGCTCACCCTGATGCCCCCCAAATACCATGGGGTCCAGCTTTCATGTTCCAGTTCAGGTGTTCCCTAGCTGGCTGTAATGAGGAGGGTCTGGCTGCCCTGGGAGTTATAAATGGCAACCAGCCCAAAGGTAAGAGAGTTCAGAATCCAAAGGCCAGAAGAAGTGCAGAGCTGGACTGGGCTAAACACTTTAGGGAAGGGATGACTTTGAAGGAAAAACAGTGAGAGTATTAATGTTGGTATTTGGTATCTTGTGTGCTGAATTGCAGCATTTTGTTTTGGCATCTAAGTCCATGGATTACAGAGGGAGAGAGGGGACACTTAGGATTTATGGGCTTATTGAGAAAACTTAATTCTTATTTCCAAATTAAATATTTCATTGGCCTCTAGCCTTTTAAGAGCAGCCAATAGACTGAAATCGCAATTAGAACAGAGCAGTTGTAGATTATAAATGAGTGATTTAAATACCAGTGGCATTTAAATTAAGTTTTTCAATGAGTAAATAAACCAAAAAAATCTAATTCCTACTGATGCTCAGTTATGGCACTTTAATTAAACACAGTAAATAGGTCTCAGTACAAGTCCAGCCTCACCTAACCAATTGCTTTGACAGAAACCAACAGAATGTTCCTTCTTTTGCTGAGGTTTTGGGGGCTTAGATACAAACCTGACAAGATCAATTTACTGGGTAAGGATCTGACACCGGCTAAAATCATTTTAAGTCTAGTGGATGCTCAGTTATTGATTAACAAACAAAATGGTACATTGGTGCAGCAATTTTTTTTGATACAATATGAAAACTGTGATTAAATGGCTCTATGGTATTTTTCACAAGGGAAGGGATATCAGTTCTTATATCTGGGCTAAATACAAGTACATGAGCTGTATTACAATTTTCACTACATTTCAAATAAATAGATTTGACTCCCTTTGCTTTCCTAGAATAACTGGGTTCCTGGTTTTGAATGGGCACTGCATCCTAGTGGCAAGATGTCACCCCTCCATGTACAGAGCAAAACAAACAGATGGGTCATAGACTCAGCATGAACACAGGTAGGGTTTCTTATTGATTTCCTGACTCCTGTCTCTTCCCTCCTACTTATCAAGTTAGACTTTCACAGAAAATTCCATCACATCAAGGTCCACCTCTCCCTCTACTTAACTATTCTGCAGTTTTCTTGCTGGCACTCTTCTGGCTCAGTTTCTTCTCAGCATCCATGCACAGGTAAAACACTTACTGTTCTATGAGTACTTTCACCACCCTACTCTGTGCAACATAATTCTGGATCATTGTGTCCCATCAACACAAATCCAAAGGAGATCATTACTGGGTGAAGGCCTTAAATGGGCAGGTCTTGTTCCTGGAGTCCCAAATGGAATCAGAATTGAGTATTCTCACCAAAGCCAATGCAACTATTTGTATGAATCGGACTGACAGGATTTGGCCTATACCAAGTGAGAATAAAACATCACTAAGGGTTCGGTATTAGTTAGAATGAATTCTATGACACCACCAATTTCTTGCAAGTTTCATTATGAACTTCAAACAAAAGTATCAGTAAAACTATTCCCAATATTAAAGCTTGAGTTTTAAAGCTGATACAGATTCCATGTAACTTTGTGTCAGTCAGAAATGCATTTGAATTTTCATGTATTTTCTTGGAAGCAGCTTTTGCCTAAATTCCTATGCACTGGTAACAGTAATCCATACACATTTTAAATAAGCACCGGAGAACACAAATGGTAAACAGAATATTGATTATCAAGGGAGATTAAAGTGAAGAAGCTGTCCATGAGCTTAAGTCCAATCAGTACAAGAGTTCGAAATCCAGTCAGCTTCATTCTTTCCAACTCAGTAATATCACTGCAAGTGAACTGTAGCTTCAGACTTGCATTATATTAACCCAAGTAAATGTAGCACTTCTGCTGTACACAGAAACACTAACAGTGTATTAGTAATAAACAAGCCATTAGGCTTAGACACCAAGACAAAAATGTAATTACATTAGCACTCTTGGAGTAATGACTCAAAAACTAACTTCCTGTATGAATATATTGCAAGCCAGCATCATTAGACAAGCAGCAACACTACTTTTACAGAATACCACTTAAGGGGAAAAATATCCATGGCAATCGCAGTGAAAATAATATGAAGAGAGAAATAAATAAGAGGGAGCTCTCTGATGCTGCTCCATTTCACATAGTCTGATTATAGTTTAAGGACAATTTTCAGTCATGATCTCCAGAACAGTTGTATCAACACTAATAGTAATGGGAGCTGTTGTGGACTAAATTTTGCCTTTGGTGTGTGCATGGGGCTAATTAGCTTCTTGTAAACACACTGAAAGGCACAGCTTGACCAGCCAAGTATGGATTACATTGAGCATAGAAACCAGTTTAGCTATATTTTGGGTAAATATTCCTGTTGTTTTTCATACTGTAAGGCCGTGGTTCTCAACTTTTTGCAGGCTGTGACACTCTTGGAGGCACATCATGACTCTACAGGACACACCAGCCTACCCTTCCCAGGCTGAAGAGAGTCATTTTCCCAGCTCTCTGCGACACACCTGCCACCATGTGGTGACACAGTAATGTGTCCCGAGACAGTGGTTGAGAATCACCACTGTAAAGCGCAGTGTCTCTCTTAGCAGAGAAGAGACAGGACTCGGCTGGAATAAACATATAAGGTATTAACTGTTCATGCCAAGACTGATGCTAGATCCTTTAGTGCCCAAGACTAAAGCTACTCACTGATGCTACCTGGACAGAGCAGTCCTCGCTGGTGTGGGTGGGGTTGCCAGCTGCCCCTAAAAATTACGCACTTTGGCCTTTCCCTGTTTAGCCTACATCTACTACTGGTCCTGAGACAGATTAGTGGACAAAGACTAAATCTTGTAGTTGTCCATTTTATTCTATATTCTCACCTTAGTACTGCATTGCTGACTATTTCATACATCTCAGGGCATCATCTAGATTCTAGATAAAGATGTGCTTGCTAAAACGACAGGCTGAAACAGATTACCTTTATAGCAGAAGAAAAGGCCACTAACACTGAAATTTGCAAGATACTTGATAAGCATTGATATGTTTTTCAAAAAGGTTTTGCTATGTCTAGCACTAACAAGGATATTCAAGAAGAACATTCAGTATTTATTTGAATCTGGTGGGAATCCACTTTAATTGACTTCTGTTTCTTTATAAAAAAAAATCATACTTGTATCTGTTTACATGGGTGAAAGTCCACTATCCAGAGAGCTGTGTACGGTCAGGTTTCTAGAATTTCAGTACAGGTTTTTACTTGGCCCTAATGAATGAGGTCTAGATTGTTTTTCACTGAATTTTGCTTTCCTTTTAAATGCGCACCTTCCTAATACAGTACCCATGGTACTGAGAGATCTCTGCATTTTCCAGATTAATATGGCTAGACCCTGGTTTATAAGATAGGAAGCAACATGGTGAGATTTTTTTTAAGTATTTTATTTCCTATTTTAGAACTTAGCTCTACACCAAAAGCAAGAGGCAAAAGTCTCATGATACACAACAACTTATTCAAAAGAGCTTCACAGGGACAGTCCTGTTTTTGGATAAACTTTGCACCTGAGAAAAACTTCAGAAGTGTTCATAAATTTGATCAAGGGCCAAAGTATAAACATTGGCACTGAATCCTTTGTACTTCCACGAATTTATCTCTAGATGAATTTAAACATTTTAATACTAACTTATTCCCATTTTTTTAAAACACAAACTAAACTGCACTTCATAGGAAAAAAGTAGAAAGCTCAAGTATAAACTATTAATTATTTAACATTTTACTCACTTGCTAAAAAAAAAAAAATAAATCTTTCCTCTCCCCACTGCTCACCCCGTTTTTTTCCGGCAATCTCTCCCCACAGTCCACAAAATAAAATGTCTCTGTCTTTAGCCTGGATCAACCACAACAAGGACTTCTTATCTGGAAACAGCAGGTCTGCAACTGTTATAATTGGCAATAAGCACACAAATCAGGAAGCTTCAGGACAGTTAAACAGGAACATGCTTTACTGGGCTCAGATTAGTATTGGAAAGTATGTTGTGAAAGTCACACAAACACTCTCTCCCTCTCCCCCCCTCCAATTTTTTATTGTGGCTTTTACTAGTTCACAGCAACAGCTTAACATTTGTGTGAGTAATTAGCAATATTAAAAATGTGGGCTAGGTAGGCTAAACTGTTGGCACTCGGCAGCACCTCCATCAGTGTAGCATCAATTGTGCAAGTTTGACTGAGTGTCTTTAAAGACATGCTCAAGCAAACCCAGAATTATCCAGAAGTCCATTTGTTAAGAGATTCCCAGCAAGCAGCGTAGAGCTGATTTTACAGGAAGGCATTTCCCGTCGACTCAGCGCTGCGGGGGCCCTGCAGTGAGTAGGTGTTAGGCAGTCAAAGGGAGATACCCAGTTATTTTAAGTAACTTGAGGATCTCCCTTCAAGTGCTGCCAAAATCCTCTTGCAGTGTAGACCTGTCCTGTGAGTCTGCAGCTACAGAAGCAGAAGCCCTCCTTTTAACTAGAGGACAAGTTCAGTACTGCAAGCAACTCCCCAAGACTCTACCAATGGGACCTAATTTAAGATGGGTGGCAGTTAAGAAACAAAGCAAAGAATAGAACCTGCTGAAAATGTTTCTTTAACCTAGATCTCCGTTATAGTTGATGGTGACAAGACTTGTTTGGTAGTAACTGAAAATCCTTCAGAAATGTCATTGAAGGGCATTCAGAACAGAATTAGACAGTGATTTTCTCAAAAGGCATTAAGAAAAATGAACACACACAGTGTAAAGTCCTGCAGCTTTGTCCAAAATCCAGTTTAAGAATGTTTACCAGTACCATCAGGACTCTCAAAAGGGCTAAATTGACCTCAGAGACAAAACAGGTATTTTGTGGAATTTAGATTAAGGCAGTGACCTGCTGATTGTGCGGCAACATATACTCACCAGTTTAGACTGCAAGGCCTGAGCATTGTCTTAAAGCCAGTGACAAAAGGCTTTGTAACTCTGTGTTGCTGATCACTATGTAGATTAAACTCACCTTGAATGAGCAAAGATCGGGTAGAAGGAAAATCAAAGAACCACAAACCAAATTCATGTAAGAATTAAGTCAGATGACCCAAGGAGATGAAACGGAACAACTACACTAAAGGGGTAGAGAGAAAATAATCCAACGGTGTAACATCTAAACATTGTCTGGGACTTGGTTTTCACCTAAAGCAGAGATTGGAAAACTCAAACAGGTATCAACAGCAAGCTCATACCCCTCCACCCCACTGCTTCTCTAATGAGAAGAATATGAAAATAAACAGTTCTCTTGCATCAAAAGAAAGCTGGTATCTCAGATGACAGCCAAGTCTTTTGCCAGGGTCTTTTTATTCTTTGGCTACATACTGTGGGTTGGAGTTGGGGAGTTCTGGTGCAGGAAGACAGGAGAAATGAGTCATACTATTTGTACTGCATTGATTAGTATAATCATCCTTTGGTTGAAAATACAATAGTATCCAGTTTAGTATGGTGCCTTGCATGCTGACTGTATCACAGAATCACTGTATCAAAACGGTTACAGATTGGAAAAGATGTGTTTACAGATTAATTTTAGCATTAAGAAAAGATCTAATGGAAGCAACTGCTGAGAAGACTGTTATACTAAGAATGGACATGTTATGTTAATAGTGGATGAGAAGACTCGTGATAGATGAATTCAAGTTCCAAAGGGGCAGCCATGTTTGTCTAGTTCAGTAAAACAAACAAGGAGTCCTGTGGCACTTAAAGACGAAGTTCCCACATCTTCAAAGTATCTGACAAAGTGGGATTTTATCCCATGAAAACTCATGCAATAAATAAATTTTTAGTCTAAGTGCCACAGGACTCCTTTGTTATGATAGATGAAGAGAGGGCTAGTAAATAGTATGAATACCTGCCTGGCATTTCTTCACTGCTCTCCCAAAAAGGATGCCAAAATATTTCTCCTCACCTAAAGCCACCACTGTTCAGATCATACAAATGGTGTTTCTTCGTTGTCCTCAGTACTGCAAATCTAAATAGACATCTCTTTAGCTCTATTTGCAAGCCAGCCTCCAGGCTGCTACACACAAACCTTCTGGAGACACAGAGATGCCTGAGTGAATCCCTCAGGTGCATGAACAAACCCCATTGTACCCAAACCATTCAACTAGCATGTGTGAAATTTGTGTGAACAAACTGGAGAGGCCCACTTCAAAGCTTATTCTTAAATGTTCTTTTATTCTGAATTCACGCATCTTGCCACACTCTCATACTAGTATGCACATTTACGACACCAGAGAAGTAGTAGCATGGTGCTGCATGCTAGGAACTAGATATGGAAAGTCACAACCTAGGTTCTTGTTAGAGCTTTGTTGTGAGAGTTTGGGTGTGTCATTGTACGTCTTTCTTCTTCAGTTTTCCAAACATTTCTTGTTAAGAAGGATTCAGTAGCTGGAACCTTATACACTTTAGTGCAAATTTTAAAATGTGCTATGGGGTTAAAAGTGTGATTTTGAACAGTGTTCTGTGCCAGCCTGAAGCAGTGTCCCCCTATTTCAAATTGAATTTTGTTTTAAATGATCTTTTCCACTTGGATCCCCCCCACACCCATACATTAAATCTTGAAAATATCTTGTTGTGATCTAGAATCCTGACCTAGTCCACAACAGGTGGTCCAAAAATAAAATAAAGAAATGTAAAGACCTCTCTCATTTCCCAAGAAAAAATGCTCACTGCTATGAATCAATTCTGTCTGAAACCCTGAACATTACACTGACATGATGATGCAGTACATTGTATTCAAGCACAGCACTCGTCATTGTTTTTACATCAAACCTATTTAGCACCACTTTGGGGCTTATTACCATTAATCATTACACCTCAAATCAGGGACAGACAACCCCTGGCACATGTGTTGATAGTGGCAACCAAGCCCATTCAGCGCGGCACGTGGCACCCTCTGCAGTACCACAAAAATTGCCACTCCTGCCATTGAATGCCACTCTGGGTGGCTTCCTCTGGGTGCACCTGGGACACAGCAGGTTCCATCATGCCTATGCCTTCATGTGACACAAAAAAGCTGCCCGGAGGGGCTCCTCTCTGTACTGTGATGTTTCCCCAAGGAGCCACTCTGGACAGCTTCTTTCTGAACCACGCCTGGGAACCCTTGAGAAGAGTCACTTCTTTTTGTGGCATGCCTGGGCACCCCTGTTCCCTGGCACACCGCCAAGATGAGCTACTCTGGGCTACTTCTTTTCATGGCATGCCTGGGAAGCACTCCCATTCCAGCCAGGACTGCTGCTGAATTTTCAGCCAGCCACCACATTTTTTTCAGCAGGGGGAGCTGCCAGCACCAGCTGAGGGTCAGGGAGGAAGGACCAGTACAGGAGTTAGCAAAAGTTGCTGACCCCTGCCTTAAATTACATAAAACACATTCACAGTGGGACAAGGCCACCACAACACTCTCTAGTACCAGCCTGGTCTGCAGTAGCCCTATAAAGAGCCAGTAATGTCGTAATCAAACAACGACTCAACTAGTCTTTAAATTCTGATAGAAGGTGGCTTGTAAAACGGGTGGAGGCAAGGTTTAATATGCTTTTCAAAATATATAAACCAGATGCATCTTCAACAAACTGGGCATCCAGAGGGTGGTGGTTTTTTTTTTTTTTTAAACAAGTGGGCACTTGTCTATTTATGAAGGCATGGACTATGAGTCTGAGGTCTATACCGGGGCCTGAAACACACCTCATGTATGACTTGAAGTCAAGACACTCTTCTCCACATAATTTTCCTCACTGGCAAAACAGGTATGATCATACTTGCTCATTTTTGAAGGGCGTGTGTGCACTCATGAGTATACACACCCACACATGCATGAATACCCTCTCTCTCTCTCATACACCCAAACACTCCCCCACAAACCCCTTCCGAGATGAGCAAGTATGATCATGCCTGTTTTAGTAGTGAGGAAAATTAGGTGGAGCAAAATTAAGTGTATTGACTTTAAGTCACACGAGGTGTGTTTCAGAACCTGGGAGAGATAACTGGACTCATTGTCATGCCTTCATAATAGATCCAATTCCCACTAGACAATCCCTATTATAGCTAAACAGCAGTACATACTGATCAGCATTTACAGATCCTTTCTCTTTGTATGCAGGTCATCTGTAGAGTTTAGAGAGATCTTCCTCTGAGAAATGCCAAATTACTACTACTTAATTGTCCTTTCACATTAAAATCATTTGTAACACTGCAGCTGAGAAAAGAATTGGAGACCAGAATAATTAAGTTTCCAACACTTCATGTGAGATGAACAAATCATAACAATTTACAATATTAGCAAACAGTTTAGCAGTGATATGACTGGCACGGAATGACATTTAAATGGGACTAATAACAATACTTCACCCACTGGTCTTGCATGAACTTCATTATAAAAATGTCAGGAGAGAGATAAATGAATAATCAGTGTCATACCAGAGCAGACGTATTCCTTCTTCTGAACATCTGCCACGTTAAAACCCCTCAGGTGCACAGGTGCCATGCAGAACGTGAACTGGCCAATCGAGCGCCTCTGACGCAGCCAGTCAGACAGCCAAGCCAGGTGGCAGTCGCAATACAGGTAATTGGAATGAAGCCGCCTGCGATGGACAGAAAGAGTTGCGTCATATCTGAATGTTTTTGAAAGAGCAATAAAACAGAAAAAAAATCATACAAATCTCTCAAACACCTTGTGCTAGAACTGCTGAACGTATTTTCACACAGAAGCAAGCAGAATCTTTACAGGTGAATGTTAAGAGCAGAGTATGAGGGGGGCACAGAATTGAAGGTTCTTTCATTTGATCAAACTGTCTTTTATGTTGCATTGAAAAGCAACGTGTGAACTGACAAGAGTGTGGTGATGTGTGAACTGACAGAGCTCCAGGTAAGGATGGGTGTTCAACCAACCCATGAACCTGGGATTTAAAAAAAGAAAAAGGTTGAATTTTTTCTGGCAGATAGCAATCTTGGGTGAAATTACTAGTGCCCAGAGCACCATAGCTGCTTCATGGTAGTTGGAGGTTTTTCATTAGGGAGATCTCGATAAGCACAGAAGCTCCAAAAAAGAAAACCACCACCTATTAACTGGACTTCTTCTAACCCCTGTAAGATTTAGTTGAAGTTCAGGTGAAGATTCATCCATCCCCAGCATTAAGAAACCTATCAGACACTTCACTTGTCATCACGGCCATTCTCTGAACTTCTAAGATGAGTCCAAGAAGAATTGTTCAGCAATGGGATTGTCTATTTTACAAGCTCACAACAGGCCACAACCTTAAATGCAAAATACTCAAGCTATGTCTACTTCTGCAGTGCTGCTTTCTGTACACTGCACAGCACCAGCTAAACTTACTTCCTCCTCTCGTATCAGTTCATTTTTAATATGATGCAATTTCATAAGAGATGTAAAGTTTTAAGTGTGTACTGAAGACTTTCAGAAGCTTCGTCCAGCTTTAATCTCCTCTCTCCTTCCCATCTTTTAAATAGTAAACATACACCCAGGGCATGAGTCCGGTATTGTTTAATTTAAAAACTACTACAAATTCTTGGACAGAGTTTAAAAAGTTAAAACTGGGAAGGTTAAACATTTCATTTCTTTTAATGAGTCATGAATTTGTAGTATAAGGGCAAAGTTGAAATGGCAAAACAAAACAAGACAACAACAACAAAAACACAACACTTCAAAGATAGCAAATCCTGTATGACAGAGGTAGACAAAACATTCTTAATTGTGATGCAATAATATATCAAATATTGCATTTAAAAAACAATTGGTATGCACATAGGATTTAGCTTTGCCTAGCTCCAGAAGGAATTAACTATTAATCTGAAAGGGTATGTCTACACAGCGCTTTTATTTCGAAATAACCCTGGTTATTTCGAAATAAAAGAAATTAGGTCTACATGACGTTTTCTTATTTCGAAAGGACGGATCCCATCCTTTCGAAATAAGAACCATTGTTTCGAAACAGGTTAAACCCCGATTTTTTCGAAACGGCTGTTATTTTGAAATGGTTATTTCGAAATAAGGCCGTTTAGACATGTTGTTTCGAAACAACACCATTGTTTCAAAACAACTATTTCGAAACAACAGGTCCAAACGGCCTTATTTCGAAATAACCATTTCAAAATAACAGCCTTTTGGATTGCAGGCTTTCCCTTAATTCGAATTAACAGGTGAATGTTAAGAGCAGAGTATGAGGGGGGCAGAAAATTGAAGGTTCTTTCATTTGATCAAACTGTCTTTTATGTTGCATTGAAAAGCAATGTGTGAACTGACAGAGCTCCAGGTAAGGATGGGTGTCCAACCAACCCATGAAACTGGGATTTAAAAAAAGAAAAAGGTTGAATTTTTTCTGGCAGATTTTGTTAATTCGAATTAACTTATTTCAAAATAAGGACTTTATTTCGAAATAACTCATTTCGAAATACTTATTTCGAAATAATGATGTGTGTGTAGACATAGCCAAAGATTTTCATATTACACAAGTCGCAGCTGAGATCAGTGGTGGTGCCTGAGCTGACAGGCCTTAGATTTGTACGTCTGGAGGGGGCCAGTTGACACATTTTCAGTGGCTGAACCTCAAGCCTGGAATTCACTTCCATGCTGTGGCCAGTAGCACTTACATCTGCTGATCTTCAGAGCATGCTGTAAAGCATATCAGTTCACCCAGGTTTTCTGCAAAGGGTGGGTGATGGTGCTGTTATACATTGTGAAACTTCTGGATGAGACTACATCAACTTAGATCTTTGATAAAATATTTTCAGGCTCAACGATGGAGGGGAGGGGTGAGAAGAAAGGGACAATTGCCCCGGGGCTTTGTGATTTAAAAGGGCATAAGCAAATGGGAGGATAGACGTGTATCTTCCTCTCCTCCACATACACCTTTCCTTCTTCACCAGCCCCCGCTGTTAATGCTCGCCACTCTTTCACTGAGCTGAGCTTACTTATGATGCACCATGCAGGCTCCCCAGTGGCTAAGGAGGTGGTCTCTGCTACTCAGCTTCCTGGGTTCATCAGTAATTTCCCTTGGAAGTAGATATTGCCTCCTCAGCCATCTGGGAAAGTGCATGACACATAACAAATAAGTAACAACTCCCAGTGGGAGCCCACTCAGACCTCAGCCATCCCCTTCTGGTGTGTGTGTGGGGAAATCACAGACTTTTCCGCCCTGGGGCCTTGAATTACTGTTGGTGGACTGGCATGTTGCCATTGTTCGGGCAGCCTAGTCAACATTTGACAGGCATGTTATATAAATTGGCAGAACAAATATATCCAGTCATAAAGCCAAGAGAACACTGCCTAGGAAATGATCACCTTAACTGTAACAAGGTGATGTCAACCTATAGATGAACAACTTAATTCAGCTAACCTGACAAAGAATTTGCATCTCTTCTGATTACACCACTCAAGGATATGCTATGATGACATTCAGAATCCTAAAGAAACTAGAAACATGTCTCTTCGGTTTTCAGACAGGACTCACATGATAAGATTTCACAAGAACTGCTTCAAGTGCCCTTATTTATTTTCTTGCTAGATATACAAAACTGGTTTCTGGGTTTAAATATTTCAACAATAGGAACTATATTTCCCCTCAGTCCGCCTGTGTTGCCTCATTTGAGTGCTGGATTTAGACATGGTAATGTTATTTGTGCTGAAATTCTGTAGCATGCCATGGGTGTTTGGGAATTGCCATTAAGAAGGATCTATTGTGAACAAGCTGTTAAGCTCAACTAGGCAGCCTGTAGGAATATGTCTCTGACAAACTAAATTAATTTATACAATAAGAATGTCTTAAAAGGGTGTCCATTGTGGTTAAGAAACATGTCACAATTGTCCAGTGTGCATGGCAGGAGCACTGCAGCCGTTTCGTGTATTTTTTTTATATATATTTTACATTTTTGAGAAATGTAGTCCTCTACCTTAGCAAAGTCAGTCACAGATGCAGAGACAGCAGGAGGCTCACCATTCAGGAAATTAATACAGGGGCCACGTTTAGCATAAATAAAGCTATTTCAGGATAATGAAAGGAGATCAATGCAAACTAATTCCTGTAAATTCCAATCAAGGGTAAAAGATCAATAAACCAAAACAAACCAAACAAAAAAACACACAACCCAACACCTTAACAGAAGAGGAGTTAGCCTGAAGAAAACAGCACAGCGGAGCTGATATATTTATTTTATTTTAAAAAAGGATTCTTAAATGCTCCACTTATATTCGTACATTTTTCTTTCCCTTTAAAGTCATGTTGACTGGACATTTTCTTAATTTTTCCTCTGATGCTCTTCACAATGGAATGACAAGGTTTTTTTCCTTTTAAAATATTCACTTACTCTTGTCCTTATAAAAGGAGCTGGACTGAGAGCAATGAGAATAAACTTTTCATCCACAGAACAAGTACAGTACAGGCAGCTTCCCCAATTGCCCATCAATGGACCTCACTATAAAGAACTACATCCAGTGAACTGTGTCTATAGGGAACCAAAGGAACCACATCATTTCCAAGCCCCATTAAATTCATGGTCTCTCTACTAAACCTAACAAACCTCTAACAACAAAATGGCCAATACCCTGGATCGATTCAATGATGTGAACACCTGTCTACTGGGAAATAAACAAAAACTATATTCATTCTACATAAGGTATTGCATGGCCATCAGATGACTGGATTTGCACCATTGACTGAAGACTCAAATACTACATCATACTTCCTCAACCCAAACCATCGTATATGCAATGAATTCTATTCAACATACTTTCTCTCATAGATTTTTGCACCTTGTGAAAGTAGTTTCTTTGAGGTGTGCAATAATATGGAACACACAGGACAAAAATTTAAAAGTGAAATCAGAAGCATGACATGAAAGGAAGTATTCCTGTTTCCTTCCCCATTAATATTTTCATATAAATATTTTACGTAATGATAAGGGACTTATTTCTAAGTTGAAGGCACAGAGAGGCACTTGCTCGGTGGTTGTGAAGGGGCATTATTACCCACTTGAACAAAGCAAATCTTTAATATCAAACTAGACTATCCTGAAATATGGACCTGTGATGGTCATGATGGTTTCTAAAAATCTTAGCAATGCAAAATAATATTAATATTTAGAAATCATCTTTGCGAGATGCGATAGTGGTGACGTGTTATATCGATTTAACTTAAATCCATTTAAAGTCTAAAGTGTACTTGTGGAGAATGGAACAGTTCCAGTTTTGAAGGAGAGGTGGAAGTTGTTATGAAGTATTTGTGATATGTCCATGTTCTCCTTACTTTTATTATTCTTTTTATGGCTTTCCTATCTCCGACAAAACAGAGGGAGGGCAAAATGATAAAGATTACACCATTCTACTACAATTCTACTCTTTCTTCTAAACAGTTTAAATACTGAACTGTTTGGCAGGGTGCTCCATGTTGTTTGGTAGCCTTTGAGGCTCACACATGCCACTTGCTATTGATGAAACTGCCTTTGTAGAACACAAGGTGAATAAATAGAAATGCCAGCTTTTAAAGGTGCCCTTTTAGCCACAGACTCAAAATTAAATTTCCAGCAAATCCTTTTAGAGTGGGTCAGCATTCATGTTCTGTAAAATGTGGCTCTCAGAATTCAATATAAAAGCTTCCCTTTATAAATCCCATTTATGACTTCCTTCCTCCCCCCCCCTTCCCTTTTTTTTCTTCTTTAATTACAGCAAAGGGGGATTAGTCAGTGTAAGTCTCCAGGGAGCAATATACAAAGCCATCTCCGAAATTAAACTAAAGGGAAAATGGCAGCAGCCACTGAGCTCTGAGAACAGACAAGATTGATTGATCTGAAGTAGCCAGGCAAATATTCTGGATCATTAAGGGGAAAAAAATACCTTAACCTCCCACTCACCTTCCCCCCTCCCCCAAGAAGAAAATATAAATTCTCTTAATCAGTTAAATTAAAACTAACATCTTTTAATATCATCCTTTAAAGGAGAAGAAAAGGTAAATATAAAGTGATAAGCATTGATTTACAGAAGACAGCCTGTCTGTATGGACAAACAAAAAAACATTTGTCCTCTGTTCAGTTTAACTGGCCTACTGTGATTATATGAAAATACATATTCACACTCAGAATTCTGCTTACTAGTATGAAGAGGATGCTAATATTTGGCTTATTGAGCATTTTGGAGTAAATGCATATTCACTTGTTTTTATACCCTGCAGTCAACCCAAACAGGATTTTCTTTAAAATGACTTTTGGAGCTATGTGTTCATGTAGTGGGAATAATTCTGGAAATGGTTGGATGGGATATATTTGTGAAGCTGACTGCCTAACCTTCTGGAATTTTACCTCTAAGTCCTCAGTCTTAATTCCACAAATTACATACAGATCAATGTAAATTATTTTGTATGTGATTTTCCGAGAGAGGGCTGGAAATTTTTCAGAGGAACCTTGTCTTCCATTAGAAAAATCAAAACTGACACAAGAGAAAAATATTGAAAAACATGGTCAAGTTCTATTAAATGCTATTTGGAGAGAGAAAATACAAAATAAAATCCTAAATTTTTTGTTGCAAAATGATATTTTATTTCAAAGCATTTCATTTTGTGTGCTGAAAAATAAAAGTGATTAAAATGTCAATCAGAGTGAAACATTTTAACAATCCAAATTAAAAGACTTGGCTGACAAAAGTTTTTTTTTTTTTATTAAATTTTGTTTCAGAGAGGGCTTGAAATTTTGGGGTTTGTTCAACTTTAGAATATATTTTTTTTATATCACAGAATTTCCCATTGAAGGAAAAACCTTGTTTCTGCACAGATCTGACTTCTGCAAAATCTTAAGTCAAATTGTGCCTGCATTTAAGAGCTGTGTAACTCCAACACTGAGTACATGTCTACACTTTAGACTTTAAATGGATTTAAGTTAAATCGATATAACATGTCACCACTAGAAACCCAAATCAAACTAGCATGTCCATGGACGGGTCTTGCTAGTTCAATTTAGGAGGGGAGCACCACGGGAAGTGTGGCAAGATGGCCCTCAAGAAGGGCTATGTCCCCACCCAATATATAGAAAGAGACAGGCACCCTCGGAGGGAGAAGGGCAAAAAGTGTTACATCAAAATAAGCTAAATTAAAATAACACGGCTATACTGTCTTATTTTGAAATAATAATTTTGATTTAACTGTCATTTCAATATAAAGCAAGGTTTTATTATTTTGACATGACCGTTCCTTTATATCAATATGATGGAGCTCCTCATTTCGAAATAAGGAAAGCTAGTGTAGACATGCACTACTTTAAATCAAAATAATCATCATTATTTTGATTTAAAGTGTAAGTGTAGACATATTCATAGAGATCTGCACAGACTGTAAGGAAAGGTTCAGTTTGGCTTCCAAGTATTAAAGGGATAGGAAAATTACGTTTCATAATCAGCATGCGACAACAACTAGGCTCAACTGGTAGATTTTTCATCCCAAAAATAGCTTGAGCTGATTGCACTGGGGAGTGCCTGAAACATGCTCTCACCTGGTAACCCCTTGTAAACAGGAATGAGCTGTAATGTCACAAAATAAAGTTTTGGCTTGACTTACTTACTGTCCCCTTCCTTAAAGAAAAGTGTTAAAAAAAACCCAAACCTTTACAGAAGTATCTTTTGACCAAGAAAAATATCCAAAGGAAAGACAAGAGTTATCTGAGGATGTACTTATTTCTCAACTTAGTACTTACAGAGTCCTGATCTTTGGCATATGGTTGAAACTGGTAAGAGGGATGCGTGTGATGTTGTTATTGTTGAGAGTACTGTTCAAAAGAAAAAAGAAGAGAAAAACTGATGATCAATTATTTACATTGTTTTACCAACACACTATTTATAGAACCAACTGCTCCAGCAATAGATAATAAATCTGCAGGCTGCAAACAATAAAATATGCTGACATATCTCAGAAACAATTTGTGAGTTGTCAAGAAGGATATTTTTATGGGAAAATACCAATAACTGTGCACAAATAGAAAAAAAAAATCTATCTAACATGCCCTGCCCTGAGCAGCAAACAGCACAAGATTTCATCCACTAGAGAATTTGTTTTGAAGCAAAAGGGGAGGTGCAGGCATTTACAGTCTTGTTATCACAGCCAGTTTGTAATGAGAGATACAGCTCAGATTGCCCCTTTGGAAACACATGGGCACATGGGTAATTCTTGTTTTGTTTCCTTATGAAGAAATATATGGAACGTGGAATATCCCACAATAAACATTTCATGATCCAGGCATGTAAGTGTTTCAAATGGAAATTCCATGCAGCATGTTTGATCAGAATTGGCCTGACACAGAATGAGCTTTTGGCTGCTGTTAGGGACCCTAATAATTTTTTTTTATGATAAATTGATTAGTTTAGCATCAACTGGGTAGGTTGCCCTCATTGATGTTGTTCCTAATGATATCAGTGACTCCCTGGCAAATTAAAAGCCATAAAGTTTATCAATGATGGCTTGGGAAATAGAATGCACACACCAGGAGGGTATGCTTGCCACATTCTAATTGCTCAGAAATTGCAACTACAGCAGCCTACTATGTCAAGAGATTTAGTCAACCCACTACGCTCCACTGTCCATCCTATCTCTCACTAAAATGATTAAAACTCTCTACATTTCCTGTATTTAAAACACAAACACATGAGAATTGTTAATAGGAAGGGTGCAGCATGCTGTGCTTTATAACAGCCGTACTGCAGTGTATCAGGCAATTACTGCTGAAAACAATAGTTTGGGACTATTTTTGTTTTAAATTAAAGGTTGTATGCTTGTGCAGGTGATAAAATAAATAGCTTCATTAAATAACATTTTAAAGCATCACTGCTGTTACACCTAAATTGTAGCTGTGGTATTATGTATTTGTGCAGGGGTGGGGGACACACTTCAAAAGATTTCTAAGAGCTTTAAAATAATTAACTAACTAAACCTCTAGTTCACCTGTAATCTCATTCCAACAGATGACTTGTTTTCTGTATATCAGAGTTTAGCACATACAACAAAATCATCTCCATAGATTCTCGGTATCCACTGCTCTATGGTATTGCAGCCTACAGTACATTACAGTACTTAAGCATTACCAGAAAAAAAAGTATTATCAAATGTTGGCTCACATCAGATATTCAGATCTGAATGCTCTCAAGTACAGAGGACAGAGAGTGCTTGAAATCCAAACTTGAACCAACATGCAAATTTCACTATTTGACTAAGTAGAACCCCAAATTCAGACACCCTAATTTTATTGGGAAGAGTTAGGAATTAGAGAGGAAAGTGCTGTCAACACCTGGAGTTGAATCCTGGATGAAATCTTGGTTCAAGCCAATCAGGACACAAACTGCACCGCCTTAGAGTGAATCTTTTTGAGGCTGCTTTGTCTGTCTCTCCTTAACAGCATCATAAGACCAAAATTTTCCACTATGTCAGTTTGCGTTCTAAAATGAAGTTGTCTTTATATATAATTATTGCTAGATTTGGTATCTAGCAGATGATGAAGGAATGGAAGTCAATGGTGAACAGGTAGTCAGAAGTGTGTGGCACAATCATTTTCAGATAAACTAATGAAACACTCTGTATAGGCATAAATGACTGCAAGTATTGTTCAGTGACTCAGGCAATGGATTATGATTCAGAACTCCCGAATTCAACTGCTAGTTCTGGCATTAATTCTGTCTGTAATCTTGGACATCACTTAGCATCTGCCTCTGTCTCCCTGTCTGTAAAATGGGAAGTATAATATTTATCTATCTAATCATACAGATACTGCTGTTTAATGTTTGTAAAACACTCTGAAATGCTTCAACACAGGCTGTGGATGTGCCAAGTGTTATTACTGCTGTTATGCTCTTGCGCTGATTTTGTTCTCTGGTCCCCCAAAAGAATAGAGGGAAAGTGTAAATGTACTGTAGTGTAAGTGGCATGTATCACAGAGAAGATTAGTACAGGCAGAAACTCCAAAAGGGGTTAGAGAGATCACACAGCCAAGGAACAATCATGCATATAGTTAGCTTGGAAAACTGAATTGTACACAAAGTTGATGACTGAATGTGTCAGTGAGGAAAGGACACTAAAGGATTCAGTGCAAGTCAAACTGAATTCACTGGAGACTTTCCATTGACTTCAACAGGACATGGAGTGGATTCAGAGAGAGTGAAAAGTGACAATGAACATCCTTTCCAGGTAACAGAGGTAGCTGTACAAAATCTCCAGAACAACTGTTGAAAATTCAAACTGCCCTCTCAAACACACTCCGATATATCTATTTTTAAAAACCCACATATTGAATACATATCAGTCTAGTCACCCGAATCCTCGTTTTGCTGCTTACACATTTCCATTAAGAACCTGTTTATTGATTGAAATAAGCAAGAAGTTTTCCATAGGTCTCCATTAATAAATAATCAAGCAATACATAATAAGAAATAGTTTAATACTGAATTAAGCCCTATTTCATTAATCTACTCATTAACTACAAAATTTCAAGTATAATTGTAGCAGATAGCTACTGCACCGAAGACTTAATGCATTATTACACTGATATTTAAATGTTAACCACTATGAAGGCAATAAAGCATTTATGATCACATCAGTTATTTCAACACAAAGGCAGCTAAATACAGCTCTGCTCTACAAAGGGTACTAATTGACAGTGAACTGTCTGCTTTATCAGCCACCAATTTACTTCGGGGAAGTTAACCCCTTTCAAATGATTCTTCAGCATGTGGCAGAGCAGCAGTATTCTTGCATAGGCACGCAAATGGGAGCATTCCAGGAAGATAAGGCAGTGAAAAAGAGGCAACTTGCAAACCAGTGTTCAAATATATAAAGTTGTTTAAAAGTCACTTCCCTAGCAACCGTTTTTATGCCTGCATATCATTGTGGTGGAGTCAAAAGACCATAATGCACTTGCATATGGAGTATGAGAGGAACTAGAAAATCCTATATCCCAATTTTCTATTTAGTGCTAGGATGCTCATAGATATTTGAAGCAGAACTAAAGAACCGAACCATAGACAAAGCTGAATCACAGCAGAAAGCTATGTGAAGTCTTGAACTCTCAGAGCATCAGGGTTCCTCCAGCACCATACAGGAGGACTGCAGAATCACATGCTGTCACAGTCTCATCAGCATCCACTTTTCACCTGTTGCTTATTTTAGAGCCAGGTTTAACCCTCGACCCTCACAAATTCACTGTCATCTTTGAAAGGTGGTCACTTTCAAAAGGCCGAATCAGTAAACTAAGGACAATCTTATTTATAGCTGCAGACCTGCCACCTTGAGCTATGATCCAGTCAGACCACGACCATCCAATCAGACCAAAGCAGGCTCAGGACGCATCATTACGAGGTGGGCCTCCAAGGTCTACAGTTCTTGGAAGCAGCACAAAATGGTGTTCACCATGCTGTAGCTGGTACTTCCCCCTGTGGGGCAGATCTCAGCTGCAGTACATTGTCACAGGTCCAGTGACTTCAGTCTACACCAGCTGAGATCTGTCTCCAGGGCCGATGAGTTGCTGAAGATGCTCACTTGTCCATAACTCATAAAACTCTTGTGCAGTCATTAAAGATCAAGATTAAAAGATTGTATTCATCCATGTATCCTCTGACAGACTCAGTCGTAGGGGAGTAATTTTCATGAGATTTAAATATTGAGTTTTTATTCGGATATTACCCATCTCTTCCCTATGCCTGCTCTCCTGGCCCAATCCCAAAATCAATAAACACACTATGCCTCCTTCCCCACACCTCCCGTGCAAATTCAGTAGTATACAAGAGTCTTACACACTCCCTAACTGCTTTAAACTGTTGTGCAGCAAAGCAGCGCACTGATAAAAAGTTACTAAATTACCCTAAATGCATCTGTGTTTTCTGGTGAATGACATGATCCTTTGCATTTCCATAGTTGGTAAAGTGCTTTAGGATGAAAAGATGCTATATTATAATTACACATGAAGAATTTATCCCACATCATTAAAATACTTCTGTTCTCGTTTTGCGGTCTCCTTGTCATGTTGAGTGGGAAAAGAGGTGCTAATGGGTAACTTATAGATACTAACTTTTATCTCAAATTCTGCAACAAACATTATTAGCTTCTAAGCACAGCCCAAATGCTCTGACCAAAATGTGAAAGGATTTAGATTTCTAACCTTTCCATTCTAACTACTTCGTTTGAAAGACTCAGCAGTCTAACCATCTCTCCAAACTGTCTGGATTGATTTTAGGAACGGAGTAAACCTGGGACCTTCCTGAATGGCTAGGGAAGAACTCTCTATTTTACTGCTTCAAGCAAAAAGGCATATTGTGGATTTTGTTCCTCTCTGTTGTATCGTTGCACCTCAAACTTACAAAAAGCACACAGCCATATTAAAGTTGCCAGCAGCTTACAAATCTGTAATAAATGAAAAACAATAATAATAATTACAACATAACTGCCTTACTTGCCCCCAGTCAAGTACTGGAAGTATGCTGTAAAACGAACATGTCTTCTGGTGATGGTATCAGAAAACCAAAATATAAAAAGGTTATGTCATATTCCTACATTACAACAAGTACGATGTAACAATGTTAACTGCCTTGGTATTTTTGCAGTCAACCACAACTGGAAGTGGGAAATAGGTGGGTCTTGGGGGGGGGGTTCTTATATAACAGAGCCCTTTCACTGTAAAAGGATTAAGCATCTTCCTCTGTATCCCAGAAAATACAAGATAAGGCATTCTATTTTGTCAGTTATAAAGGAAAAGATCACACAGCAAAATCTAATTTTCCTCTGCTGAACAGTACACTTTTTCATAAAAGAACATAAAGGGAAAACAACTGAGAAGCAACACAATATCCACAATGTTTTTTTTTTGTTGTTTAAAAAAAAACAAAAACCCAACCAACAGGATTTGAATGGATGTAAATGACAGAAAAATCTACATACAACATTAGACCAGAGCTGAGGGCATGCTTTGGTTTCTGCATATAATGGGGACTCTGATTTTCTTTTACTTTCCATTTCTGCAGCTGATTAGCACAAACAACTAATCAAATTGAGAAATGATATAGTAGATTACATTTCTGATTAGCACTTTTTTTCAAGCATTAATGAGCATCTACCATAGTTACCAGGGGTCTGCTAGCCATTCAGCCTTTGATAAGCACTGGGCTTCTTTTGTGTAGCACTTGGCTCTGCTGATCAAGGGAGTATGCAGCATTTGCAGAATTCTCAGTTATGAAAAAACCCTAAGGCTTATAGGGGACCAGATCCATGAGAGGGAAAATAAAAATAATATATAGACATAGTTTAATTGCCACATTTAACAAACTATTAGTAAAAAAACATTTTCAAATGGTAAACGGGAAAAGAGAAATGGAAACGACTAACTCATTTTCTGTCTTTGTGTTGCTCTGAATTTCTTCTACTTTTACTCACTGGAGATTAATAGTCTCTGGTTTATTTGCCAAAGTTTTGTAGTTGAAAGAGAATTGTTTGAATCCTGGAAATAACAAACATCAGTTGACAGCACACAGTTCATGTTTATATGGACCAAAAACCTAAACTCAACAGATACTATTTTAATTTTCAGTCCCTGCACTATTCAATCCCCACCTCTCCCAACAAAAAAAGACCAATTTGCTTACTTCTCTAGCTGTGTGGTCACCTGCTTTGACTGTGTATCTTTGATTTGCATGATCTGGGTCTGGAGCTGAAAAACAGACCTCTGAGGCTGCTTGAAGCAGCAGCAGCCACTGTGCTGGTAGTGCTAACAAATCTAACATTTCCCTCTGTCTCCTTTGATTAGGCCACTGCTTCATCACAGGGTCCTTTTTTGGCTGTGTGTGTAATCTGTGTCTTGTGTGTCCATAACGCCATGTAATTGGCCCTAATGCAACATTATTATTTGCATGCACACAAATGCTGCATCTAAATGGTGCATATGTATCCTCATAACATTCCCACGAATGAATTACCAGTACTCACCCGTCATCCTTGCCTCTGGCATAACTACCTTGTTTTCCATGTTGCTAGTCCCCAAACAAAAGGATGTTCAATTCAGAATGGAAAGGTAAAAGACTGTGGAATTCCATGCACACATGCATATACCTTCATTTAAATGACACTGGAATTTTTTACCTAAGACTTTTCCTAGGAATCTCAAAGTACACATAAACACACAATTAAGACTCACAGCGTCCTTCACATAACCAGTATTATTAACATTATCTCTGTGTGGAGTCGGGTAAATCAAGGCACACAGGGGTTAAGCTATTTGCCCAAGGACAGTGGTGGAATCAAGAACAGTGCCCAGAAGAACCTGATACACCTCCTCAGCCAGGACTGGTTAGAGAGCAATTTCTAGATAGGTAGCTTTCAAAAACCATGAATCAAATTGGGGCACCAGATTCCTCTTCATTTCAGATTAAGTCGGCACCATTTTTATTCAATACCACTCCTGGAAAAATAATGTAACCACCACAAGATGCATAGGCATAGGTTTCCTATGACTTCATGTTTACAAGAAGTCTTTTGGTACCTGTGTGACTTTACTGTAGAACCACAACGCCAACAGCACTATCTTTATGCATTGCATAAAGATGACAAGTGTCTTGACTTCCAGGAATTTCCCCATCTAGTTCCATAAAACTTACCTGAATTCTAAAGTATCAACCCTATTATGAAAGCCCATCTTGGGGAGAGGACAAAAATTAATGAGACAAGGTTTAACACTTCATTCTGCCACTAATATATTCTATGGGAATGACAGCTTTGGTCATCGATGGCAGCATTAACTCTTGGGCCCTCATCTACACTGATGCTTGAATCTTGCCAGTAGAACCGGTTTTAAACGTGGTTGGAAATCAATAATAGGGTAGATCTAACACAGCTCAAACTCACATACCAGGCCTTGTCCACAGAGGTTAAATAATTCCATGTGGAAAAGGTATTTACTAATGGCCTGATTGTAAAGGTGCTGAGTGCTTGCAGTTCCCACCTACCTCGGTGTAATTAATACTCTTCAGAACCTCTGAAAACCAGGCCATAAATCTATTTTCGGTAGTTCGAACACAGTCTGCACTTGCATAATAATCCACGTAAAGAACATTTGGCTCCTAGGATGAAAGTTGCTATATTTGCATCAGTTGTAAAAGGGTTATTTTTAATATGGGTCAGAATAAGTCAGCATTAAGTAAAATGGTTAGTATTTCTCAAAGATGTGAGCTGCCTTAGCAGCCCTCACCTCATCCTCTTCTTAAGTCCTCAAGCAAAGGAAGACCCAGTGCTCCCATGGGTGGCTTTCAATTTATTTTTTCTTTTCCAATTCTGGGTGCCTCCCATGCTTAATTCCTTGATCTCCCCACAGAGTATTTAAATTAAAGCCCATAACAACTGTGTGGGCATATAATTAAAGTAACTGATGCTGCACTGATTAATCCATTACTCTCAACTGTTAGAAAACATAATGATCTCACAAGGGGCCTTATTCACTGACGTACAGCAGTTGAGCTGTAATCTGACACCTCAAATTAGCAGCAAAAGCAACAACAGCTGGGTTTTTTGTTTCAATATTTGTACCCAACTCTAAAGTGATTTGGCACCATACAAGTGTTATTTTTAAATACAACATTAACAGAGCCAACTAACGTTTTAAATGGTCTCCAGGTGTCATGTAAAATTCACAGAACTAAAAAACATCAGTTGCCAATTTGGTTTCTAGTCTGCTTTTATCTTAATAAACAGATTCACCATTAAGCCTTTGAGACTGTTTTCTTTTTTCAACTGTGTTATCAAAGATATGAGAAGGTCTTGTATTGTTATCTCAGGTGTCTGGCAATCAAACTTTAAACAAGCCAAAGGAAAGAGAACAAAGACAATGTCCTTTTTTGGAAACATCTGAGTGAACAAGCTTCATGTGTATAACACATGCAGATACCATGCAGAGCAGGTAGCACTATCAATTAAGGTTGCCAAACATTTCCTGCTATCATACCTTGTTTTTAGTTGATTTATATCTTTTCCAAACTTAACATTTGGACTGAAATTTTCCACACTAGGTGTTGGCCTCAGGCTGAACTTTTTTAGCCACCGGTTCAGCTATTTCTGATAATAAACCTAGGGAAAAATACATTGTCTTCTTCATGTTAAAAATTCTGGTACCTTTGCTTTGAAATGCTTATATATGCTGAATGAGGAAGAGGTCCAGAGGAAAAAAAAAATGTTTGTGATCTTGTAATTGAAGACCATCATAATAGATATACACCAGGGGGCTGAATTAAGGTTGTTAGGACAATTTTAATTCTGCCATTTTCTAACTTTTCAGAGCGTTACTTCACAACAATAATGGTCTTTTACCACACTGTTTTTGTGTGCCTCATATGTGCATATACGTGTGTGTGTTTAAATGTAAATGTGTATGTATGCACTCACACACTTCATATACAGAACGTATTTTTCTGGCAACTGTAGATTTATATTTTAGACATGATATTTAGGTTTCTCATGATCAATGCCTTCCCAAATATGGGGAAAATAAAGAGAACATAAAGAGAAAATGATAAATGAGTAAAAGGAATAGGCTTCTGAAAGTATAAAAGCTTCATGAAAGTATGTCTTCACTGTGAGCTTCCACAAATTCTCAACACTCAAGTGCCTGCATTCAAACTGACCTTGTTTGTGTAAGACCACACACAGAAATAACATTCAAGCTGCTGTGGCCATACTGGTGCTGCACTCTTTCATGTGTGGCATTAGGATGACTAGGGGAACATCCCATCATTCTCTGCACCTGTCACCACGCTTATCCTTTCCCAGTGAACTGTGGGAGAATTTGTCAGTCCCCCTGAGCATGAGAGTTGGCATGGGGTGGTCGAGTGCAGAAAGGCAGTAGTGGACTAGCAGCACTTTAGTGATGTTAGCTTGAGTCTATAATGCAGAGTGGTCATGTTAACGCAGGCATTAGCCTGTATCCCATAACATGTCAGCCAGCCAGGGCCAGCTCTACGTGTAAGCCAATGAGGCCCTGGCTCTGGGTGCCACTGCCTGAGGGGTGCCGCGGCTCCGTGCCGGCGGTGTGGAAGGCCGGCCGGCCCAGAAGCTGGACCCTGTGCTTCACCCCCTCCCTAAGCCAGCTACTCCCACCCCTCTGGATGGAGCAGGCCCGCACATGGGGCAGAGTCTGCTCTCTTGCCCTGCCTCTGGGTTGGCCCTCCCCATCCCCAGGGCATAATAACCGGCCCAGGGGAGGGGCAGGAGAGCAGAGACCCACCCCCTGAGCTGCCTGCTCCACCCCTGGGCTGGCTGTTCCCCACCCTGGGGGCACAAAAGTGAAAGCCGGCTCAGGGCACCACAGCCCCTTGAGCTGGCCCTGAAGCCATCTCAAGTAAAAAGCTCCTCCACATGCTAATTAAAGGTTCTACGTGAGGGAGGACTCAAGTTACAACTTAATTTAACTGTTCAGTGATGATAATCCCTAAACAAGTCTCAGCTGTCAGGGGTTTTCAGGATAATTATGTTCTATTTCAGCTGGTTAACTGAAATTCTTGAGAGTTTATAGGTATAGGTTTTGCATATGATTTTTTCCTTTAATATACTTTCTAATTCTTGTTTTCAGCAATCATGTTCAAGAATTATTGTCTGGCCTTTTGAAAAAGGCTTGCTTTTCTTTTCTTTAATATATATCAAACACTTTTGATATGGAAACAATTAGATCTTAAGCCTGTCAAATCACAGAGCATGTATGTGCTCAAGAACACCCAACACACTAGTGGGTGCTATAATAATAGCAATAATAGTAACAAAATAAATATTATCTTTACTCATTCTTTCATTCTGTAGTAGAACTTAGTTTTCCTTGGCAACTCTTGCCATGTTTTAGTGTGTTCTTTTAACACAGGAGATCTCTTGCAATAGAGGCCGTCATTTTCATATTAGCTATAAAGTACAAAGAAATAGCATTTCCATTTTTGGGCATGGGTGAAGACACAAGTAAGAGATACAGTGACATCTCAAGATGGATTATTCTTAGCAGAGTCCATAAAGAGCTACTAAAACATAACTAAAAGTTCTTAAACTTTTGAACTTAGACCAAAGAGCATTAAAAAACAAGAAGGCAAACAACCATTGCCTCTGTCGTGCCAATTTAATCCAAAACTGTATATTTTCCTATTAGAAGAAAAGCCTTCCTTCAGCTCCAATAAAAATATTTTCTTTAAAGTATTTGATAGTATCTAATACAGCAGACGTAATGGGATGGAAAAGCATACTCGCCTATCAATACAGAGAAGCACAAAGCTCTGCAACAGGAAGCTAGTAGTAGTTTGATTTTAGAACATGTAAATGGCAGGTTTTTGCTCTGCAACCCACCAGAGTTCTCTACTTTGTCACCAAGGTACCTAAACCCTAGGCACAGTCATTACAAATGAAGTTCAGAACTCAAGATATAGGGACAAAGCAACCATTAACAGTGCAATACCTGGGGCAAAAAAAGGTAATGTGCTGATTCTACACATTACACTATCTTAAATCATTGTGTCTGCTAACTGTTTATACTCTGTTTATTATATTTTGGTTTCTGTTTTTAATAGATGACCGTGTGGGTGGAAACTGGCCACGAATAAATTTAGGGTGGAAATTAGAAGGCTGTTTCTAGCCAGCTAAGGAATGACGTTCTGGTACAGCCTTTCCATAGCAGTAGTTGGGGCAAACAACCTAATTAATTTCAGGAAGGAACCTGAAAGGTTTATGAATGGGATTATAAGGTGTAGTTGCCTGAAGCATCAGGAGACTGGACTTGATGATCCAAAGGTCCCTTCCCAATCCTACATTCCTTTCAGCACAACATTTCTTTCCATTTTATGAGGATATGATGCCTTGAGTAACTCTAGCTCAAAGAAAAAGATGACTGCTTCATAGGCAAACTGGTTGTCCTTTTTTGCCAAAGTATTTCTACAATGGCCTTTTCCCCATCTTCCATGCTAAATCAGTTGCTTTCCCCAGTGTCAAACAACTTCAATCTTTCAACACAATGCTTAACGCAAAGGCAGTGCACTACACTGAAAACATACAAATTGCGTTTCCAACAGTGTTTCTCATTTTAATTTGGGGCTGTCATTTTATAAACCCCATTCCTTCAGGAATAAAGTCTCTCCCTCTCTAGCAAATAAACAAATATGATACCTAAAATAATTGGCTAGAAGAAAATATCTTAAGCATATGAAGAACTGTCTAAGCAAGGATGGATTTAAGACTGACTCTTTACTTGGCTTACTGAAGGTCAGCACAACATCCCAGAAGTCCTGTCTCTCTGTCCTGCTCTTTAACTATTACATATCAATCACCATTCACTCTGTTTCATTCCTTCTTGTGCTTCACTTTTATAAGTCTTTCAGTTAAAGTAAACTCTATCAACAGTACTGGTGGCAGCAATACTGGTGCAGCCAAGGTTTAACAGCCATTAACATTTTATATTCTGTTCTCTAACCGTCGCCATCAGATGACATGATGGCAAATATACTGGTGGCCACTAGCATAATGCACACACTAGTGCCCAGCCCAACAGAGCTCAACTGATGGTGGCAATGGAAGAAAAAGACAAGTGAAGACAAGGCGTAAGGGATTAAATAATTGTCTTGCTAGGGATATTATTCATTCAAGCACTTATTTAGTCATGGCCCAGTTTTTTAATAAAAATCACTAATGGTGCTGAACTGCAGTTTTCACTCTGAATTATTTTTTACATTCATTTCATCAGGATATATTTCTGAAAGTCAAACTGCTTTCAAGTAGTGATTCCAGAAAGGATCTGTTAGGAATTGTTCAATGAATTCCAAGTCATTACATCTGTAAAAACAAGTGCCTTAGGCATCCCACCTTTAATTTCCCCTTGAAAGCAACAGCATTGCCTCTTTTGAGTACTTCACTAGTTCATCTAGAATGCTTAATACGAATAATTTCTAGTACCTTCAGCAGCAACACCATGGTAAATGGTGAAGTACTCCATAAAGCCTCTCGTACTGAGTCAAAGGAGCGCTGTGCTTTCTCCTCCAGACTGTAGGTACTAATAACTAATCAAAAAAATTCTACAGTTTATTACTTGCCTAAAGCAAATCTGAACCAATGAGTACAATTACCAACACCAGTCCAAGGCCCAGTGAAATCAATGACAGCCTTTCCATCAACTTAAAGGGGTCCCTAGATTAGGCCTTTGCAGTGTATAAACATGGGCAAGGATTTTCAAAAGGAATTAAGGGGAGTCAGTTTCAAGAGGATGTGGCATTTCAGTTCTGCAGGCTCCTTTAAAACTCTCAGACTTGATCAAGAATATGGATTTATAATTATCTCATAGGTCGCATTTTATGTAACACAGTGGTCACCTGTAAAATAAAACGACTCCCACTCCTAACCTTCTGAATTACCAAATGGTAAGCTTTCAACAGTTTCCGCTTTATATTATCATTCATTATACATCACGGTTTATGGGCCTGATGAAATTAATGGAAGCTGGATCAGGCTCTCTAAGCATAATTCATTTAAAGCATACCTGAATACATATTCACAAGGAAAACCAGAAAGAAACAATGAGCTGAAGGGGGCTCATGTGAATGCTCAGTTCAGAGCCTCATCCTGGCAATGTAAAAGAGAATCACAGTTTCCATTTTAGAGTTATTTATAGCTCTTCACATTGCAGAGACACCCTTAAAAATGTTAACCAGTTCCAAGTAACACAATCCATGTGTGAGGGTTGAGAGGAACAAGTAGCTGGATTCCACTTCTGCAGTGAAAGACTGGGGGAATCCAATGATCCACATAGTACAGTTCCACAATAAGGAAGTTCTATAGGGGTTTATTAATTCAACTGGATTCTATAAACAAAAATTATAAATAGCAATACTTCCATAATTTAGTTCAGAAAAGAATGGTCTCATTCCTCCAGTTTGTCTTTTTTCATCTTATATCCTAGAATTTTTTTTTCAAAGAATAGAAATATTTATTTCCTTCATTCTTTATTTAGTTTCTTCATTGATACACTTTTTTTTTTTTTTTGGCAAGACAAGTCAGTTGAGTGGAGAGGAATCTTGAAATGAAATACCTCCTCAAAATCCTCAGGTCAGCCCCATGCATACCCACTCCAAAATGCCAGGATTGTGTCCTTTTATTCAAACGTTCACCCTCTCCAAGGTTTGCCCTGCACCGGCTGCAGCCAGTTGGCTGGTTGCCGCAATGCGGCATTGCCTGCTGTGACTAAGGCAGTCTGCATGCTCCACTTGACCACTAGGAGCGCATGGGGGACAAACCATCAAGTTTATACATCACACTGCCAGCTTCTCTAAGGCACAAAAATGACATTGAATTGGAGGTGAGTCCAAGTTAGTGCCTTATTGAGTGATCTGGATGCAGCCCATTTCTTCCCCACACTAATGCTTTCATGGCCCTCCTTGAATTGGAAGAGGAGGTTTGGGAGGAAGTCTAGAACACCATTCCCACCCGAGCTTTCACATTAGTGACAGATGACCTGCCTTCTGTTGCTACCTGCTGTGATCCACACTCGCATACTACACAAGGGGGGGGGGGCATTAAGAAGCAAAGACTGAAAAGATGGACAGATATGAAATGAGAAACAAAAACACAATACTGATATTTTTTAAAGAACTCAGGGGAGGAAAGGAAATGTGCATTTTACCCAGTGACTACAACATGCATTGCCAAGTAAGACAGAACATTTCTCAGGAAATCCTTTGTTAGAATTTTAGGTTCTAAAGCCTTATGGCAAAGTTACATCTACTGTAAATTAAGGATAATATGAACTTTATTAATACACACAAATGGATGGCGCTTGTGTGACATACACAAACAGACAATTTAGAACTTTTTGTGTTCAAAATGATCATTTATATAGCACAGCAAATTGTTCAGCACAGACCTATGCCAAACTCAGGCACACAGGCAGCTATTTGTGCTGCACATATCCTTTTGGGTGAAAGTGCAAAGACATTCACACTTGGCCAATAAACCAAAAAATGGACTATTTTTGTAGCAACAATGCTTCAGCGAAAGCTTGTCTGAGAACGTTAAAAAAACAAAAAAGCTAAAATCACCTAATCCTGATGGGCTGTTAAATTTTGCTAAGACACTACTTGCCGCACTGTTAGAACCAGACGACTTCAAGCCGCTCAATGATTACACAAGTCAGTTAATTCACTACTATACACTGCATGCACAAAACCAACATGCCTTAAATACTCAATACTGAACACATTCTACTTGTATTCAATCCATAGACTAAAAACTTGCAAAACAAAAAAGAAGTTTGAATAAATATGAATCAATCATTATGAATATTCTGTGAAGAAGAAAATGGGCTAAATAAACTGAGTTGATTATTATTCACTTTAAATTATTTTCTCAACTCTAATAGCTATGCACATGCACAACAGGGTACTAACTCCTCTTCGGATGCTTTGTTCTAGATGTTTAAATGTAGCAAGTATTAGCTCAAATACCTCACCTGATTTTAAATGTCATCACAATAGATGGGGAGAGCGATGGTTTCTGAGATAAAATGGATCCAAACCTGTTAGGATTTTACAGATCAACCCGTCTTGTATTATATCTAAGAGCCAATAGGCTGCTAGTGCAGCTGGAGAATTGCTGAAATAAACTCCCTGCAGCCGACCCCGCCCCACAGATTGACAACCTCATTTTGCACCAACTGGAGTTTGAGTAGGCTTCAAGGATAGTCTTGTGTATGCTGCATTGCGGCAATCCATCGATTGCCGTGGCCAAGTCCAAATCTGAGAAAGATGGTCGCAATCACCCTCACGGACAAAAATGAGCGAAGGCACGTTTGGTGACTGACACTAGCTGAGACTCCAGAAGTTGAGAATGTGAAAGCACGTCTGAACTGCGCATCTCTAGACAAAGGGCAATAGGCTTCTTCATTAAGAAGAGCAAAAATCCCTCCTTTATACTCCCTAGTCATTTTTGTCAACCCATCAGACTCACCTCCACCTTGTTTGGATGAGAGAAAAATACTCCAAACTCAATCTAAATCCCTACCTCTGCCAAGGTCTAGGAAACTGCAGGCATACTGTACTTTGTTGGTCTAAGGAAAATGTGACTAAGAGGTCTCTTTACTGAATATTATTGGCATTGCACCTTGGAATGATCTGCTATCTCCCTCAATGGCCTCCTGTGCAATAGAAAGCCATGTAAAATCCCTCTTAATAAGTCCCATTGGCACATTATCAACAAATCCACACTCCAAGCTTTCTAAAGACAAGGAATGGAAGTACTTAAGAGAAATACAGTCTACCCCAGTTTGGGTCTGTGCATGATCCAACGAAACCTTAAAGTCAATGGTATCTATGGAAATGTAAGGAACATCAATATAAATATTCGTCCAATGTTAATACACACTGAACATATATTTTAATAGTAATTCACCCAATAAAGTAAACTCCTCCAAAGTAATTCTGATTCAGTTTCCTAAGAGTATATGGCCTTATAATAATAATAATTTCTCATATTTTGATGCTTTTTCTTCACTGTAATGGAAAATTTTAAAAAGGTATTCTATCCAAATTAAGTTTGACACTGTTATTTTAAAATTAAGGGTCATCCTTCCATCCTTAAAAAAGTCCTCTTTCACCTTCTTTACTTTTATTGAACAAAACAGCATATGCTTAGTAACAAATTAGTATTTTCCTTTCCATGTCCCATCACAACACATGTGCAATGGTTTGTCTCATTAAAAAATCCTCAGTTTTTCCCTCAAAGTCTTGTGTACACGTGTATGTATTTTGGCTAGGATCATGTGTAGATCTATTTATGCTATACACATAAATACATGTCAATAATTAAAAACAAAAAAATCTGGGATTGCTATCTTTTAGCTCAAAAGCATCCTAGAGTTTTGCACTAGCAGTTTTGTGCCAATCAATTGACTGGAGAGGGTTTTTGCAGACACGAATGACTTCAGATACCTATGTACCTGATTTGCAAGCACAATTTCAAACTACAAATTAAGTTTTTAAATGTCTCTGTACTATCATTTGAACCTCCAGTTGGCTGGAGATGCAAAATTGTGGGGCTATCTGAAAATTTTTGGATATTTTAACATCCAACATCACACGGAGTTCTAAATGTCAGCTACCAAAGTTTAAATATTTGGCACAATATATGGAGTGCTGGACCCATAATTCTACTACAGGGATACACTCTTTCCTACCATGCTGAAAATTTAACCTCAAAGAATCTAATTTGAGAAGAATCAGGGCTATTTTGGACCAAATGGGAGAACCAGACCTTAGCCCCAGAGTCCTCACAGAGGGCACCTTACCAGCAGCACCATTTCTTTTAGAATGACGTGGATTGAGATCAAGAGCTTCTGTCGTCCTCAGAGGTGGCAGTAGGGCAGACGGAGAACGAGAGTCTCTGTTTAAGCCTCCTTAACATGTGGATTCTGATAAGGAGCCAGTACTGATCCCAGAGCAGCAGAATCTCAGCAATGTACCCCATTCAGTAAGCGAGTGCTGCTGCATTCTGCACAGGCTTTAGTCATTGAACTGTTTTAAGGTGTTGTGCTATGTCGGGTGCATATTTCCACAGTCTATTGCTGAGGTGACGAAGACCTGAACAACAGTGGCAAGATCTGCATCAAAATACAGAAGTTGCGAGATACTAGCCAGGCAGATGGCAAGTAACTAACTGGTTACTGCTGTGATATCAGCATCCAACCACATCCAGGAGTCTCGTTCACCCCAAATCATGAGCCCTGGTAACTAACAGCAGATCCACTTCCTCCACCAAGGGATTGATATTTCCTTCCCTGGTTACTTCTCCCAACACCAACTCAGTCTTATCTGGGCTGAGCATCAGTCAGCTCACTTCCACCACTCCTCTCTCTTAACTAAACATTAGCTAAGATGTAGAGAGATACATCGTCCAGTTCAAATGAGTGAGGGACACATAATTGAGGGGTCACCAGCAATAAACTGGCCGCTTACATTACAGTTAGTCAAAGCCAAAAGCTTGCCCTATGTTTCCCATGCAGCTGAGGACAGTGCTACATCAGAGGGGAGGGAGCAGTATGAACAGAGCATGAAAATGAAACAGTGGGAAGATAACCCTGGTAAAAGTCCCTAATAGGTAAAAACAAAACAAACAAACAAACAAAAAAAAAAACAAAACAAAACAAAAAAAAACCAGGGCCCTCTCAGAAATGGATTTTGTTCTTGATTCATGAACATCTTAACTTCCGAATCCCTAAGGGCCCCTCAGTGGTATTAGTTTTAAGTGGAAAACCCTACTGATGCTGGAGGTAGGTGGAAAATGAGCATGGCATTTATACTTCAATAATCCATTTTCTGTAGATATACGGCATAGTTAGGCATCAGCACCGATTTTTCATGGACCTGGTTAAAATATTAAAGAATTAACAAAAGTACTAATTAAAAGTAGTTATGGGAATATACCAAACCCATCCATAAAGCAACTCCCATTTGAGCCAGAACAGGGATCAGTGATTTTTACAGAGGGCCTCTCTTCCCCCCTCTTATTTTGCTTCTGCTGGTCTTCGATAAAAAACCTGTCACCATGGTGCCATGTGTATACTGTTCCTTTTACCCTACACTGTATTTTCTACCTCAGAGTTTTGAAATGTTATACAACGGAGATCATCTCACATTTCATTTTCATATTGTCAGCAACAAGAGTGGACCTCTCACTGAAAAGTTTCGGGAAGTAGAAACTTTCCTCCTTAAATACCATTAAAGCATTCTACCCTACGCCATCCCGCAGGCTGCCCACTCAGTGAAGAATTTTTCATTCCCAAATAATAAAACACGCTAATCTCACACTCCAGGGTCTCAGTACATTTCAGGAAGACCTCTGGGGCAGAGATCTCTCTGCAAGGCATTTTTGCTGCTCCTTGTATTTCCGATTTGGTTCCTATAGCAGAAAGTGCAATAAAGGCCATGTGCTTTGGGAACACTCACACATTCTCTTGCTTTGGAGATCTACAATGAGACAGAAACTGATGGAGGGAAGACAATTACTGGGCATTCTCATAATGCTTGTAATTGGAGTCGCTCCAGATAGCTAATGAAGTAGACAAAAGAGGAACTAGCCATCTGTCCGGTGATACCTCTGTACACTTAGGCATTGGTACTTCTGCCACAGCCAAGCCTACATTTGTTTCATCTCCAGCAGTCCTGTGTGAGCAGCTTCTCTATCATAACTCTAGGGAAAGAAAAAATGGGAGCAAGGAGAAAAGCCTGGCGAAATTCTTAGGAAGGCATTGTTGGTTTTCCAAATTATTTTGGATCATATGCAATGGGATTAAACCATATACTCCAATTACTCGGAACTTGCCACTAACCCATTTGGAATTTTTGTTTACACTGCATGTGTCTTATTACATACAATTACTGGTGAAGCAGTTTAACAGATTTTTAACCCAAGTTTATTATGAGTCCATCTGTGTTATTTTCGGTTTATTTGTTATTTTAATTCAACCATACATGAGTATGAATGACTAAAACAAAAGTTATGTACACAACTTATTTTGAAATCTAGTTCCCACTACTGATTGCATTGTAGCAGTTAAGAATGCACCTCACACAGTTCAAATTTAATCTTGATTGCCTGAACTGATAGTAATTTGCAGAAAAATAGAGCAAGAAATCATTCTTGTGGCATTTTCAGGCTTTCATTAAGCAATGACATCTCATATATTTAGAATTATGTCATGACTAACTCCCTGCCTTGCAAGGTAGCTGAAGCAAATAAAATGTTGAGAGACTCTTGATAAAAAAAAACTGGCTGCGCGTACACACACAAAAGGCAGCAATACCATAAACAGAAGAAAACTGGAAGAAAAATTAAGCTCTGATGTATCTGAAGACCTTGACTTAGGCTCACAAAAAATGTTTCAAGTTTGTTCAGCTGGAAAAGCATTCACTGTGTATTATAATCAGATTTTGGAGAGTTCATTGTCATAAGCGGCACAAGTCACTTATAAGTTTATTGTGGACCACTGTTATTTTACATATTGAAAAATGACTAGTGGTAACTTGCAATTCAAAGAAAAGTTACTGAATTCTCACCATAACCTGTGACAACAGAAATGGATTGGAGTAGAAAATCTAAAATGCCACAATAATATCCCCATTCTGCTTGTGAAAGTTTAATTGATTATCAATGGGCACTTTGCAACACAGGTCAAGGGATCCACACTATACATATTTAAATTCCTCTAGCACACACTGATGAGTTCTGTGGACTACAAGCTTCCATCTAATGCAAATTTTAAGAAGCCAGATGCATTATTTAACATATTTTCACATCAAGATTTCTGTATTTCAGAGTCTGCGTAAAGGATATGTTTTGAGACAGCAGGTTTCAGTGCATAATTTGAGACAGAAAGGAGACAAGTTTAAACTCCTCTAGACTTTTCTTTCTTTTTCTGTGTGTTTGACAGACTGGACACTTTTCAATAAGTTTGAGGTTTAAGACCTGGAAAATATTTTTCGCTGGTCAGGTTTAGTTTTGTTTTTTTTAAGCTAAAGACTAAAATTAGGTTCTCAGTTTAGTTGTTGATGCTCAAGGCATGTAACTGTAGTTCAGACTTGATTCAGGTGTGTTGTAGACATCTGGCTGGTAGAGCTGGGATTTTTTCAACCTTTGTGAGTGTACTGTGGGTGCACCCCCCCTAAAATGGTTTTTAATATTGAATACCTCTGTAGATAGTCTGTTGTCCATTAACTTAAACGAGACTGTTCACAAAAACAGAACTACTTCGGGCAAAAGTTTGGGAAGGTTTAGTCCACAACTTGGAAAGCCTTAAAACACAGAGGAGGAGCCATAATATGAATGTTAATTATAAGTAATTAACACTATTCACAAGATGCCAAGAACAAAAGTGTGCATTATTTGCACTAAATAGTGAAAACAGAATATGATGGAATGACACTCAGCACAGTTTTCTTTGGGAAAATTCTTGGTATTTTGTGAACGGAACTGAACAGATATGCTGTGGTCTTTTTGTTCCTTTCAATATCATGAAATTTGCAACTTACAAAAAATTCTCAAGTTCCAGTTTTCAAAGCTATTTCAACTAACTGGATCCTCAAAAAATCCAAGATTTTAAGAATTTCATTGCTATGGTGATGGCAGAAACATCCAACTAATATTCATATTAGATTGCCCATTTTGGCAGAACATACTGAACTTACTCTGTTCCAAAGGGGTAGCCATGTTAGTCTACTTCAGCAAAACAAAGAGTCCTGTAGTCTTCAAAAGTGCCAAAAAATGTATTTGTCACATGAGCTTTCATGGGAGAAAATCCCACTTCCTCAGACTCTTGGAGATGGGTTCCCCAAAACAGCTCATGCAATAAATAAAGCTGTTAATCTTTAAAAGTTTCATAGGATTCCTTGCTTGTTTTGCTGAACTTATTCTGACACTCATTTCTATTGAAAGGACGTCCCACAAAAATGAAGATGAAATTCTGAACTTTGAAACAATGGTGTCATCCATTCAATGTTCTTCTGATTACTTGGCTAATCGAGATGTCTGCTACACCTTTATAAATAAGGATAAAAATGGCACTAACTAAAAAGCTTTGTACTCCTGGGATATGGAATGGAGGATGCTGAAGGTTTTGTTTTGTTTTTTTTTTTAAAAAATGAATCTTAGCCTGTCAACTACTAAGCTTGTTCAGTTTAATAACCTAATAAATATTTCTGAACAATGGTGGTGTGCCTGATGGTAATATCTGGCACTATAAACTAAGGATGCAGTGAAGGAGAACAAAAAATCAAAACACCTCCCCATAGTAGAAATCCGAATTTCATTTGGTAAGAAATGTGAATCAATTTTGCTTGTGTTTCCACCTATTTCTGTTCTCTCAGGCTGTAAGTTAGATTCCATCACCACTTTACAAATGCATATAAGTTTTGCATTTTACTATTATTTTATCAAAAAGAGGCAACCTCTCATTTGTATTTTCAGATGCATGTACACAACCTCGTAAAAACAAAAGGGAAGGGAGAAATAAAATCACTACCCTGTCACTGCCATAAGTAAAGGTATGTGAATCTGTGAAATTTACACAGGAAACTATGAAGCAAAAAGAATCAAACTAAATTGATAATACCAGTTCTGCATGCCCTCCCAATGGTGTTATCTCCATCTTGCAATTCAGATTTCATCCTAGTGAAGGTGATAAACAAAAGGCTCCAAAGCCCTTTATTTCCATTTTCAAGTTTGAGACACAACTTTAGGTCCAGGTGCTGTGATCTCAACATCAAAGGCAGCCTCTGTCTGGGGCCAATTACAGTCAATAGATGCTGCACAGATTCCAAAATTTGCCAGCACAGATAGGACTGCAGGATCAGGGCCACAGGGACACGATTAATGGGACATCTGCAACATTTGTACCTATAAACAGGGAAGCGATCCCAAAAGTCCACTGATGTTAGGAGATGAACACGTGAATGAGGCTTAAATGTAAAATTTTCATTTTGTGTCATCTTAAATTGTATTTAATTGCAAATAGTATGGAATTACTAATATATAAAGCTTCCTGTAAATATTGCTTGATAAGAACAACAGTTCATCCTTTCTAATATATTTCCTTTTTGCTTGAAACCACTATGTTGGCACATTACTAGTAAGGGGTGTGGAAAGCCAACAAAAGCCACATTCAATCAGTAATGATTCTCACTGACGAACTGGCACAGGACACTGTAACAGCATTGCAACCTGGTAATGTTTGCCACAAAGTCTGAAGGACACACTACTGTATGCACCCATCATAAGGCTAACAAACAAGGAGTCCTGTGGCACTTTTAAAGACTCACAAATTTATTTATCGCATGAGCTTTCCTGAGAGAAAAATCCCACTTCATCAAATGTTTGACACAGGACTCCTTGTTTATTTTGCAAAACTAGACTAACACAGCTACCCCTTTGGAAATTGTCATTGTAAATCTATAAGCACAATAGTATATGCAATCACATTCCTTAACTGAAATATAGGAATTCGGCCAGCAGCACAACATTGTATCAATGTGCTCTTTTGGGTAGTACACATAGTTGCAATAAAAGTTGCAATGGCAGTCCAATTTTCAACCTTCAAACTGTTTAATGCTGGTTTATTAACAAAAACAGTTTAATGACAGGTTTAATAATGGCAGGAGAACTGATGCCAGAGGTAGCTCTTACACAGATATCAGATCCTCTCTGAAAACCAATAATAGTAATAATAATAATAATAATAATAATAATAGAAAAAAAAGAAAGAAAAACTAGATCAAGATACAATCTAACAGTTTTCTTTCCAGTTTCTACATCTACTTTGAGAAGCTCCTCAAATTCCTCTTCTCTTCTAAGTTTCAATTTTGGAAGAGAATGCAATAAAGAGACAGAACTGTTAAAATTTAGTGTAGTTAATTATTTTCTGTATAGCAGTAAGAATGGGTTAGATAGCTTCAGCAACTTGCAGAACAACCCAGGTCTCTTCCCCAATGAGTTCACATTTTAGGCAAGAACTTTACCATGTAAACCAATCTACGCATGTTTTGAGAAAGACTGAAATATTTTAGTTTGTGAGAAAAAGAAAAATGAACAAGCCTGCGTTGTTTGATATCACTGCAATTAGATTTAGAGGACAGTATTTGCCAAAATTAGTCTTTCCCCATTACTTATAGGTGAGAACATATTAGCATGCAATTATGCAGTGGTGACTGCACTAAGGACCGTTCACTTGATGTTCTTCTGGTTCCATTGTTAGCATTCTTCCTGAATGCTGATAACATTCGATTTTTTACTCTTTATAATGAAATTAAGGATGGAGGTGTGACATCTCTCGGGAACCTATGCTGTTTGTTTTGTTTCAGAGAAGCATTCAAAATTGCTCTGAAGAGAGTTTAAACAAAAATTTCAAACTGGGGAGGCATCATAATACTGAGAATTTTGTGCCTGCAAGAAAGGTATCTTAAGAATTAGTTAGTGCCAGCCTATTTTCTCATATCTCAGAATTAAGACTGGTTTTCTTCCCCATAAAAGAGTGCTTACGCTGAAAATTAAAACTGTATAGAATAACTGACTATGCCAATACCTATGACTATTTCTAAACACAGAGCAGGGTTATAACAGCTTCCCAACACCCCAACAATTATATTGATTTGGGGTTGGTTTAGAATCAAGCAATTATAGACTGACAGGTAGGTAAACTGATTCAACATTTGATCAGCTCTGGTAACAATAGGGAAGAGAAATGTGTTGCTATCATTTACCTCAAAGCTAGAGTTTTGGGAATATTATAGTACAAACGCCATGTAATTTGCTAGCCTATCCACTTTGTTGAAAGTAATAGCACAATCTAGTGTTAGAGGATGTCTGATGCATAAATAAAATATTTGCCAACAGAAAAAGTATTAGAATTGAACTTATTTTTTGTGCACAACTAGGTCAAACTTATGGTAGCAAGTGACAACTCTCCAAGAAAAAATCATCACAATAAATCTTTTAATCTGGGAAAGATGGAAAATGTTATTGTGTTAGGTCATTACCTTTACTAACAAATGCTATTAATTCAAAAGACAAGTTCTGTCTTTCTAACTGTATTCTTCATAAAACAAGTTCCATGTAGGAGATCCTTCAAATACCTAGCGTGAGCTCAATACAGGAGATAAACAGAATTAGTTCAATGCGACATATTTATTATACATCATGACTTCAGAACTTGATGGAGAAAGACCATAAATACCCAAAGTGACTATCCTAGACAGACAACTATGGAAACTAACCATAAGTTACTTTGAGTCTGATCCTGCTTCAACTCAAGTTGATGGCAAAACTCCTATTGGCTTCAGAGTAAATGGGATAGAGCAAAACATCTCAATATCCCCACACTCTTATTTTGAGGAGGATTTGCTATTTGTCACCTGAACTTAAAATTCAAATGGGTCTGTGTTGATTCATCTCCAGTTCCATTTATCTGCACTATGCTTGTGCAGTTTAACCATCCAATATTCCTCTGTTTGCTGTGATCTAGTTAAGCGAAACCTTTTCTAGTAGGCTGGACCAGGCCTTCTCTCCTATATTTTACATCATGTAGTAACTGCACTAGAGCACATTTACCTTTACTTCAGGTGTGAAGGAGGTTGGTGGGTTTTTATTAAATTTTGGTTTTGTTTCTTTTTGCCAAAAAGTTATACGTTTTCAGACACGTTATTGCTTTTAGTTTGGAAGAATAAACTTTGCAATAACAAGAAAGCATTTGCACCAGTCTGTTTAGTTAAGCAATACACTAAAAAAGGTGTCATTGCTCAGATAAGGGAACGAAGTTAGTGACCTCCAAATTATTTGATGCCTAGATACTTAACTATGTATAATATCTGACTTTACAAAAAAAAAAGAATGACACACACACACACAGTCTTTGTGTTTGTACCTCAAAATCAGATGTTACTGCTGAATCTAATTTCAAAGTGTGACCACTTTACTTATTGCCATTCAGTTATTGCACTAAAACCATTCAAAGGATGCACTTTACGAATGGCTGGGAAAATATTAAGGTTCTTTTTTTTTTTTTTTTCCCATACTGCAGCTTTAAAAGCTGATGCGTAAAGTTCATGTTACAGACAGAACAAAACTTGCATTATTCTTGTTCTCAGACTGGGACCCTCCCCATAAGCCAATGTTGTAAACAATCGTTTCTATGTTCCCTATATCCTCCCCTCCATGTTTTTATTTATTTTTGTTTCTACATACCCTTTTGATCTACAGCCATCATAAGATACCTGTAAATATTCTCTTCAAACCTTTTACCAATCCTCTACTCCACATTACACATATATGAATAGGCTTCTGACTGTACATACTGTATATTGCATGTGTTTTGGATGTCACTGAACCCCATCTGCTTCACACTAACAAATATGGCAATCTCTATGTTCCCTAGGAGCACCAGCACAGAAGACCTCTATTGTAGTTTAATTAGCAGTAATCCGCATCTGGGGGAGGTGAGAATTTCACTTTGCTGGTTATAACACTTTGGTCAGGGCCAGGAGGAGACAAAATGAAACCCTAGAGTTAATCAGCACTGCAGCATGAAGAGAGACAAACACATACAGACACACAAAAGAAATCACAAAGTCAACTCACAGAATCTCCAAGTCACGCAGGGCTCTGAAGGCTCCATCTTCAATGCAGCTGATCTGGTTGTTGTCCAGTTGCCTGCAGGAAGGAAGGGAAAGTATGAAGGCTTGCTGGGTAACTAAGCTGCCTTAAGCACCCGGTTCCAATCTTTCCTGTCACTGAGGTGTCCCTCCACCCCCTTGCAGTCTTTGCTCGTCCCCCAGGAGGAGGCTTGTTCATAGCCTGCCACACTGCTCTGTCTCTTCTCACTGACTGTCTGAAAGAACTGCACAGTACAGCACACTGAAGCCTGTCAGGTCTCAGTAAATATTAATTGCGCTTTTTTTTCTCTTTCTTCTTCTTCTTTTTTTTTTTAAAGGCAGAAGGGAGTAATTTCATTACATTAGGGCATCCAATCCATTATGAGCTTTTACCATCATGTCACTGAAACAATTTCATTAAGCTAAAGGCCTGTAAATCATTGGAGGTCACTGCGCTGCCCTCTGTGACCTCCCAGAATGCCTCCCCCCCTTTACTGGAAGTTGCAGTCTTATGTCTTGAAAGTACTAAATCTCAAGGCTTTATCTGCCCAAGAGCTGCAAGAGCGCATGGGGAATATACCAATTCCAAATTAGACTCAACTAATCTAATTTTATAGTCTTTTTATTATGCTAAGCACTAAATGTCTGCAGTGGTTTGAGGCTTTTCTGCATTGTTACTGGTCCCATCTGGTTGGCCATTCTATTGAAAGATTTTTGACTAAATACACATTCTACCTAGCTGTATCAGGAAGAGAAATCCACTGGTAGAAAATATTCAAGTAATTGTGTTCATACACACACATACATATGCAGAAATGCATACCTATAAAACAGATGTAATTAAATACACCTAATGATGATTTTTTGTATTCCTTTCCCCCCCAGTGTCCATATTTTTAATATATTTTACAGCATTGTTGTGCATTGGCATCTGTGTGTATTTCAACCAGAAAATTAGTTATGATCCTATCTCTTGAATCAAAGTTTAAAATTTAAGATTATAAGTCCTGGAGTATGAGATAATACACATTACACCTTATAAAATCTATATTATATATTACTGTATAAACTATTCATACATTTGAATATAGTACAGAGATTGCAAATGGTACGACTAAAGACCCTGATTTCATATGGTCCTTTGTCTAGAAGACTATAAGTTTGGTCTGTCTGTTCGGCATGTTTGTACAGCATCTAGTACAATGGTGCTATGGTATTTTGGGGGTTTATACATGCTACTGCATAATAAACAAAATTATTATAAATATTATATACACAGCCCATATATACACATATGGACACCAGTACAGATATGATGAAGCTTGGCAGTAGAAAGATCATCATCTGTGCTCTGCACTGTAGAGACATTTAAGAAACCATTCATGGCCCCTGGAATCTTCCAACCAAAGTACAAATAAACCATGAACCAGATGCTCTAATAGCTACAATATGAAAATAAAGAGAGTTAGCATCTTTTTTGGGTAAAAAGTGTGTGTGTTAATCTAAAGTTCTAAATTACTATAGCATTCACTTTAAACTTCTTTATGAATCATCACATAGGCATAAAATGAGACTACTGCTGTAAATTATTTTGACTATGTATATCTCTAAAGCCCAAGTGACATTTATCCAAGCTGGCATGGGTCATAGCCAAATAGATCAGGCTCAGAAAATTTCAATTTTTACTTACCCTTTCCCTCCCCCAATTATTCTGTGGGGTTTTGTTTTGTTTTGTTTTTGAGGACAGCAGGAAGGAATTACTGAGGGATTACTTTTGGATCTTTATTTACTGGTGGTTTGTGAAATATTAACATTTGTCACATTACTGGAATAGTGTCTAAGTGATATTTTAGGTTTCAGGACTGCTGTAGCAAGCATTAAAATTGAGTTAAATACACAATATCCATTGTGTGTACCTTCGAGAACTTTATATTTCAATTTGCTTCTTCATGGATAGTATTCATCTAATTCACATGTACTTGGCAGTTGATACCAGCAATGTTAAAGAAGAAGCAAAAGCCAGCAACTCACTGGTCATGGGTACCACTATTTCTTTTTTTCAAACTCATTAGGTTGTGTTGCCTAGTTTTAACAGAGATACGGTATATTATTCACTGTACTGCCAAAGATGCTAAGAAGTAGTAAATAAGATCAGTGTGATTAATATACATTTTCAGCATCATAGAGCTGTCTGCTACTCATGCTACAGCATAAGTAAACAGCATAAGTTTTGGTTTTAAAAATGCTGCTGTTATATGGATTTTATGGTAAATGTATTTAATAAATCATATACAGGCTCTTGATGGGACCAATCCTGCCAACTCTTAACTACCAAGCTTAATGCCTGAGGGGTCTATCAATCAGCAGGACTGCTCACAATGTTAAGGGAAGACTAAATGACTGATAGAGATAGGCTATGTCCACACGTTGCTTTTAAATCGAAAGAACAACTGTTGTTTCAATTTTAAAAAAGTCATGTCCGGACGACGTTTTGTTGTTTCAAAATGATGAGCCCCATCATTTCGAAACAATGAACCTTATTTTGACACAGTAAAACCTAATAAAAATCAAAATAGCTGTTAAATCGAAACAGTTGTTTCAAAATAACACTGCTCGGATGTTATTTCGAAATAACCATTATTTTGATTTAATGTTTTTGCCCCTCTCCTTCCCAAGGTGCCTTCCTTTTTCTATATATTGGGTGGGGGCATGGCTCAGAGAGTGGGCCATGTTGCCACACCTCCCATGGTGCCCCTCTCCTGAATTGAAATAGCAAGCCCTGTGTCCGGACTTGCTATTTCAATTTGGTGTTTTTGCTTAATTCGATTTAAGTTACATTGATTTAATGGTTTTATTTCAAATTAACTTATTTCAATGTAACTTAAATCGAATTAACCCTGTACATGTGGACATAGCCATAGTGTATTTTTAGGAATGGGCCCAAAATTATTAAGCTTTCCAGATAGATCTAATTTTGCATTAGTTACACCTTGTCCGTAAGGAATAATTTCAGTTTCTTAACACACAAGTTGTCGGGAGCATGGTGTCTGAAAGACAGCAAAGTTAAGCATTCTAGGGATGTTGACATGGAGTCAGTGCTGCCTGAATTTTAGTCTTAGTTCCGCTATGACGAAGACCCTAAAGCTGTAAACACTTACGCATGAACTTAACTTTAAGCATGCAAATTATTCTTCTAAAGACAAGGGGATTATTCATATTCTTAGTTTTAATCATATGCTTGTTTGCAACATCAAGGACTAACTTTGTAAACTTGGGCACATCACTTCTCCTTTCCACTTTTCCCACGTATAAAATGAGAATGATATATATTCATACAGAAACTCACAGCACTTTAGTGAATGTTAAATAATGCTCATATGGTGAGTTCAAAATCTAAAGTAAATTATTTAAAAAACTAAATTACTACTATCTTCTTTCCCCAAGCAACATGCATGTTAAGTTAAAAGGATATCGTACTTATACACAAACAGGGAGGGAGTCCTGTGGCACTTTTGAAGACTACTAAATTTATTTAGCTCATGAGCTTTTGTGGGAGAAAATCCCGCTTCATCAGACGCTTTGAAGATGGAGAAGTACAGATGAATGGGAGCAAAATAAATACAGGAAGTGTAAGTCATAGACTCAGGTCAGACTGTTGCAGCAAATCAAAACAGTTGTTTAGATTCAAAGTGTGGAGAACAGTTTCCATCAGATGGAAACAACAAAGCATTTCTAGATGGCATAGTTGAACAAAACAAATATGACGTGATACTCGAAATGGATAACTTGAGCTTCTAAAGAAAAAAATCGGGATCTGAAAATAGCTATAATAGACAAAGAAGAAGAGTCTGAGGAAGAAACTTGAGAAGACGCAGGATGACATTTCCCTGAGTTACACATCATATCACAACTGTCTCCTCTTTTTGCTTACCTCTGAATGCAGTGTTAAAACACTCATAAAGAACAACATATTCATTTGTCAGCTATTATGCTCTTCCACAGCTAAGTTACAAAAACGACATCAGTTATATGTGACAGATTACACACATTTGTAGAAAAGATTATTCTCTTTGCTCTTCCCAAAATAATACAACTAAGGGAACAGCATGTCTGATGGTTACAGTGGAAAACTGCCAGCCTTGCCTGGATTCTGGTGTCATTCTGCCATTGACATGGTGTGTGATGTATGGAAAAGTTGCTCTTTACCTAACTTTCTCCCCACCCAGAAAATGAGTACAATGCTGACTATATGGGGATTTGTTGAGGGTTATCTAACACTTATGAAGTGGTTGGATTTCCTTTTACATAAGGCACTATATACAATGCACTCACTGCAACCTTCAAGAAAGTGGCCTTTGTATGCTAGCAGGAAGAAAAGGTGTTTTGTTCCTGTAACAGCTCATTTACGGCAAGTGGGAGAAATGGTAAAGTTTATAGGGATGGATGGAGAAGGGGAGTAAGCAGTTGAGGTCTAGTTAGGACAACTGTACTTCCTGCTGACTGGCCAAGAAGGGGGTATTTATACCCTAAGCCGCCTCTTTACCAGGATTGCGCTACCACACATGGATTTGGCCAATGGATTAGGTTCCTTTTTGACCTACTGTTGCCATAACGCTACTTGCCTTTTTTTTTTCTTCTCTGGATTGAAGCCAGATTTTTTTCCCCACTTTTCCAACAGCTAGTCTGGGACCATGTGGGGTAAAGTAAGGGGTCAGGTATTAATGTCACTATATTATGCAACATGAAACTTGTGGTGAATGTCCAGTGCAGGTGTTCACTAAAGAAGGGATACAGTTACCAGACAAAATGGATTGGAAAAGGATTTGGAGGAAAGCACCCCTTAAGAAATTTGAGTAAGGTGGAGGTTGGGGCTCCTACATTTCATCAGCAGGGAACTAACTCCCCTCTTTTTCTAGTCCCTCTTTAAAGGAACTAAGGAGGTTTGGGGCTTCTATGTTTTTTCAGTGGAGAAATGACCCCCCTCCTTTCTAAGCTGTATAATTTCTTGCCTAGTACCCCCCGATATTAGAAGCAAACAAAGTTAAAGCCTAATCAACACAAAAATGGGGTCCTGTCTTTCTTCCGATATGGATGGACAAATACAGTGTACTGCTATGATTAATGAACAATAAGGAATATGTTCAGATAACATCAGATAAGATTTGAGATATGAAAGGAAAAAATGAGAGGAAACAAACTGCATCCTTCTGCTCACGCAGTCACTCTGGAGTATTACTGGAGCCTCCGAATGCTAGTCAGACTTATAAAATGCATCACTAAGATACAAAGGGGCAACTGTGTTAGTCTAGTTCAGTAAAACAAACAAACAAGGAGTCCTGTGGCACTTAAAGACCAACAAATATATTTATTGCAGGAGTTTTCGCATCACATGGACTGTGATAATCAGAAAGAGGGGATTAAGGAAGGAGTGCCAGTTTTAATTTTAAACTTCTAGGCTTTTCTTAGGTTAAGATGGATCCCTAACATTAATACTAATTAAAGTGTTTGTTTAGGTGTAAATGCTAATGCCCATATGCATAATTTCATATATTAGACATGGACTTGGGTCCATGACTTTTGTCACAAGCGTCTCTTGCTTTGACATCAGCGAGTATGGGGAACCATGTAACACACGTGTGATGAAATACCTCCTCTGACTTCACTCAAGAGACTTCATGGAACTGAGACTTCTGTGACAGGCAATTAGCTACTACATAACAACAACTACAGATATATAACAAATGAATTCAGAGAAAATAAATAAAATAGGACATCAGGGAAAAGAGGCATCAGCTATGTAAGATACATGTAACTCCTGAGACAGGAACAGCTGAAGTTTGTAAACTGGTGGCTGATGACCTGGAATATTCCTTTTTTCAAAATAAATCTTCTCCTGTAGATAAGAAAAGTCATGGAAACCTAGCGTAAGAAAGGGACATCCCCTGGCACTGAGACCAGATTAACTGTATCTAATGTACACTGTGAATATTTTATATAATAATGTGTCATGTGTAACATAATTTCATGCCACCCATTCACCACTCAAGTATTTCCTCTAGAAGTACAGAAAATATAAATTATAATTGACCAACAAATTATGTATCTGATGGTTAATTAATTAGTCTTTAAAACTGACATGTTATAATACAAAGTTAAGATAAAAACATAAAATTGAGAAATAATCCTGTACCAGTATAGCTATAAAATTCTTATGTTTCAACTGTTATTTATCCAAGAGATAAAGCTATAACTTAGGAGCAAAGCCCCATAATATCATAGCACTTTGGCTCATACATTTGGATTTGCGTATCATCTACCACAAGATGAGAGTTAAATTTCAAATTCCATTATAAGAAATAATAGGATTTCAAAATGTTGACCTCCTTTTGCCAATAAATAAATCCTTTAATATTCAAAACTCTGAACTGATCATTCTGGAAATTATTCTGTAAATAACAGTTTCCTTTTGTCTATAATCAGATACAATATGCAACAGAATTCACTACCTTTTGTGCAACTAACGAGCCAGTTCAACATACAAAAAAGGAGATCATCAAGCATTAAGCATGGTGAAATAAGCTAAATTCTCATTTGTTTTCCTAGGTTTTGTTTATTTGTAATACAGGAAGTTTTTCTTTTTTCTTTTTCTTTTTTTTAATGTACAAACATTAGTCAGAACACTGTAGAATCCAAATGATCTAGTCGAAGAACAGACAGAACACTAGGTTAATTAATGTCTTCACTTTATATGCCCTGTCTGGAGCCTAGTTAAAAATTTAAACACAAATCTATTTTAACATGGTCTATTATGCATACTTTGCCATTATTCTCATTTAATACATTTTATTTCCTGTATTTTATATTGCTATTTAACATATATGATTCTTAAGTGGACGAATAGTTTTACATGCTAATAGATGTTCATTTACAAAATCTCCACATTAATACAAATGCACACAGCAGATTAATATCACAAAAATATGTCAAATTGTAGCTAATAAAAATATTTCGCACATCCATGAGAAATGTCAACAACAAATTCATTTTCACATTAAAATATTTAGTCTGTTTTAGACTGAGGGCTCCCTCCCTCCCCCTTTTGGACATTTAGAGGGAGCATTGACTGCACTCTTTTTTTAAAAGAACACTCCCAGGTAGTTTTGGCTGAAAATTGAGCTAATTTAATCACCCCTCCAAAATACTCATTTTGAAAGATGTGTTCATAGGAACTTTCTCAAAATTCTAGCGGAAACAACTATTTGGACGTGTTTCTCCTATAGTGTTGGCATTCTGATAATACAGCACTTGGATAATTCATAAGAACCAGAAGCAGGCTAGTCTACATTCACTGTCCAAATTTAGCCAAGTTCTAAAGGGGCAGCTACATTAGTCTAGTCCAGCAAAAGAAGGAAGGAGTCCTGTGGCACTGTCCCATAGGACTCCTTGCTTCTTTTGTCCAAATCTAGAGTCTGGTCCTGCAAACGCTTAAGTGCATGAATAATTTGAAGAACATAGCTTAACACATGTAAGTAAAATTTATTACATGCCTAAAAATTGAAGAATTCGGTCATTAGAGGAGTTTCATACGTAAAGAAACTCAACAAAAAGGGCATCAAGTTGCACATTTTTAATTCTTTCAGGTTCAATAATCAACCATATTAACATACAACAGGGAATTTTAAGAACATTGTTTTTAATCAGTTATCCTACTTAATTTTAGTCATCTTTGAAGACTGACTAAAGCAGAACAACTCTGAACAATATTTTAAAACTGTGTTGGTTAAATACATTGACTTTAATATAAAAAATACCAGACTGAATGGGTAAAAATACTGGAGAAGTCTATGCGGGTGAAAGAGATAAAATGATCAGTCTGAAATCTACCTCTGATGTTTTGAGCCTTACTCCAGAATTGCCTTTTTTCATGAAAGTATGGCTTTGGAAACAGCAGTAGCCAAAGCACTATGCAGAAACAGCTCATCTGCATGGAGTAACTGGGCAGTCAGTTCTTATCAATTCTCAGACCCATTCTGTTACCAAGGTAGTCAAGAAAAATATTGCAGTCTTTAAAAAACAAAACAAAACCAAAAGAAAATAATTATACTGCAGACTATGAAGTTTGAAGTTACCAATTAATGCTCCTTCTCCATAAATAAAATTACAAGACTTTATTACTTTGGGGACAAGCAGTATTTTACATAAATATCACACGAATCTAAAGCAATACTTAAACAACAATTAACAAATTAAAACCTTTCTCCCCCATCCCCAACATCTCCTTTCAGCTTCACAGTATTTACATCTTTATTTTAATGTCCCCAGTTGCTGATGTAGCGAATAGTGCATACCAAACACATAAGTGGCTGTCTCCATAGCAATTGGGGCAGGTTTTGTGGTTTCCCTAGTTACTCTTGACTGATAACCATCTGTTGTTCTTCATAGCCATAGGCCCAACAGGAGGGGGGAGGGAGAAATCAGAAAAACAAAACCAGTGATTGTTAGATTATTTGAAAGGTACCCGTTTGATTATTTTTTAAACATCTGAAATGATTTGTACTTATTTGGGTTCCAATTCTGTCTTCCTTTCAGTAGATGTGAACTGAATATTTTCACATAGAAGAAAACTCTATTGCCAAGCTGGATCAAAGAGGGCACTGCCAGGGAGGCAAGAAGTTGCCAGCCTTTCACTGTTTTAATTCAATTTTACATCCAGCTTCAGACTTTTCTTTTTTAGCTAGAATCACCAGTGGTCTAACATTCCATTCACAAAACAGGAGAAAGAGGAGGAAGAAGAGGTACTGCTCTTATTGTACCCAACAGTCCAGTGATTTGCCTGCTCACCTGACATGTAGGACAAAGTTAAAATCCCTGCTCTGAAGCAGGAATTTTAACCCATGTCTCCCCCACTTAAAGGAGAGCGCCCTGACTACAAGTCTATACACTATTCTTAGCTGAGTTTCTCAATCTCTGTTACTGAAGCTGTATACATAATGAATTTGTATAAATAATGGTTGGCAAAGGGATTTGCACTTGGTCTCTGATGTCCCTGGTGAGTGCCTTAACCACAATGGTTATCGAATCATTCTCAGTCACTCTCTCTGGTCCAATGACTATTAACATATTTTATACAAAATGGAATGGGTTCAACAGGAAAGCTTCAGGGACACATAACCCAAAATAGTCAATAGTCTGATGGTTAAAGGCATTTATTTAAGAGCAGAGAGATTTGAGTTCAAGTTCCTGCTTCAGTGTAGGGATTCAAATCTGAGTTTCCACATCCCAGATGCGTACCCTAAACACTGGACTATTTAATATAAGGGGACAGCTTTTTCCTTCTCTTATTTTGTGAATCTAGCTCTTCAGTTTCTCAGGTTTTATTTAAAAAAAGAGATTAAGAATACCCACAACTACATCTTTCATGTCAAATAAAATATTTCAACCCCAGAAAATCAAGGTGTCAACTTTTTGATTCACCATAAATTCTGAAAAATGTAGATTTTGGTTCATGTTGGGCCAAACTCTTTCCTCAGCCCTGTCAGAGAACAAAAAAAAGTCAATTATTCACTCATCACTAAGCAAGATTATTTAAGACGGGTATGTGGCAGAAATTGTATTAGTTTCATGTTTCATTGTTTGCTTGATTGTTTTAATATATTAAGTTTTTTTAAAAAACTAGTTTTTGAAATAATACTATGGTTTCTAAGCATCTAAGAAAGTGTGTGTTCTCTGGAGCAGCGGTTCTCAATCACTGTGTTGGGACACAATGGTAAGTGCTTTCCAGAGAGTTGGAGAGATGACTGGGGTGGGCTAGCGTGTCCTGTTGTGATAGGTCACCAAGTGTGTCACGACTGGCAAAAGCTCTGGAGAACTCAAAGGAAGATAGGATGGAGTGGTAACAATAAAGGAGGAGGAGTGAAGTTCTGAAGTAGCCCTCTCAGGAGAGCAGTGGAAGCAAAATCCTAGCTGACTTCATAACTGAGCTGGATACATTTATGGAGCGGATAGTATGGTGGGACAGCCTAATTTGGCAATTACCTGCTATTTTTACTATTAGTGGTAAATATGCCACCAGCCTGTGTCAGGATATCATATAGGGTGGGTTTTGAATTGGTGCAGGGAATTCTTTTTCTGGGCATTTGGCTGGTGAGTCTTTCCCCCATGCTCAGAGATTAGCTGATTGTCATATGAGGGGTCAGGTGGGGATTTTCAGATTGGCAAGGACCCAAGGGTTTTTCGCCTTCCCCTGTAGTGTGGAGTATGGTGGTTTCTCCGGACCTCAAAGTCTTTAAACCATGAGTTCGGGACTTCAGTGACTCAAGCATAGGTCAGGTGTCTATTGCAATAGTGGACTGGAGGTTCTGTGGACTGTGTTGTGCAGGAGATCACACCAGATGATCATATTGGTCCCTTCTGAGCTTAAAATTTATTAAAGTGGGACACATGACCATTTAACCAAAACAAGAGGTCTTAACCACTACAATAGTTCCCAATCTTCGAACATCTGACAAAGTGGGAGTCTCTCCCATGAAAGTTCATGCGATAAATATATTGGTTAGCCTTTAAAAGTGCCACCAGATTCCTTGTTTGTTCTATAATAGCTGTGAGCTCCTCGGGGTGAATCACCTGCACACACTCATCTGAAAAAATCAAGAAAAAGATGGAACAGGTAGCAGTCTTACTGTTGACTATCCACACAATTGTTCATTCGTGTCACACCTATTGCATTATTTTAATATTTTTATATATTCCATGTAGTCAATATCACAATTAATTTTTATGGATGACTTGGGAACAACCAAAGGAACCAAAGCCAAAAGGGAAGATTAAAATGAGGGGCACAGAATTCTAAAGTAATAAGTGTTCTGAGTTAGTCCATAAATTATAGCACCAAAATCACATGTACATTTAGATTTTGCTTTAAATGGGAAAAAAGGAGAGAACTTTGTGGATTGTTTTAAAATTAGAAATTGAAGATTCATGTTACATTGAAAATATACCAAAGAATAGATACGATGAGGGACAACTAGTTGATATTAGCAACATGCCACTGAATTATTAAACTGTACTTTTCAATAAGCAGCCCACTAGACAGTCTGTTGAGTTGCAAACTGTGATCATCTGTCAATAAATGTATTCCAAGAAGTGATTCTGATTTATGAATACCTTATTTTTTTCTTTAGTTCCAGCAATGCCAAAGAGGGTGAGGAGGCAGTTTTAAATATCACAAAACACTTTTTTTAAACAAAACATACTCATCTTCCCTATACTCAAAAAACCATTGCTCAGTTAACAGTAATCTGACTTGAATTGACAGTCACAGTGACGTGTATTGAAAACTACAGATTTCAAGCTAATATTTTACCTTTAAAGTCATTCTATTGTGACTAGGTATTGCCAAATTCTCCCAATATGGATCATTCTTAGCATAGCACTAGTCCTTACATGCTTTCCTAATGTGGTCTAGAGAGCAATTATAGTAAAGGTGAGGTGGTCAGTGTTAAGATGATCAGTTGCTGCACATGACTGAAGCTGGCTTTCACCACTTGCAGAACAGCAACAAAATGCAAGTCTGTCAATATGCTGACATGGCAAAAGTGATTTTTCCCTTGAGATACTGAAGTCAGATTATTCTAATGAGCTTTACTGAGGATCACTGAAAAGTTAAGTAGCGCACAATGAACATCCTTGATTGCTCTAAGGGAGTAAGTGTGGGGACACAAGGTATTTGGTTTTAATTATTACTTTATTCTCCTAACTGTATGTCTGTCTTGATGTAAATAGAGTTGAAGAATTTGGTTGGCATATTTAAATGCCTTGGGTCCTAAAGACAAGGTGCCTGACTAAGGGATTTTAAGCAAAGAACTAATGAGATAATGCAGAAGATCCTCCCTTAGATAAATAACTGGTTGAAAGATAGGAGATGAAGGACAGGAATAAATGACTAATTTTCAGAATGGAGAGAGGTAAATAGTGGTGCTTCCAGGGGTCCGTAGCGGGACAAGTGCTGTTCAACATATTCATAAATGATCTGGGGAAAAGGATAAAAAGTGAAGAAGCAAAATGTGCAGATGATACAAAATTACTCAAGATAGTTAATCCAAAGCCATCTCCAAAGGCTCCAAAGGGATCTCACAAAACTGGGTGAATGAGCAACAAAACGGCAGATGAAATTCAATGCTAACAAATGCAAAGTAAGGCACAGTGGAAAACATAATACTAATATACATACAAAATAAATTAACTGTTAGCACTCAAGAAAGAGATCTTGTAGTCACTGTAGATGCTTCTTGGAAAACATACACTCAATGTGCAGTGGCAGTCAAAAAAAATCTAACAAAATGTGAGGAAGCTTTAGGAAAGGTATAAAACCGAAAATATCATAAGTTCTCTATATAAATCCATGGTATGCCAACATGTTGAATACTCCATGTAGAACGGGTTGCACCATCTCAAAAAAAGTATACATGAATTACAAAAAGTACAGGGAAGGGCAACAAAAAAGATTTGGTATATGGAACAGCTTCTGTATGAGGAGAGATTAAAGACTGGATTCTTCATCTTGCAAAAGAGATGACTAAGAAGGGATATAACAGAGGTCTATAAAATCATGAATGGTGAAGAAAGTGAATAAAGAAATGTTATTTACTCCTTCACATAACAGAAGAACTAGAGGTCACCCAACAAAATTAATAGACAGCAGGTCTAAAAGAAACAAGAGGAAGTACTTCTTCACATAACAAACAGTCAGCCTGTGGAATTCTTTGCCAGGAAATGTTGTGAAGACCAAATTTCTAACAGCATAAACAAAAACAAAAACAAACCCTGAAAAACCTAGTTAAAGTCATGATGGAAGTTAGGTCTATCAGTGGCAATTAGCCAGGCTAGTCAGCAATGCAACCCCAAGCTTTAAGAGTCCCTAGTTTCTGTTTCCCAAAACCTAAGAGTGGAGAACAAAGAAAAGATACATTGTTGCCTGTTTGTTCATACCCTTTGAAGCATCTGGGACAGATCACTGTTGGAGGACAGGATATTGGGCTAGATGGATCATTGGTCTGACCCAGTATAGTTGTTCTTGAGTTCATTCTTAACTTTCAGCTCTCTACTATTGTGTGTACGAAATGAATAGTAAACTACAACCTGATCATAGCTAGACAGACAGTAACATATCATTTGCTAAGAATCATATCCACTCTATTATATTTCCCTTCTCCACATGCACATGAGTTCAACCCTCTCGTTTGCCTCATGAATTTGATATGTCTTATCTTTCAGACTGTAAGCTCTTTGAAACATTTTCTGCATGTTGTAAAGTACTCAAGTCAATGGACCCTGACTTGGTTGGCCTTTAGGTACTATTGCAATATAAATGTGAAACAACAGTGTTGTTGAGAAATGCCCAATGTCTAGAAATTATGGTGACAAATAACTTGACTGACACAATACTATTAGAAGCCCTGCCATTCCAATAAGATGTGAAACCATCTATTTTCCACTGGTGGCTACCCAGTTAAAGATCTCATGGCACTTTTCTAAAAGTGGAAGCATTCTGTCTGCTCACTGCTGTATGTATATACTATGGCTAGCGTAACACCTGCTAGATTTACCTAAGGTATCACTGTAATAGCTATTCCCCACATGTAACAAACTGAGTTGTAAAAGACTTTGGGAGGTTCTACATAAAACCAAATCACATTTTATTGTCTATTTGGTTCCTTTTCTAGGATTAAAGAACAAATGTTAAAAAAGTAGACCACGAGAAAACCTAAAGGGGGAGAGTCAATTACATAATTAATATTTTGGTAAATATGAACTTTTTTTGTAATAAATCAAATGTAATATTACTGTTGGAGGTCATCTTTCAGTCCTACTACATTTAATTGGTTTTAAATGTGTTGTATATAACCCAGAAACTTGATGGCTGCTTTGGAAATATACAGTGAGAATTGAATTAGATTAGATTAAATTGCACAAAGACTGAAATTAAAGTTGTTTCTTTAGTATTCAGCCAACATTCAAATAATCTGTGTACATAAACATAAGATATGAAATAGATTTAGATATACTAGCATTTTGCAACCTATAGTTTTACTTGATGTTAGTTCTAGACTGTCAGATATGTCCAGCTCACAATAATTTTTTTCTAGCAGACCACCGACCTTGTGAGATGCACTCTACTCAATGGCTATGCCTACACTGCCAAATATATTGCAAAATAATTATTTTGAAATAACTATTTCTAATTTATTTCAAAGTTAATTATTTTGAAATAGCATTATTTTGAATTTATTATTTTAAAATAGGAGTCTAGTGAAGACTCTCTATTTCAAAATGAGGTAGGAATTATTATTTCAAAATAGAGAGTCTTCACTAGGCTCCCTATTTCAAAATAGGGGAAGGCATGGAAAAGAATAGGGACATTACTTCGAAAAAAGCCAGTTCTGCGGCTTGGAATGACTTTTTTTAAAAATAACTATTTTGAAAGAATTGTTCTTTTGAAATAAAAGCAGGTTTAGTTATTGCAAAATAGTGCTTCATTTTTTCAAAATAATGAAGCACTTATTTCAAAATAACAAAATACCTTCATGGACAGGTAAAAAGATTTTTCAAAATAAGCCTCCATATTTCAAAATAACTTCAGTGTAGACATACCCAATCTCTGTAGCACAGCATATTCGTGTGGTGAAAGTGTACACAACATGTGTGGTGAGTCTTGCACATATTCTTGCTCCCTAAATTAAACTGTGTGAGCTTTTCACCTAATTCAAAATAGCCAATGGCAGCTGATAATCTTAGGTACTTATCTGACCCCCATCACCATCTTATCTGAGTGTCTCACTGTGCTTAATTTAGCTGTCCACATTGCAAATACTCAGCTGTTACCATGATGAGACTCTAAAATGTCTGGAATTCAACATACCTCTTCAATCTCCAAAAAACCTATATTATTTTTTTTACATTAAAAATTTCTTATGTTAAGTGTTAGTCTGAAACAAAGGAAACTTCCATTGTTGAATCTGTAAAGCAGAAAACCTAAAAATGATGGATCAGTATTGACAATGTAAGCATCACTGAACAATATAGTCATAAAGATAGAGGGAAAAAACTGTACAGCTGCTATTACAGTATTAATGTTTTATTAAATCAATGTATCTCCAATTAAAAGTAATAACATCATCAAGTAGTAGTACTGCTACCTGATATCATCATGTAAGCCTAGTTCTTGCATAGGATTTAAAGTAATCTACCAGATACTAATATATTTCATTCAGCTTTCCTTCTGGATCTCTATTAGCTTTGAGAGATTAGCTGATACGCAAAGAATATCTCAGCTCTGTATCTGAAACATTAGAGTTTAGAAATCTATACACAAAGGGGCAAGCTTAATCCCAGACTGCACAGGTTATCAAAGACAAGCCACGTGTCAGTTCCAAGTGAGTTTATTCCCTCTGTTTTCCAGAAAGACACACTTCTAACATTAGGAACAGTTAGAAAATCTCAGTTTATGTTTTGAGGAAGCATTTCTAATCAGTGAAATTGTGAAAAAATTATCCCTTACAGACGGTGATAGAAGGTTAAAACAAGTCCACTTTCTCCAAACAAAAAATAATTTTACTCCTGAAAGGCAAATAAGAATTTAGATATTGTCTATTTTTACGAGACATGCTAAAATTAACTTTAACCTAAAACAGACATTTCATTACATTTAGGAAATACTGATGATACAGGCTTACATTCAGATACTTTTTTCTATAATACAAATTAATGTTTTTCTGCAGAATGTGTTTCTTTTTTTTAAATTTTGTTAATGAAGTAGTTTAAAAAACCCTCAAGGTACTAAGAGGCAGCTTATGTAAACAGCTATATATCTAACCTGTCCATCAGCATTAATTATTAGTCATTCACTAGTTATTCCAAGAGCTTCATGAAACTGGAGTTATCAGCTAAGAAGCTGAAATGTAACGGACACGGTCAAACTCAATCTGCAAGGTAAAAACTTTTGACCATTCTTTCTTGCTTTCTTAATCCTATCTAATGATTTTTTCATCAATAGATCCATTAAAGGGACAACTACTTTCCTCCACCAACCATCTAATCAATAGGAAATCCAGCACAAACACTTGTTTGAGTAGATCCAAAGGGGTAGTCATTTTAGTTTAGTTCAACAAAAACAAACAAGAAGCCCTGTGGCACTTAAAGACGAACACTTTTTTGCATGAGCTTTTGTGGGAGAAAATCCCACTTTCTCAGACTTTTTTTTCTCCCATGAAAGCTTACGCAAAAAAGAAAATTGTTAGTCTTTAAGTGCCACAGGACTCCTTCTTTGTTTTTTTACTTATATGAGTGTATTAGAGACTATTCCATAGGGGCCTAGCACATTTGAGTAGCAGTTTGGGTCAGAACGGCCTCTGTCAGTACCCTTACTTGACTGTTATAGTCCAACTGCAAAATGTCTGGATCATAATGAAAGGAAAATGCCCTTTCATAAAATATACAGAGACAAGATCTTTCCCAAGATTGTCTTTTAATCTTTTATCTTACAATTCCTAGTAAAGCAATAAACCTTTTGTAAGTAAGTATGTAAAGAAGATACCTGTTCAGTCTTGGCTTGATAGTGCATTTCTCCAGCCCTTCTTATCTTGGCCATTCTAATCCAGCATGCCTGCTGCAAGTCTCAGTTATTGACAACAGGAACTTGCTGCTTAACCCCTTTAGTGCTTGAAGGTTAACCGCTAATTAAGCTCACTCAAGAGGAAACATACAAGCAAACACCCTTAAAAAGACAATGTGAGTTAGTGGCAGCCAGCAAAAGGCTGGGAAAGCTGTCTGTTCAAATATATTTTAAATCACTTTGGTTGACTGTATTCATTTAACACCCCTCCCCCTCCATCCCTGTAACCGTCATGCCACTTATAAGTGAGGTTTTAAAAGCAGAACCTAACTGCGAATACATGCTGCATGTGAGCTATGCTTTGCTTTGCTGTGCACATAAATTATATACAAAACAAGGCACGCTCAAGGGTTAATGTGAGTGCAAAAAATCTTGGGTGGCATGATCAAGGGGTCATGCAACATACAGAGACAAGAAGCTATCCTATTTGAAAAGATAGCTTTCACAACAGAAACAACTATTTCCTACTCTAAGCCATACTAACAGATGTTCAATTTATTAGTTTAAAAATACTGTGAAATTATGTTGGTGAGCGGCTGGAATATATGGAACCATTTCTCAGACATCTGGCATTATGATGGAAATATCTTATAAAAATCTAACATTTGTAGTAGAATGCTTTTATGTATGTGCCATCTCTTAGCCTCATCGTGTGCACTGTCCATTATTCTCACCATCTATTTAAATGGGAATTAAACATAAGTATTACATTAAAATATGTTTATTAAATAAGATTATTATATTGACCCCTTCGTATTCTCGACTTTGACTGACTGGCTGGCTATTTAAAGCAAATATTGCACAGTAAATTTCTTAGATCTTTTAGGAAGATTACTGTGCAAGAAAATAAAAAGAACAACAAAAAACTCTTCACCCTTCTCCACTATGATACTAACAAGAAAGGATTCTATGCAATGAGTACCACATCCTTCAAGCCCTGAACTCAGAATTATCCTTGCGTTACTGTACTAATGCTTGGTTCTTTGGAAAACTAACTCTAAACAAGTCTGTCTCTGATTTTTTTTTTTTTTTTAAAAGATGACAAAAGACTGGGTTACCGGGTAAAGGATCACATCCACAGGGGAACAAAATTCAATCAGCTGTTACACATGTGATCCCTATTGACTTTAATAGGGTTAGAACAGGCAGAGAAATAGCAAAAGTTTTATCCTCACTTACCCCAGCCATTTCACAGCAACTTGCTCCCAGATTTCCATATATCTACCCCTCACTATTTTTACTAAAAACATCACTAACCTGTCCATCAGCATTAATTATTAGTCATTCACTAGTTATTCCAAGAGCTTCATGAAACTGGAGTTATCAGCTAAGAAGCTGAAACGTAACGGACACGGTCAAACTCAATCTGCAAGGTAAAAACTTTTGACCATTCTTTCTTGCTTTCTTAATCCTATTTAATGATTTTTTCATCAACAGATCCATTAAAGGGACAACTACTTTCCTCCACCATCCATCTAATCAATAGGAAATCCAACACAAACACTTGTTTGAGTAGATCCAAAGGGGTAGCTATTTTAGTTTAGTTCAACAAAAAACAAACAAGAAGTCCTGTGGCACTTAAAGATGAACACTTTTTTTTTGCATGAGCTTTTGTGGGAGAAAATCCCACTTTGTCAGACTTTTTTTCTCCCATGAAAGCTCATGCAAAAAGGAAATCTGTTAGTCTTTAAGTGCCACAGGACTCCTTTGTTTTTGTTTTTGTTTTTTTTCACTTATATGAGTGTATTAGCTGCTATTCCGTAGGGGCCTAGCATATTTGAATAGCAGTTTGGGTCAGAACGGCCTCTGTCAGTACCCTTACCTGACTGTTACTGTTTTGCGCTGAAAAATGTTGTTTTCCAGTATATTATGTTAGGGCCCAGAAAGTGGTCTGCATCTTAAAAAACAGTAAAAATGCATGAAAGATGCTGACTATTTGCAAAATCCAATCTCAAAAGTTAATACCATTGAAACAATGCAACAATTTGGCAGCTCAGAGACTTCAGCATCAGTGTCCAGCTATTACATTTGTTCTTCAAAACTCTACACGAGCAATACACAAATACTTCTTTACACCTCCTTTATAACATAGTCATGATATCTATATTAGAGAAAGGGGCAACGAAGGATGTCAAGGAGCAAATCAGAAGCAGGATTAAAAGTAAGGAGTTCATGGTTCTTCGTCACATCTTCTAACCAATAAACCGCAGTGCTCTAAGAATTAAAAAATAACAAACTTCTTAATCTTCTCACATGAGCCAGATGTGAATTTGGCCTTTTTTTTCCTTTTTGACTAATCACTAGGACCAGAGGTTCAGCAGAGAAAAACAAACAAACAAGCAAACAAACAGGCATATTACTTCACTTGGTTCAAGTGGATAGGTCAAATACAGGAGTACTTATTCTGACAGAGCTAGTGAGTGATATTTATAACTACATAATTCATAGGATCTGTGCTGAAATTATATGGCCATGCTATTTTGGCTAAAACAGTGTGCACTGACCCCCTGTGCCCAGCACAGCACCAGAATAATTCTGTTAAAAAGGATTGCATTAAACATTAGGAAGCCAATGACAAAAATCAATAAACCAGGAATGGTGTGGCTATCATAAAAATGATGTAACTTCAGAGTTCAAAGTGGTTATGAAGCTATTTAGAATTGTAATTAAAATCAACACCATTTTTTTTCCAGGATAAAAGCCCCTTTGACAACCACAAATGAATGCTACAGGAAATTTTCAACAACTATATTCAAGATTAATGTATGGTACAAAGATGGTATAAATTATCCAAGGTAAGTTGTATATGTTGACTTCTGATCAAGTTTAAGGAGTAGAGAATAAAGGGAATTTTACACAAGGTTTTCCAAGTTACTCTGCCTTCCATTTTAATCAAGTTTTATATTAAAAAGACACTAATGATGCAGTGTATCCCACTGTATATGAATTGCACTGCAGAACCTACTTCTGTCAAAGAAACTTTTTCCAAGACTACTGAAATTGCATTGAGAGGATCAAATCCCCCCTTCATTCAGTCTGCTTCCACTCAAAGCTCACTGATGCTGTGTTTATCCAATCCTAACTTTCAAGATAGTATTTTATACCTTAGTTATGCCTCCTTTGAACAAAGGAAACGTTGAGCAGATGAGTGATCCTTAACAAAATTAGTAGCTCCACTGACTTCATCTAACATTTCCCTGGTACTGATCCATAAACCAGTTTAAGCTTAGGAGACAAAAAGTAAGCAGGTGTAAGTAGATGTGTTAGACATTCGGCTGAGTTATTCCTATCATTAACAACTGAACACTATTCTCAGCAAACCTACTTCTCCCATGCACAACATGAGAGGAGAGTTACTCAGAAGTTCAGGCTGTGTGGAGTGCATAAATAACCTGCAAATACCAACAGCATAAAAATCCTACAGCACACACGCTTCTGACTAATCATCAATTCATGGCATTCTTAGCTTCAAGGTACCCCACTTTCCAAGTGGTTCCCAGTGTCTAATAGGGGTGTTCAACTCTTGATTGCATTTAAAAAGTCATATCAAAGTGACATTTAGGAAAGTGCAATTCATAGAAGTTAAAATAAAAGGATTCCTGTATCTAGTATTTGATATATCCAGTTCAATAAACTGGACAAAATCCAATATAAACTCAAAAATAACATTTACATTTGAAATTCTGTCATTCAAATACAATCCTCTCAAAGTGCTCCGAGCTGATATAATTGGTCATATCACAATGCTGCAGATGCACTGCTTGTGAAGTGCACTGTACACGCCATTCTTCAACACACTAATTGCTGGGAAAATCAGTAGGCTGCATTACCGATATTTACAGATAAAACCGTTCTTGTGCCTTCCTAAACAGACAAAACAAAGCAAATTATGCAAAATGATGATAGTAGTGAATGGCAGAATAAGACAGAAGGAGAAGACAACTTGGGCCACATGTTATACTTTCTGGTCACAAGGCATTCCCTCCCTATCAGTAGGATTGCACCATGTGAATCAAGGACAATAGACCCCATTTAAAGATGTTTGAGAAACATTTTTTAAATCAATATTTGTCCCAAGTTAAGCAATCAAGAAAATAGGAAAATTCAAGAGAAGACAAAAATATGGCTATTGAAACACTGTATACACTGGAGATACAAATAAAATATCATTACAATTAAATCAAAATATAAAAGAGCCTTTTTGTAGTGACATAGGGCTTGGATTTCACAAAAATCTAACAATTAAATCTCTCTCTCTAGTGAATCCAAATATTATTTTTTTTTCAAAAAAATATGAAATGTAGGCAGGGATACAGGCTGAACTAGCATATACTGTCATATTTATTTGCGTTTTGCAGATTGAGTACATTTAACTAGACAAAGAGATATTTCAGCTTTATCTAATTGACATTTTATACAGCAGGGGGGAACTAAAACCCACTCTGCAATGGGGAAATTCATTTTCCAAGGGTCACAGGTTTGGCCTCCAATGATTTATTCTTGAAAAATCCCTCAAGACTGGCCAAACTCACGGCTATCGACATCCACAGAATACAAATACTTCCTGTAATGCAAATAGCTATTATTAGCCACATTAATTGATATGGATATGCTTATTTAAATTTCAGTGATATCATTTGTTACATGCAGATAACCACACGAAAAGTTCATCTCAGAGGTGGATGTACTTGAAGGCTTAAATATTTTTCATGAGTGCTAGTCAACTGACTTTTATTTATGAGCTAAGAATATGGAAGACAAGATCACAAAAAGCAAAATGTGTGCAATACAAGCAGCAGCTATAGGCTAAGAAAACAACAAAAAGAGGCATGGATTAAAAAAGGATGGTGCCACAGGTCCTAAACTTCATACAAAGCTCCTTGGAATTCTGCCATGTCTCACATGTGCACTACAGAATTTGTTAGATATTAGGCCACATGCATCATTACCATTGCTCCTTACTCTTAATACTCCCCCAACCAGTTCACATTCCTTATGGCAATTCCTGCTGCTTTGAAAAAACATCTCTTTTAAAAAAATATTCCCCTTCATATAAAGCCAGGTGCAGCCCCTGAAATTTAAAACCAACCTCTTCAGCTCCCTGTCATGCATGAAAGCAACTGACAAGTGTTTGTCCAACCTGTTCTTGAATGTCCAGTGTTCTCCAAAATCTCCAGTGATCGAGGTTAATAAATCTCCCTTAGAAGCCTAGTCTCTAGAGCACAAGTATCCTTAGCTAGAAAACTTTTCCTAATATCTAGCCTAAATCTCCCCTGCTGCAAATTACACCCATAATGTTTTATCTTTAGTGGGCATAGAAAACAGTTGATCTCCATCATATACATCACCCCTTAACATATTTCAAAAGTCATTGGTTCTTCCTTGGGCTTTCTTTACTCAAGACTAGACATGCTCAGCTTTTAACCTTTCCTCTATTTTTTTTGCTGGCTTCTGTACTTTCTCCAATTCCCCCACATATCCTGAATGTTATACTGAGAATTGGACACAGTACTCCAACAGAGGCCTCACCAGTGTGGAGTAAACCAGGACAATTACCTTCCTTGGCTTACATATGACACTCCTGTTCATATACCACAAAATAATAGGTTTTTAGGCAACTTGCATTTATTGATTTTCTTCTTGCTGATTTACGACCAATTCTTTAATTTGTTAAGATCCTTTTGAATTTTAATCCTGCCCTCCTAAGTGCTGGCAACCCCTCCCATCTGGGCATCATCCACACATTTTACATGATTACTCTGCATTCTATTATGCAAATAATTAATGAAAATATTGAGGATTACCAGACCCAGGACTGATCTCTGTGTGATCCCATAGATAAACTGGGATGTATCACAGCAGACCATTGATACCTACTTTTTGAATATGGTTTTTCAATCAGCCACACACCCATTCTATAATAATTTCATCCTTACCACATTTCCCTAATTTGTTTCTGAGAATCTCATGTGGGACTATATCAAAAGTTTGACTCAGATGAAGATATATCATGTCTGCTGCTCTCTATCCACCAGAGGTGTAACCCTGTCAAAGCAGGAAAACAGATTGATTTGTAATTATTTGTTCTTCTCACATCTGTCCTGGCTACTTCTTACATACCTGTTATATTTTAGATGTGTACAAAATGATTATTTAATAATGTATTCCAGAATCTTTTCAGGCATTGAAGTTAGGTTGACAAGTCTGTAATTTCTCAGGTTCGCTTTGTTCTCCTTTGTACAGCTATACATCATTTTTACCATTTACCATGTTTTTGGACCTCACCTGTCTTCCAGCATTTCTTAAGACAATTGCTAATAGTTCTGAGATTGCTTCAACTAGTTCCTTAAGTACCTTATGATGAACTTAATTTGGGTCCTGGTAACTGGAATAGATTTAACTCCTTTTTATATCCAGGTCATTAAAAAAGTGGCCTACTATGTGTCTCTGGTGCTGGGGGCCAATGCTTGCATTTGTGCCCTTCTCTCCTAGACATTGCATGCCCCCCGTGCAGGGTGAGAGAACCTCCCTGGCTCCCAGCAGGTGGTGCAACTCCTCCCAGTGGTCCATGGGATGGAGGAGCCTGTATCTGTGGGGGACATGATACTTTCCACCTCCTTCACCCCAGGTCCTTTCTGGCACTCATGGCAGTAGCTCCCCCAGCTCTAGCTGGACTCTGAAGCCTCTCCCTTGCACCTACTCGAAGCACAGAGCCTGCCTCTCCCGCTCCACCACTGCAGCACTATCAGATCCAGCACCAGCTCCCCCTATCAGGCAGTGTAGCCTCACCCCCCCCAGCTGGATGGTAACGGGGCGGAGTGAGGTCCTCTTCCCGGTCACCTATAGCTTCCCACATGTCTGCTCCAGCGTTTCATCCAGGTGCACCTCAGAGCCTCCTGCACACCTATCCTCCAGGCCCCTCATCTGAAGGTCACAGTCGGCATCCACTCTCAGGCCCATGTCACCTCTCTCACTCCACCACTGCACTAAAGAGATCCTTATGGAATTATATTGGCCTCTTACTATTCCTATCTTTCCTTCACAGTGGAACAATTGGCAGCTGTATATTTATATTGTCTCCTTAAGAAACTGCTGACAATCTTCAATAGTTTTTTACCTTTGATTTTTGTTCCCAGGACTTTAACAAACTCATAGAACTGATCAGTGAAGTCAGCCTTTTTTTTTTATTTTTAAATTCCATTGTCTTGTTTCTGCTGCTCTCACTCCTTCCTCTCCTTAGGATAACAAAATCTATAATTTCATGACCCCTTTCACACATACTACCTTCCACATACAAATTCATTACCAATTTCTCCTTGTTGATCCGAATCAAGTCTAAAATAGCTATCCAGCTGGTTAATTTCTTCACCTTCTGAAACAAAAGCGCTGTCCCCAATACATTCCAAGAACTTACTGAAAATTTTGGCTGGATTTGGTAACCTTCAGGTCATGTCACAAGGCAGTCTTCTCCAGGCTTCTTTCTCAGACAGTGAGAAGTGGGAGCCTGGGAAACAAGCAGGAGGAATTGGTAGCACTAGCGCAGACAAAGAACTATGACATGATTGGGATAACAGAGACGTGGTGGGATAGTTTGCATGACTGGAGCTCTGCAATAGATGGGTATAGACTGTTCAGGAAGGACAGGCAGGGAAGGAAAGGGGGAGGAGTAGCACTATATGTAAAGGAGCTCTATGACTGCTCAGAGCTCCATTATGAAAGTGGAAACAAGCCAGTTGAAAGTCTGTGGGTTAAGTTTAGAGGGGAGAGCAACAAGGGGGATGTTGTGGTAGGTGTCTGCTACAGACCACCAGATCAGAAGGAGGAAGTGGATGAGGCATTCTGTGTACAACTAACAGAAGTTTCTAGAGCACAGGCCCTGGTTCTCATGGGGGACTTCAATTACCCTGACATCTGCTGGAAGGCCAATACAGCAGTGCACAGGCAATCCAGGAAGTTTCTGGAGCATGTTGAGGACAACTTCCTGGTACAAATGCTGGAGCAACCGACGAGGGGCCTTGCGCCTCTCGATCTGCTGCTCACAAATAGAGAAGAATTTATCAGGGAAGTAGAGGTCAATGGCAGCCTGGGTAGCAGTGACCATGAAATGATTGAGTTCAAGTTGATGATTAAAGGAAAGAAGGAAAGAAGCAAAACACAGACCCTGGACTTCAGAAAAGCAGATTTTGTCTCCCTCAGGGAACTGATGGGCAGGATCCCTTGGGAGGCTGATCTGAAGGGGAAAGGTGTCCAAGAGAGTTGGGTGCATTTTAAAGAAACCCTGCTAAGGGCACAGGAAGATACAATTCCGATAAGGAGAAAGCACAGCAAATGTGGAAGGCGCCCACTGTGGCTTAACAGAGAGCTCTGCACTGAGCTGAAGCATAAAAAGGACGCTTACAGGAAGTGGAAGCTAGGACAGATGACTAAGGAGGCATATAAAGACATTGCTTGGGACTGCAGGGATAAAATCAGAAAGGCCAAAGGACAAATGGAGTTGCGACTAGCAAGGGATGTGAAGGATAACAGGAAGGGGTTCTACAAGTATATCAATAACAAGAAGAGGATCAGGGATGGTGTAGGTCCCTTACTGAATGGGGCAGGCATCCTCGTGACAGAGGATGAGGAAAAAGCTGAAGTGCTCAATGCTTTTTTTAGTTCAGTGTTCACAAGCAAGGTCAGCTCCCAGCCCACTACACTAGGTACGGTAGACTGGGGAGAAGAAGAGAGGCCCTTGGTGACAGAAGGTCAGGTTAGGGACTGCTTAAAGAAACTAGATGTGCACAAGTCCATGGGGCCCGATGAACTGCATCCGAGGGTGCTGAGGGAGCTGGCTGATGAGATAGCAGTACCGTTGGCCATTATCTTTGAAAACTCGTGGCGAACGGGGGAGGTGCCAGAGGACTGGAAAAAAGCAAATATAGTACCTATCTTCAAGAAAGGCAAAAAGGAGGATCCAGGGAATTACAGACCTGTCAGCCTCACCTCAATCCCTGGAAAAATCATGGAGCAGCTTCTCAAAGAATCCATCCTGAAACACTTGGAGGAACGTAGAGTAATCAGGAACAGTCAGCATGGATTTACCAAGGGTAAATCATGCCTGACCAACCTCATCGCCTTCTATGATGAGATGACTGGATTTGTGGATGCGGGAAGAGCCGTTGATGTGATATACCTTGACTTTAGCAAGGCTTTTGATATGGTTTCCCACAGCATTCTCATTGGCAAATTAAGGAAGTATGGGTTAGATGCGTGGACTGTAAGGTGGATAGAAAATTGGCTAGAACAACGGTTTCAGCGTGTAGGAATCAATGGCTCCATGTCAAGTTGGCAGGCAGTAACAAGTGGTGTGCCCCAGGGGTCGGTCCTGGGGCCAGTTCTGTTCAATGTTTTCATTAATGATCTGGATGATGGGATAGATTGCACACTTAGTAAGTTTGCAGATGATACCAAACTGGGGGGAACGGTAGACACCCTAGAGGGCAGAGACAGGATTCAGGGAGACCTAGACAAACTGGAGCAGTGGGCCAAGAGGAATCTCATGAGGTTCAACAAGGATAAGTGTAAAATCCTGCACTTGGGACGAAAAAACCCCATGTACTGCTACAGGCTGGGGAGTGATCAGCTAAATAGCAGCACTGGAGAAAAGGACCTGGGAGTCATGGTGGATGGGAAGCTGGATATGAGTCAGCAGTGTGCTCTTGCTGCCAAAAAGGCCAATGGCATACTGGGCTGCATCAGAAGAAGTGTTGCCAGCAGATCGAGGGATGTGATCATTCCCCTCTATTCTGCACTAGTGAGGCCACATCTGGAATACTGTGTCCAGTTTTGGGCTCCCCACTACAAAAAGGACATGGACAAATTAGAGAGAGTCCAGAGGAGGGCAACCAAAATGATCAAAGGGCTGGAGCACAAGCCCTATGAAGAAAGACTGAAGGAACTAGGCTTATTTAGCCTGCAGAAGAGAAGACTGAGGGGGGATTTGATAGCAACCTTCAACTACTTGAAGGGTTGCTCCAAGGAGGAGGGAGCTCGACTGTTCTCGGTAGTAACAGAGGGCAGAACGAGAAGCAATGGCTTCAAGTTACAGCTGGGGCGGTCCAGGCTGGATATTAGGAAAAACTTCCTTACTAGGCGAGTGGTGAAGCATTGGAATAAGTTGCCTAGGGAGGTGGTGGAATCTCCATCTCTGGAGGTGTTCAAGTCCCAGCTGGACAAAACACTGACTGGGATGATCTAATGGGAGTGGTCCTGCTTTTTTTGGCAGGGGGTTGGACTAGATGACCTTGTGGGGTCCCTTCCAACCCTATGATTCTATGATTCTATGATTCTAAGTGCCACATGCCAAGACACTGCCAAGTGATGAAGCTTTCATCAGTTCCCAAGGCTAGAATTTGGCACACAGTCACAAGTTAGTGGGTATCACCCCGGTTTATGTATGGTGTTTTTAAATTCAGAATCTACAGGAGAAAAATTCTCAGGAAACAATAATGCACTAATATCACAGATGCTATTTTCTGAGTGAGTAATTAGGTAGCAGAGGTGTTTAAGGGTATGAGAAGGTGACAAATATGTGTTTTGTGACACTGCCAGCTGTCCTCTGCATGGAATAGGAAGCCAGAGCTTAAGCTGTTTGTCAAGCTTGCCAGTGCACAGGATAGTATTACAGTAAAGACAGAAAACATTTATCCACACCCTGATTCCCAGGAGGCACAACAACATGCTAAATTGTCAGTGTAATCATTCTTTATAACAGTTTAACTCATCATGAGAAGAAAGAAAAACTTCTGTATCAAGAAATACCCAGGTCCAAGACAACCTCTCCTTTTCACTGCTTTGTGAATTATGAGAAAAATCACCTTAAATGCATGCTGCATCGTACAGGGAGCATGCGTATGCATTTCAATCAATCTCATCTTTTAATGATGGAATTGTGAAATATGTGCTTTTTGCATTTATAATTAGCAGTGGATCAGATGGTGGAAGCTTAAACAACATATTCTTCAAATTAACTTATGCTTCCAGTGACTTTTCACCATAGAAGGAGGTAAGTCAGTAACGTTTTATTTTAATAGTATAATAATGCTTCATTACAACAGAATTTCTCTCCTGAATTCATTTTGGTCAATATTACAATACATAACAATTACAGGAGTTAGAATGATTAAATCCACTGGAATACCTTGAAAGTAGTTGTGAATTTAGGGATATGAAGAGAAAAAACTTAAAAAGGTTTTTAGTTATAAATATTTTTATAACTATTGTCTATATTTCCCCCATACAGGATACATGAGAATTGTCTCCAGCATATATTTCTCACATAAATGGTTATTCTGTATCTCTGAAGGTTTTGCATCTCTGAAAATGGTCAAGAACTGTTCAGAACCAAAGTAATCTGGAATCTATTCTACAATACAAATATAATTTGCATGTTAAACTCTCATATATTGGAAGATATTTAAAATGTGTCTCATATAGACATCAGGGAAACACTAATTGGTCAGCCTCTCTATACACACATACACAAGTATAAACATTAAAGGCCCAACTTTTTTCTCATGTAAGTGGTTTTATACCAGATTTAATAATTGACTTCAAGATTTACTCCAGATTCTTAAATGAGCAGACAATCAGACCCACTGATTGACTCAGTGTTCTCAAAATAACTGTGCAAATTCCAATATAAACTTAACGTTAAACTAGCAAATTCCACCATTTAGGAGTAAAGAAATGGTTGTTAAGGTTTCTAATACAATAGTAATTACAATATGCTCCACATTATAAGTAGGGATCAGAGAATAACTGATGGTCACTTACTCTCTTTCTGCTTGTGACATATCTGCAAGCAGATTGCCAGTTCCTCAGATTTATTCATTATTTCAATTAATTTGACTATTTATTTATTTACTTAAGTTCTGTGGGGTGGATTATGAACACTGTGAGTAGAAGTTCTGTTGCTTAGTTGCTACAGATAAGAAACGTCACACACACAGTTTCTGTTTCTGCCAGGATGAGTGCACAAGCAACTGTTCATGTTAACTGAAGACTCAGCTTTTGTGAAAATTTGAGTGTGCAACTTGGAAATTCCTTTTTAGTAAAAGATAATCTGCTAAATGTTAATGCAAAGTAAATACAAAAGGGGTATGATCATAGACTGAGAGAACTCATTCAATAAGTAGAATTAAAATGCACAGAAATGTCTTTGCATATTATAATATTCTAGATGTTATTATAAGTATTTAATAGTATAATGAATCTACATTGTTTTACAATGGTAGATAATGCTATGCAAGTGCAATATGAATGACATACTCCTCTCCTGCATTGTTTGAATCTTCTGTTCTTAATTTCATCTGATAAAGGCAACTTTGAAGCTGGAAAGCAAATCACCAACAAATTCTGAAGTGTCCCTTCACTGATCCACAGGATTCTCTCAGTACCTTCACAGATCCACAGAATCAGGGCTATTTCAAGCTTTGAAACAGTCTATTAGAGGAACTTTTTCAGTTTGTCAGTTGCCTAACTGGTCTCCCCCTTCCTGTCACACAGCTTCACTGCCTCCTTAGACTAAACTGTGGAGCTCCAGCACCCCAGCTTCATACCCAGAGCTCTGTCCAGGAAATCCAGCAGAGACAGACTCCTAGTAGAGGGTGGCATGCTTTTCAGGAATTATGCATCTCACCAAGCATTTTCAGTGATACTCAAACAGACTGGTTTGTTATTCAACTGGAATACAGCACAGGAAGTCCTTAGGTTAGCACAGAGAAATAAAGATTAAAGCATAACCATTTTGTTTAGCCCAGAGCACAGAAAAAAAAAAGGTGTAGTGAATCCTACAGTCCACAATTGGGCTCTTTCTCAGTTGGATTTCTTTGGTCACTTCCCAGACGAGAACTGTAATGCCCTCCTGAAGCCAGCTCTTATTCCCCCACCTCACACCTTCCCAATCTGACATTCTCCAACTGGTTTCTTTGCTCAGCTTCTCTGTTGAGAGCTGGGGAAACCCATTTCACCTTGGGTCACTGATTTCTATGTGTCACTGTCCTGGTTACTGGATGTGGCATTGTCTTCTCCAAATTGTATAAACCATTTGGGGTTGAATTCAGCCAGACCTTTTCAATGACTAATTCAGACACTGTCTGCTAGGCATCATTCACAACTGTGTCGCTCTGTCTCACCTCAAAAACAAGGAATCTAACAGTCCTCCCTCCTCCATAACCATGTAAAATATTTGGGAAACTGAGGTACATATAGGATTCATGAAACTATTACAGCAAATCCCTATTTTGTCAGTCTCTTGATGTACTGCTGGGGAAAACAGCTTGCAGGATCAGTAATGTGACATGAATTAAATCAACTTGTGTCATCATGGGATACATGATGAACCTATTAGCGTGCATTTTGTGCATCATAGTCTTGCAGATTCATATTCCACTGTCAGTTGCTGCAAATGGATGACAACAAACCTGAACAAACACAGATTTTTACATGATGTGATTTAAAACAACAAATGACGCCAGTTCTTTCTCATGGATAAGTGCATTTTTTTTTATCTCAACGTTATGAAATTGTTATTTAAATTAATGTTGCTCTGTGGGTCCTGACAAGTTGTCCATACAGCTCTCAATATCACCACATATGGACATCCCAATCTCTATATAAGACGCACTTGACTATCACTTTATAGGAGCAACTTTCTTTTAGTCTGAGAATGTACAAGACAAGTATGGGCAGCTAAGGAACAAAGACTAATGGGAATGCCCAAAGAGAGTCTTGCCATATTTGTTTTCGGACAGTCGATTCAAAATTCTGTGGGCTGGAAAGACTTGGGCTTATTGATTTTCTGTTCTTCAATGCTTGTCCTGTTGCATGTTTCTAGTGAATGGAGAATGAAAAGCAAAGGAACACACTGCAGTCAAGAACAGACAGGTAAAGAAAGTGTGGTAATTGAGTGGGTTGCAGTGTTTTTTGAGCTCCTTGCTTTTCTGTATGTTCTCTGCAAGACAGCTGAACTTGGGGATGAGATATTAGGTGGATGTCCTCCCAGGACAACCCCTCATGGTCTGGTGATGCCCATTCAGTTTGCCTTCCTCAGTTTCATCCCCTGAAGATATTTATACACAATAAGGAAGTTATCCCTTTTTATTAAATAAACTGATTGCACTCCCTTGATCTCTCAGAGGTTTGGGTTTTTTTTGTTTTGTTTTGTTTTTTTGGTCTTTGAATTACTTTTGTGGCTCTTCTCCAGATCCTCTCCAATTTTACAACATAATATTAACCTGCAGACACTAGAACCGGGCACAGTAATTATTACATTAACGAATGCCACAAATATAGCTAAAATAAACTCTGTAGTCTTACTCTCTACACGTTTACACATTCCAGAATCAAATTAGTTTTTTTTTGTCATAGCATCAAACCAGGAGTTCATATTCTGCTTTTGATGCACTATGCTCCCCAAATCTTTCTTGAGATTGCTTTAAAGTTGGGCAGGAATACTTAGAAAGTGCAATAAAACTAGAAAGTGGTAACCACAGTAAAGAATCCCAGCTGATATCATGTTGGTTCACATACTTGCAGGGAGCCCCTATGAAATTAGCAGTGCAGGTGTGAGCACAGCTGATGGATCTAAAAGCCAAAGAATTATCAATTTGAACTGGTTATTTGAACAATCCTGGCATGCTCACCTCTGTGATGCAGAAAGTGGGATATTATGGGTGCTGTGCAACACAAGGATGGATCTAGCTTATCAATGGCACTCATCAACTTGCATCACCATTTAAATATGTCACTGTAGAGAGGTTTTAATTTTTTACCCAGTAGCAAGTTGGCTTATTAACCTTAATATTTTTCTCAGGAACTCCAGGAACAGGAATGTATTCTGGAAGCAGTCTCCATCTTTTCTAATGGATTATGGTAGATAAACCATTCATACATTAATTATAGAGGGAAATTATTCACAGTAGATGTGAGTAAGTTACTTATCCAGCTTCCCAAGTGTCCTTTCACCGCTGATCTTAATGATCTGTACTGTTTGCTCCAGCCAGCAGAATTTCCTGTATGTATAAACCAAAACCTCTTGCACTGTGCTCCAGTCTTATAATATTAAAGATGCTTGTAGCACATGTTTGTGGAAAAGTACATGTAGAATGCTTACTGTGGAGTGGCACTTCAAAAATAGTGTTCCCATGTGGTCTACAGTAAAAATACCAGATTGAGAAGGTAATGAAAAAATCTGTTATGTAGGAAAAGAGTGCTCTGTGTTACTGGAGCCAGCTTCACCATCATGGACTGCCACCTTCTGGATCTCAATCATCTAGATCACTACACTGCCATCGTCTTCACTGGCTGAAATCCAGCCATTCCCTGAGATTTCAGAGAGAGTCTCATCTTTCTCTCTCTTCCCCACTTACTATATTCCCTTTTCCTTCCCCATCTTACTTCTTCTCTTTCCTATCTTTTCTTAGACAGCAGGAAAATAGAATCTGGCTTAGCCAGCCAAGACTGCATAGTCGACAACCATGATTATAAGGCTATGATTAGAAAGAGGCAACTAAATGGAATGCCCTAAAGAACCTAAGGCTGGCCTGTGTGTCCAGTTCCAGGTCTTTGAGTGGCCAATAAAACTGTGTGACACGCATTTATTTATTTATTTATTTATTTTTGCAACAGTGAGATTGCAAGTAAAAGTCAACACCAGAAGCAAAAGCTGCTATTTTGCTGTTCTTTTTTCTCTACATGTTTCATGTGTTTGTCTTGTTTCTTCTTGGAAATGGAATCAGATTTTAACAACAGCAACAGTGCCAGTTCATCCCTATTAACTTCTCCTTTTCTCAGAAACATAATTGTTAGCATTTTTGATTCCACCTGAGACAGTCTCCAGTAATGGTATTTTACTTTTAAAGACTCTCCTCAGCTAAAGAGAAAGGGAACAAGGGATGTTGTTTAAAAAAAAAAAGCCTTACTTTATAAATTACATTTCAAATGCTAAACCATTTTTCCTTCTTTTTTGTATGTTTAATAAAAAGGTTAAAATGATTGTTAATTGTTTGCTTGCCATGGTAGTAAGCAGGCTGAAATCTCTGTATACAAATCCCTGTACTTTATCTAACACTATTTAATACTGGACACTGACTGTGTAATAGTAACATATATTTCATCTAAATTAAGACAACATTTTGTTATTGTGACATTTTATATTTTTTATGTACTTTACAGGTTTGCCTACTATTAGAGTAAATTTGTAAGCCCAATTACTACAATTAAATTAACCAATATTTTTAGGATTGGATATTTCTAAAATCACAATTATATAAAACCTTTATTTTAGTGTAAGCCTATAGCTAAAAGGAAAAGAAAAAAAACATATTTGATTATATTTTATGTTTTGCAATTTTTTTATTTTAAAGTTAGTATTTAATCAAGTCAAATTTATAAATCCCAGTTATGTCTAACTATCTCATATTTTAATAGTTATAACTCTTAAAACAGTTTTGTAGAAGTTAACAAACCTTAAGATTTTACTTTTAGTTTTAGTTAAAATTAAAACAATGTTGTTGCCTTATTTCTGAGGTTAATTAGTAGTTGTATTTTTTTGGCTGCATGTTTTGGATGGGTAAGGATTTGGGGGCCTTTTTCTCCTTATACAGTTAAAGCTGTATATTCCCATTTGTACCAACTGGGCCTACGAATTTACCCGAACTGTAAGCTCAACAGAAAAAAGTAGATAAAAATTCATAAAATGTCACACTGACCTATAACAACTGTTAAGAAAAGAGTAAGGCTCTGCCCTCCCAAGAAATTAAATTAATCCAAACAAAGGTCCATACTATTATAATTTTAAAAAAAGAAAAAGAAAAAAAGAACTGTGTAAAAATCATGGTTAAGAAACAACCAAAAGCAGTGAATCAAAAATAATATATCAAAAACTACTACTAATTAATAAACAAAACAACAAAAAATGGGTTATTCATCCAATTTGCCCTTTATAAATATTTTAATAAAATATATAAAGATAAATAAAACATAATAAAATAAAAATAGATCCTTTAATAAAATAGATATTAAAGCAAACTTCATCATCATGGTGGTCATTTCGCACTCTCTCTCAAACTGCATAATCCAAAAAATATATGCTGAGAAATCTGGCCAGTGAGAGAGAAACCCAGATGACATCACCAACGCCAACTGAATCCATAATTGGTAAGTGAAACTTCATTACACACATACATACACCCTGTCTCTTTGTGTTTTCTTTTCCTTCTGCACCTTTATTTCTTCTCTTTCCTATCCTTTTCCTTTTTCCTTCTCTCTGATGAAAGTCTGTCTACGTGTACAGTAGCTGATACGAGTTTGCCAGACCTCAAAATGTCCGATAAGATCATGTTCTGTGTCTGTGTTTTTCCAGCAATGAGCCTACAAGTCAGTCAACATGAAACACAGAAGCCACATTTTCTATTTTTTGCTAATCATTTTCCCCCCATTTTTGTGTGTGTTTGTCTTGTTTTGTTGTCTTAGGAAAAGGGTTCAAACTTTAACAATAACAGCAATGACACAGCCCCAGTCTGTCTGAATGAACTGCTTCTCTATTCCCTAAAAACACAATTATCGTATTTAATACCACCTAAAAACCTGTCAGACAAGGGGCTCCCACTCAAAGTCTCAGCTAAAGGGAAATAAAAGTAAGGATGCTGTTAAAATAAAAGCTCTAATGAAATGCTGTAACTGTTTTCCCTTCTTTTCTTTGTCTTTAATAAAAAAAGCTTTAAAAATAGTGCATTTCCCATAATGCTAATTTAATACTATGTAAATCCTTGTATATCAAATCCTGAACCTTATTTAACATTGTGCAATGTTAAACAGTAACTAAAATAGATTTATTTACATCTGTAAAACAGAATATTCCACATAAATTAATACCACAGTGTGTGGGGGGAGTGGGAGGTATTTTACTTTTTGTGTAATCTGCTGCACAGACAATGGTGAACACCAAGCTATTTTGTTTTACCAAGGATCCCAGAAATAAATTTCCACAAGAAAATCTTCCTGCTGAAGGTAAAGTTTTAAAGTCACGAACTAGTGGAAGTCAAAGCTAAACATGAGTTGCTTCACAGTTCTGACACTCCCAATTAGTTTTCAATGTCCAAATATCAAGGTGACAAAGCCATCACACTGTCACAAGTCTGATGTCCTGATGGAGTCAAAATATGTCTGTTACTGTTAAAAATCCAATAACATGTGCACCTTTCTTTTGACTTGTCTTTTGTGAGGAACCCATTACTGTAAAATTAAGGAGAACAGTGAACACTAAAAGAAGAGACTGCAGCAGTCTAACTGATGCTTTTCTTCCTGCAAGAAAGTTCATTAGTTTTGCAGACAGAGTAATCCCACTTCTAATCTTCCAATCCCCTGAATGGTTTGCTGATCATGATGCCACTATGAAAGGCCTTAAAGAACTGTGTTTCTTAAATTTAGATGTGAACATGGTCCGTCACCTGCTCAGGAGCTAACACCTTACCACCAGAAATGTGAAGGACAGTTACCTTGGAAAGGTGCGTAAAGAGCTGGCTCAAAGCTGGTCTGGTTAACTGCTGTTTGAACGATAACTAGGGGCTCATCTTCACGGACAGCAGTGAATTTGCTGCCATCAGATGGATCTCCCTGACTGACTGATCAGGTCTGTGAAGACCTGCTCAGCCTATCAGGAAGCCAACGCTGGAAAATGACCTTCTCAGAAGGAGTAGCGCTGAGTCAGAGGGAAGGTGTTTCCCTTCAGCTCAAGCTACTGAAGTCAGCGCAGTAAGTGGAAAGTAGGCAATCAGAGAGATATGCAAGATATTTTACATATTTTGTGCATCTCCCCTCATTTGCTGCTGAAATTGTGCAGTAGTATAGACCAATCCTAGGTCCTTAATTTCAATCTAGAAAGGTATAGGACAGGCAGTTAACATATCTATCCAAAATGAGGTGGAACGTACATATCTTTGGCATCATGTCACTACACTATCTGCATTCTGATGCACTACAGACCCCTACATAGCTAATACACTGTAGTCTCCTACATAGCAGGAGACATCACAGGCTCCTGGCAGGAGACAAAGGCTGTTCTCAATCTTCCTTAATCCTGAATTTCTAGAGAAGAAAGAGATGTTCAAGAGATAAAAGTACAAATTAGGGCACAATAGCCAATGAAAACTGCATTTTCCAATGGCAGCATGAGATTGGGAAAAATTATTTAAGATTTTTCATATATTTAAAAAGTATCATGCATAAGTTTTTTTTTAAAGGGACTGAGAAGGCCCAAATTATTGAACACATCATGATGCAATAGTATCTGTCAAGTTACTTCAAATACTAAAATCACCATACCAGTTGTTTAGAAAGTCCAAAGGAATTAAGTATAAACTATGTCCTGCTCCTGTATATTTTTGCTCACAGAGGGAGAGTACAGATATCTCCATGCTATTAGACTGTCTTTTCCCATCCACCTAGACCGATGTGGATGGTCAGACATTTTAAGATTAGAAAATAATTCAATCTTCTTAGAAACCCAAAGATTCTCATTGTAGATGTCTCAAATGAAGCACAAAATATTCATAAAACATGGCATTGGAGACTTATGTCTGTACTCAGTATAACCATAAGCTAACATGATTTCCGTTCACTGGAGCATTTGCACAATCCAGTGTGGAAAAGGAGTGGGTTACTGCACATACTTTAATTCAGAATGTACATTTATTTAATATTTATAGATCCAAAGAAATTTAATAATCCCTAACAAATTTGTTTATCACATGAGGTTTCATGGGACAAATCCCACTTCATCAGATGCCTGTGGGATTTCTCCCATGAAAGCTCATGCAATAAATACATTTTTTAGTCTTTAAATGTTCCACAGTATTCCTTGTTTGTTTTGGGAACTTAATAACATGTAAGCATCTACTGTGTCACAGTTGCTGCTATTAAGTGGAGCTCAATAGTCTCAGTGTAAACTTATGCTGCCATTCTCCAGTTGCTGTACCCACTTATTATCTCTGAGGAGCAAGCTCAGTCTTTACACTATATGTGCATATAATGTTCAGCACAACTGTTTTTGACAAGGCCTCTGAGTGGCTCCTGTGAAAGGCACCCTCCTGGCCAACGTATCAGAGAATGAACCCGAGACACCCTCAGGAGCTAAAAACATGAGCTCCTCCATCCTGAGCAGAAGAACCAAAGCCCTGTAACTGGGGATCACAATAACTCATATCCTTTGTGAACTGGCAGAGAGCAAAGCCTTTAACACACATTTACCACAAGGTTACATTACCACAATGCTAACATTCCAAAAACATGATCTGTTTTTCCATGATGTATGGTTTTTAAGTAAATTTCAGAGACTTTTCTTTCCTTTCTGAGCCTATAAAGTGGCCTTCATCACAGAAAGAGGGTTGGCACTGAACCGCTGTTTCACTGACAACTTTCTGGCTGTAACCATAGTTGTCTCCAGACAGCACAATTTTACCCCAGGCACAATGGCAGTGTTGCACAGATGGCCTACAGGTAAGGCATAGCCATGGGAAGATAGAATAGCAAATCCTTACACAATCATATTCCTTTGCTGTATGTTTTAGGGAAAGGCAAGGGCCAAATGAATTTAAGATCATTTTATTACCACAAATAGATACAATTTACTCCTTCAATGGATTTTATTAAAAACACAGGCCAGGAATTCAAATGGCAGAAAGAAAACATACCTGTTCGTTGAGTTAATTTCTTCTGCCTAGCAAAAGTCACAGCATTTTCTCACTTTCTCTTCTCTGAAATTAGTGCTTGATCTGTGTAGCCTGACCTATGCACTGTAACATAATTACCTGCCCTCTGTCTGAATGAAGCTGTGGAATGAAACGCTCCCCCACAAAACCTTCAGCTAACATCTTACCGCTGTTCCTTTCAACTTCTCACTGATCTGTTCTATTGTTTCCTGTGACTGATACACTATCACGTAGTCTGTAATTTAACCGGACTTTGCAGGGTAAGATAGTGTATTGTTGGCATAGGATAGTATCTAAATTTAAGAAAATCTGTACATCTGACTTTGTTCAGAACTCCTGCTGATCCAATGGGAATTGTTTGTCTGGATTGAGAGTAGCACCTCTATTCTTTGACAGTAACAGTCTTTTCAGTGCAGATGCCATGTTTATAGGAGTGTTGCATCGAGCTGAGCACACACCTAAGGCTCAAATAAATACCAGTAGCATGCAGCTACCAGAAAACAAAAAAATATAACAACATAAGAATAGTCAGGGTGAGATGTCAATGGTCTGTCTAGCCTCATAACCTGTCTTCCAATGCTGGCCAGCGACAAATGTTTCTGAGGGAATGAACAAAACATGGCATTTTGTCAAGTGGTTCCTGTCATCTAGTCCCAGTTTCTGGCATTCAGAGATTTAGAAACACTCAGAGCATGGGACTGCATCCCTAACCATCTTGGCTAATAGCCACTGATGGACCTATCCTCTGAAAACCTAGTTAATCTTTTTGGAACCCAATTATACTTTTGGCCTTCACAATCCCTAGTGCCCTAGGTTGACAGCATTGTGTGAAGAAATATTTCCATATGTTTATATCAAACCTACTGACTATTAAGTTTATCGGGTGACTCCGATTTTGTGAAGGGGTGAATAATACTTCCCTATTCACTCTCTTTCATAAGTTGAACATCCCTGGTCTTTTTATTGTCTACTCACATGGAAGCTGTTCTCTACCTCTAATTATTTTAGTTGCACTTCTTTGTACCTTTCATTATTCTAAACTTTTTTAGATGGACAACCACAATTGTATGCAGTATTTGAAGTGTGGGCATACCAAGGATTTAGATAGTGGCATCCGGATATATTCTGTCTTATTATCTATTCCTTTCCTAATAGTTCCTACCATTTTGTTAGCATTTTTGATTGCCACACTGCACACTGAGATGTTTTCAGAGAACCATCCACAATGACACCAAAATCTTTTTTGTGTGTGATGTAGTTAACTTAGGCTATATCATGTTGAATACACTTTACAACAAACATTAAAAAGGGTATCACTTACAAGTTCTTTACATCAGTAATTCCTCGAAAGGCCTTCCTTGGGATTCCTTGAATTTGGTTTTCACTTAGATCTCTAAATAAGGGAAGAGGAAAAACACATCCTATTAACACAGAGAACAAATTTCTCTAAACTGCACTAAGATAATGGAATATATTCAGTTTGGCAACTACAAACTTGTTAGACTTTGGAGGAAAAAAATCCCAATATTCCCTTTTTAAAAAGTAAGTGATGACATTTGTTAAAAATGGCTATACAAGTTACAGAACTTCCACCACATTTCCATATGTGTTTTATGGGCTGTCATATTGATTCCTGTGTATGTGAATCATTGCCCTGATATGGCTGTGCACCAATCTGTTTAAAAAGCAAATACAATTCATAAATTACCTTAATGAATAGAATTCTAAAATACTTGGCTTTCCTATGACCAAGATTATGTATGTTGATGGTAATACTTTAACTAGAGGCTGTATTAATAGTTACAGAACGGATTCTTCCAACAACTTACTCAAATGTATTGCAAAATACAACAAATAAAACTTTGTTCAGAAGTTCAGAAGGCATTGTGTGGTTAAAAAAGTTATCAGTTAGAAAAACTGCAGATCACTCACAAATTTCTTTGCCCTTAAAATGGTACAAAACTTCTGGAAGTTGAAATCTTAAGATATGCAGCAGACGTGCAAGAGTAGCAATGCCTACACTTCAGGCGGCCAAACTTCTAATGTATACACAACTGCTGGGGGCACTTCTCACAGTCTGGGCTGACGGACTTGCTCTAGTGGGGCTCACTGTAGCACTCACTAAATATAGCAAAATGGGTGTTGAGGCTCAGGCTGGAGCTTGGGTTCTGAAGCCTCCAGAAGGGGGTGAACTTCAGAGATGAAACCTGATCATCAAAATTGCTGGACAGCTATTTTAAGCACCCCAGCTTGATCCCCATCTCCAGAATGTGACTGGGTTTGGCTCATCCCAGGACTGAGGAGCTGAGCAACACCTCACTGTGAGATTGCTCCTCCTGGCACTACATGCTGGCACTGAGAGCACTGAGATTGTCTCTCCTATACTCACAGAGCTCCCAATCAATCAGCAAGGAGAAGAAAGAAACAGGTTGACTGAAATGTAAAGAAACAAAGCAGGGAAGGGAAATAGGTATCTGTATGGGTAAAGGACCAGGGAGAGATTAAGAGCAGGAACAGGGTGAATTAACCGAGGACAGGAGGAGGAGCTGGGGATGGGTGAAGAAAGAAAATGGGATGAGAAAGGGGCAGAAGCAAAGGGCTTTACAGAAGACAGGAACAAAGAGGAGGGAACACAGGCAGTGCAGCATTGTATAGATTCTATCAGTTGGTGTGATCATTGCATTGTGTTAAAAGGGATTTGCCCGGACACAAGACAAGAGCTCACATTTCCAAATGGTTATTAAAAAGTAAGTGGCACCAAACAGAAGGCATGCCACAAGATATCTTTTTCTTTTAATAAATCATGTATTGCAGTGAGATTCCCAACCCAATCTCCACAAAATTGGCTTTATTGAACGTCAGCCTTGAAATCAGAGCATTTCACAAAAGCCCATGCAGACATTCCGGGTCAAGCCATGTCACCAAGGGCTTTCTTCTGTTTTCTATCAGGCAGAGATGGAAGGAAAAAGGGTAGGGAGGGGGGGGGAAGAGCCTTGTCTTTGACATCAGACTAATTCAATTTATACCAGTCATCTAGTCTACACCAAATTCTTGTAGTAGACACAATTGTTCACTTAGACACCCACCATTGAAAACATGCTGTTGTATACAAGAGACTCTTTTACCAAATAGATCCAAAATCTTTGTGACCTTCCCAATTTGTCTGCTACTGAAACATGCAGCAACCCATCCTCCTCCCGCCCTTTTTTCTGTCGCTTGTCAACAACAAAAAATCAGTTGTTTGAGGGCGGACTTTCATTCCAGACAAACAAATCTGCAGTAAGCCAAGATGGAAGGACCAAAAAAAAAAAAAAAAAAAAAAAAGTTGTATGTTTCAGAACCACGTGAATATAAATCTCGAAGAAAACTTATTTCACAACATCTCCCCTAGAACAATTGGCTTTGGTGTATGAGAGACACATGGGAGATTGGTAGTTAACAGGTGAAAGAGTGAGAAAGTGTGTTTAAGATGTGTGGACAAAAAATAAGGATAAAAGCAAGAGAAGGGTACAGACCAAAACAAAAGGGCTTGAACTAGTGAAATTATCAGACCCAAACAAACACATATGGGGGGGGGATCCTAATTCATTCTTAAATGTTTTGTTCAAGATTTTTAATCTGCCCTGCTATAAAGCACTCTCAAAAACAAATTCCTGGTTTCAAGCAATTCTTCCAATAATATGAGGGATTAATCAGACTAATTTATGTTATACCCTCCGTTTTCTCCCCACACATAAGCCTTCTTCACAATCTAGTAAAAACCCGAGACTGTAGGAAATTCATTCATTTTCTATGGCAATCTGATTGTAAATTGTATTAATTTTATTTTCCAATGTGGCATTCTCCTCTGACTAACAATACTGCCTCTATACATCTCCGGGATTGTGTATTGATTTCGTAAATACCTCTAGTGATCTGACAAACTGACAGCTTTAATGGTGTTACTGATGCAGCATGGAGAAAAGTTCAGGGCTGCGTGCTTCATTTTCTGTAACTGCCCTTTCACAATTATAAGGGTGCCATTTTGAGATGGTTACTAATAGGGTGTTTTCTCTTTTTGATAGCAATGTGTCAGATTATTGTTAAGCACCTTTCATAAGCAAGTAAACTATCACCAGCTTCATTCAAAACATTTTACAAAATCTGTCTATAACATGTAGAAGCTGAGTACTAGGCAGTTGGTCACACAGCTTCTTTCAAGTTTCAGTTGGTCATTCTCCATTGTTGTTTTTTCATAACCATCAAAAGCAACAAAAGTTCCTTTGCCTGTTTTAAACTAATTTTCACGTGATTGAGATTTTATATCTACCCATCCATCCATCCATCCATCCATCCAGACACACACACACACACACACACACACACACACACACACACCCCTAGTAAACAAATAGTTAAAATAAACTATCTTAAAATACATGATTGAGAAGAAATTTGGAAAAAAATAACAAATGAATTATTCATAATAATGCAGTCCTGAATCTTTATACAGTAGTTTTTATCCATCTATACCAAAGAGAGTAACAGGGGGTATGAGCCAGTGTCTCCTATTTATAATTTACCACCAAGGAAGTTAAGAGAAATAATTTTTTCCTTAGACAAAAACCAAAACTAAAACCCAAAAAACAAACCCATACTATTTAGATAACAGATACAGAACATCAAGTATCACTCAACTTGATGGTTTCTGAAACATGAACTCTAAGATGTGGTTTTGAGCCTCTGAAAGCCAACTTTCAAACACCGTATCCTAAATGTGCCATCTCAGAGAGAAAGCAGCAAGAACAAAACCTTGGTGCTTCTGTTTGAAAAATACTATTTTGGAGTATGGGATGCTTCCCTTAGATCAAAGGAGGAGCATCTGGACATATATGCTGTCCTGTACACGAGTCTTGAACAACCAGGTTGTTTAGGAAAGGAGGTTGCAGACTATTTGCAACAGAAACTCATAGTGGAGAAAAACACAGCTAGGATTTGTCTCGGGACAGGAAAGGTTCTTATCTTTGGCTCTGTCTACAAAAGGCAGGAGTGTGCACCAACAGGGTGTGAATTCTAAACATGCAACCAATGAGTTGCTCTTTAACTGGTCTATGTAGACCTTGCTGACGCACTTCAAAAAATTCGAGTGTGAATTGACGTCCTGTTCCAAATTATATTACACTGACACACACTAAGGAGCTTTTAGTGCACACCAGCAGAGTCTACATGAACAAGCCAGTGCATGGTACATTGATGTGTACGCTAGACTTTACCCCCAACTAACATGCACCTGCACGCCTTGTAAACACGATCTTAGTCTGTAACTAAACAAAGAGTGCTTTATCTAGTTTACATTATAAGTATAAATATAAACATGTTAAGCAAGTTGCTTCTTTTTGTTTTCACTCCACCTTCTCTGTTTTTAATAGTTCTCTGGCCATGTGACTGTTAAAGGGAACTGGAGGGGCGTCAGCCTGCACAGCCTCATAACACCTCAGACACACCACATGGCCAATGCATGATGCGAACACTGATCAAGAGACATTCCTACAAACAGTTCTGACTCTGGCACATGGCATCTATGTATGGATAATGACCATCACTTGAAGAACACTCCCTACCACCCAACTTTAATCTTGTTCACCAGGGCTTGGAAAAAGCCATCCTTTTGCAGAGACAAATGAATTGGGAGGACCAGGGGAGAAACCAAGAAAACAAGGAAGTGAAAAAGGTTGACATTATGCTTAGGTAACTAACAGCTTTTACAAACGTTAATTCTAGCAACATGCCCTTGAGGAACTCAGGCATTCTCATTTCACAGATGGGTAAGCAGAGGCACGATATTAAAGCAACTTGACTAATGTGCATACAGGGAGTGAGCAGCCAACTGACAGAATCCAAAAGTCAGGTGACTATTCCCAAGATCCGCACTCTACACTACACATTAGTCTAGCTTAGACTCAACACTTGGCATCAATCAACACGACTTTCTTTTACTAGCAATTTATTAAAATGCTTTGGACACATATTAACTCTATTTGCAAGCATAAAGCTTTACCAAGTTTGACAAAGGAAATGCAAGAACTTAAATGAAAGGACTGTGGAAAAAAGCACTAGCATCATAAAGAGTAGCCTTTGCTAAAGTGTTGTTTTCTAGGTTCCTGCTTTAACACTCCCTGGTGCATCCAAAAGGGAGATTTCACAACAACAGATTATATCAGGCCATTTTTATTTTATTTATTTGACAACAATGGAAGAGCAACATAAAACAGTTAATTGAACAACAAACTCTATCCACACTCATACAATAAGATTCTAAACTTAAACTGAAGAGCTAACAAAAATCTTAGCAGCTGCTTAAAAAGTAGCATTTAGTGTTGCAATGTCATTGTAAAACAGAAGAATGTTGATGAAAATCAAATACACTGATATGCTTGGGTTTTCTCTCCCCAGTCTGTTATTTTAATTATTTGCATGCTGAAGAGTTACCAGCCAATCTTCTTCTTGATGTACAAACCCTAACATTAAAAAGACTCATTTAAATAGAAAACTATGTGAAAAGAAATTGGTGTAATAAATATTTATTTCTGTTGAATGCTGCTCTTTGATTATTCCTCTTTCTAAGTTGGAATGAAGGACACCACAGAATACAGTATTATCTAACAAAGAATCTGATTTGGCTCTACTGCCTGGAACGCGTAATTTAAATAGGCACGTACACTAACGGTCTGTCTACACTGCAATTAGACACCCACGGTTGGCCCGTGCAAGCTCACTAGAAATCCCAGGGCTTGGGCTGCTGAGCTGTTTAAGGGCTGTGCAGGCTTCCAAGCTCAGCTTGCCATCTGAGCACTGAAATCCTGCCATCTCATATGGTCCTACGGCCACACTTCCAGCCTCAGCATCACTGTCCGCACCACAATTAAACAGACCTGTGAGCACAGCTGAGTCAGCTGAGACAGGCCAGCTGCGAGTTTTTAACTACAGTATAGACATCCCCCAGAGATTTGAAAGCTCATCAGGTGCACATGGTCCTCAGCGCAACATATATCTTTTGTGATGTGAGTAAACTGAATCCTGATGTTCCAGTGCATCTAAAAAGAAGGGAAAATCTGGGCAATTTGAGGTGGTCCATTAAGGCATATTATAGTTTTGTCCACAATCTCTTTATCCTACTGTTCCTTTGTAATAAGGCACTACTAAAGCCAACATACAATACTTTTACATTGATGAAAAAAAACCCAAACAGTCAAACCTGTGCTGATTGGACTCTATGTGGGCATGATAGTGCAAATTAACTAATTTTTCCCACAGGCAATCCTCTTGCTTCAGTCATAGAGATCAAAGGTTTAGAGTGGCCAGTTGTATTTCTCAGTGACAATGATAACAGGGTGTATATGTTGATTTTCAGAAGAGGTTTCTGGTTTTTGATACAAGTGGAGGAAACAGGTGAAACTCAGAACAACACACCTTGTATATTCTAGTTTCTTTCCTAGCTTGAATTCTACAAAATAATAGGAAAACAGCTTTTTAACTTCCTGTCTGATAGTGGCAGAAAAAGGGAATGAAAAAGCTACCACCGATATGTCCGCTTTGGTTGAATAAGAGAAGAAAAGGTTATAGAAAAGTAATCCCCCCACCCCCAAAAGCTATACAAAGAATTTAAAAACCCACCTATTTCTGGTTCAATTTATTGAGTAGACATGGCTGGAATAATCACTGAGTTTGTCTTGAAAATTTTCTTTCCACTCTCAATCAATACTTTCATTTTATGAAAATATTTTCACCAGTTTCAATATGACATACTCTGATAATGAACAATAAATGCATAATTTGTAAATATCATGCTGTCTTTGTAACTTAGGGAAATCAATATAGTGCGCTGGTATTACAGCTTCCCTGATAAATGGGATGAAATTCATGGCTCCATTCAAGAGAATTACAGTGTTAGTAGATTACAAAAACAAGAATAGCTATATCAGGGTAAACCAGTTTTAGGTTTTCATCTTGTCAGGATATCTGGTTAATAATCAGTCACTTCAGACATTTGCGTGTTGGGCTGTGTTTGCTGTAAAAGCAACCTCTTCTGTTTTTGTGCAGGCAATGATTTGCTGAATATTTATGTCAAGGATCAGAAACATTTTCTTTACATGCCAGCCTAGGGACAGGCTGTGCTAACCTGAGAAAGGTCAACTACTTCTATAATTTGCTCATTGCAATTTGTCTCATTTTGAAATATTTTTGTATTCCACAGCATCTTTCACATAACCACCATCCCAAAATGCCAAGGTGTGTTTACACTGCACTTAAACACCTGCAGATTCTCTGCGCCTACTGACTCAGGATTGCAAGGGTTAGGCAGAGGGGCTATTTAACTGCAGTGTAGGCTATTGGTCTTGGGCTGAAGCCTGGGCTCTAGAGTCCTGTGAGATGGGAGGGTCCCAGAGCTCAGGCTGCAGCCCGGTGCCTGGAAGTCTACATTGCAATTACAGTCCAAGCCCCATAAACTTGAATCAGCTGGCATGGGGTAGCTATGGGTGTTTCATTACAGCACAGATACACCCTCAGAATTCAGCAGTGCATTTATGGAGTTAAAGAGTTACTAACAGAGAAATATCATGATGGATAATCAAGGGAGAAATGTTATGTTTTCAGTAAAAACATAGTAAAAGATGTGAATCAGTGAAATGGACAAAGATACAGAGCAGCTCTTCAGATGGCAGAAGCTGCAAAGAAGAGAGCTCTTGCACCAAGAATATCTAGATTAAAAAGGGAAGTGAGGGGAAGGAAAGCAGGAGTGGAAGAGAAGAAAAGATAAGTAGAACCCTGCACGGATACAAATAAGTGGATCCGTATCCAACCTGCATCCGCAAGACATGGTCTGCAGATATCCGTGTTGTATCCATGGATGTGGATATAATGCGGATATCTGCATATTTGCAGGGCTATAGCTCTGTGCAGATAAAAATATGTGGATCCGTATCTGATCTGCATCCGCAAGAAAGGGTCTGCAGATATCTGTGTTGTATCTGCAGATGCAGATACAAGGCAGATATATGCGGATATCTGCGGATTTGCAGGGCTCTAAAGATAAGAGAAGGCAGGTCACTGACAAGGAAAGGAGAGAGGAGTTTGCGCAATTACAACTGTAACAAATTCCAGCATATTTTATAATCAAAGTCTGGCCATTCTTTTCAGTGGGCTCTACAGCCTCAAGGAAGTCCTGCCATCTCCCAAAAATTTTATTATACTCTGCAACAAACAAAAAGGCCCTCGAATCAAGTCTCAGTCAAAACTGTAATTAAACTGGGCACAATCACAGTTCCAGCATGCACAGCCACCACCATGGACCCATTCTTAGTGCTGTAGTTTCTTCTTGTTCATCAGAGGACATGGGCAAGGCTACAGCACTGCTGCTCTGATGCCCTGCCGCCTGTACCAGCCCGTTTTCTTTGTGAACAGTCAGAAAGAACAGTGAGGGAGTGGAGAGACGACTGATTCAAAAGATGGGTGGGTGTGAGTCCTGGAGTTGGGTGGGGAGTGAATGATGTGGTGCATTTCTAATGTGTGTGACAAACAGAAACACAAACACGAGCCCAATCTTTAATGTCAGAAGATAAAAATGATAAGATGTTTGTCCTGGCTGATATATTTTTCACGACAGTTTCTGCAAGTCTGAAATAGGCACTTGTAGAAACTTAATGCTGTTATTGGATAAAAATCACTATTAAGCTTTCTAACTCTTCTGTGACGTGGACAGGTAACATTACTGCATTTTGTAAGTGAGCTATCAAATCATGCAGCCAGCTGTTTCAGAATAAGTCAAATGCTCCTGGCTTCAACCCTGTAGATATGTGAGATACACTTCTGGCATGTAGCATTTTTCAGTTTGGAACAGCAATTAAGGCCACGTTTGCTTATTGGGAGTACAGTACACGCAAACGATGGCAAACCTGGAACTCATGTCAGATCCTCTATGACCAGCGAAACAATGATTCTATGATACTGCTAAATTTTAAACAAAAAAAGGTAATAGTTAAGCACCATAAAAAAAGCAATTGCACCTTTCCTCATGCCTTAAGTAAATATATAAAGAGGGGAGTTACCCATGTGGTTACATGACAAGATCTTAAGAATTGCACTATTGTGATATAAAACAAGCAAGAAATTCTGTGGCACTTAAAGATTAACACATTTATTTATTGCATGAGCTTGTGTGGGAGAAAATCCCACTTCATCAGATGCTTTGAAGTGGGATTTTCACTCACGGAAGCTCATGCGACAAATAAATTTGTTAGTCTTAAAGTGCCACAGGACTCCTTGTTTGTTTTGCTGAACTAGACTAACATGGCTGCCCCTTTGGAACTTGGCAGAATCATGGTTGTCACTGTGCAAGCAAGTAAGCAAGCATGATATTGTTACCTTTGCTTTGATGAAAAGCAGACAAAACGTATCACCTCTGCCACTGAGAAAGCACAGACTTCAGCAGTAACTCAGATATACAAGCCAAGAGCAGGTTCCATCTCTAGCTTGTATACCAAACTATTAAAGATGACTGTTGTTCTTACTAAAAGTAATACTGCTGGAGGGCAACTCTCTCAGGGAAGCTACCAAGGAAGCCCCATTCTTAAACAAGAGAATCTAGCTGCAAGCTACCTAACAGAAACATTGTGATGTTTTTGCAAATATATAGACATGTACTGCTATTCATGCACTACTGCTAAGCCAGTTGCTGGAGGATGCACACCAGTATTTCTTCATTGCTGTTGGTTCTACTGTAGGGTAGTCAATATTGGTTCTATACTCAACATTCACACAATATTTTACACAGTATATAGCCATGGCAGCACGAGAGCATCATTTGAAGACTGGAACTGTAAATATGTACTGAGCTTGGAGCTGAGGGAAGAAATTAAACATACAGCCAAGCAAAGATAAATCAGAGCTGCTAATGCTTTTCTCCATAATTCCTTTGCACCAAGGTCAAATTTAAAAAATTCTTATCCTAAAAATACACCACCTTTACCTGGGTTCCAATTCCACACAGGTTTACGCACATGTTTAGTTTTACACAGTGAGCAGTGTAGTTGATGGAACTACTGAGGATTAAAAGAGCAATATTTTAATTTTAGTTTGCTTTAAATCAGTCATGGAAACTTGTGGATTTTTTGTGTTATGCTCACTTCAACCACAAAAATATCACTTAGTTTCATTGCCTACTTCTTGGGCATTAAGCAAAATGCTGCAGCCTTCTGAGCAACTGATACTGCAGCAAAACATCTGACATAGCCAAGACAAAAATCAATTAACTTTAAAATCTCTCCAAATATTGGTCTTTTTTTAAAATAGTCATTTTTAAGTATATGTGATTAAACTACATAACAAGGTGTCTTTAAGGAACCATATTTGTTCTTCATCAATGTCTGTTATTGTTATTCATGGGGTTCCTCCTACTCTCTTCTCAAATACTGAAACAGCAATGAAAGTAGGTGAAATGATACTTTGGGCAGCTCAGTCTTTTTAATATAACTGAACATGTAACTTGGATATTTTGTTACCTCTTCATGTTTGGCAAGTACATGCATGTGTGTATATGCGCATATACACACATACAAGTAGAATTTTGCTTTCAATCTATTTCTCGTAACACTCAATTTTGGTGAATGCTCAGGAGGAAGAACAGACAGTTACCAAAGAACACTGGACTCTTATTTATGCAGAGAGTGGGAAGCACTTTAAATAAATGGAGGAGCACTACACAAAAAGAGTTACATCCTTGTCTTACGCATCATGGCAAGAGGGACTTTCCAGTCGCAATATGGTATACTGTAGGGTTTTTTTTATATTCACTTTAATAGAAATTTATCCCATTAAGTAAATCTCTTTTATTAGTGATTTAGGAACTGCCATATCAAATAGGATCACTGTCAAAACAAGATGAAATAATAGGTATGCCCTATTTAAAGATCACTGATTTCTATTAATGCATTTTCATTACATGGTTTCCCCTTTATCCAACAGAGGACCACTAAACCTAGTCAAAATAACCACATGTAGCTAACATGAGTTAGGACCAACATATTGACCTCAATGGAAAGAGAAATAATTTCTTAGCACTTTATGATTGATAAGAAATATTCCATTGCTGGGGGAACGGTAAGAATTTACAGGTGTCTGTTCCTGCCTTTATGATAGTAAAACTTAGTAAAATAGAGGAAATCTGTAACATGGGAGCTTGAAGTCTTGCCTTCTTTTTCAAGCTCACTAGAGGAGTAATTTGTATATTATTCAGATATTTTATTCAGTTGTATTAAGGGAAAAAAGCATTCTGCATTTACAACAAAGTCAAAGCAATACTGCTCTCCTTCCATCTACATGGAATAAAATGCTGCGTCATGAAACCAAGCTTGTGTGATTGTGTGATAAAAGGAAAAACATTTTAAAATATTTTTTACATCTTTTAAAAATTGATTTTTCTTTACTTTAGCAGAGTTGTGAAATGTTAGGGTAAAGAAATATATAGAATATTAAAATTCAACTGTGTCATCCTTGCTAATCTAATCTGGAACCCAATTCTACTTACACAGGAGCAGGGCTGGACCTTTAAATGTCCTTTGTTGAGTTAATCTGTTAGTTTTTAGGAAGTCAGCATTGAAATTTTAACAGTGAAAAAAATGTGCCCTTTCACAATATCCTCTACAGCTTCTGAGTCAGCTATGCCCATTACAGGTAAAATATCTCTCTTTAGTACAAACTAGTCCACACATAATATTGTTTCTGAATGTGGCTTTAGTCACCAGTACTATAAACATTTATTCATGAGAGCACTCTCATTGATATCACAAGGATAAGAAGTGTTGCATGAGTCAAAATCTGAAGGTTAGACACTGCTCCTGTCTCCTCTACCTGCACCAGTACCCTGACGGGGAATCTAACCATTGATGCCTCCACCCAGATCCTGGTATAGATTTATAGAGGATGTGGCCTGCATTTCGTACTCTCAGAAAGTCTGGTTTGGGGGATTGTCTAGCCTGAAAGATATCTTCTGGTGGAATCTCTCAGAAAGCAGTTAGGAGAGATATAGGAGGAGGTGGCTAGGCTGAGGAGGTACAGAGAGGAATGCTGTCATGCCCCTTGGCAAAGATGATATCCCTGTGTCACATGGAGGACACTGACTCATCATCACTTCTGACAGCAAGCAGTACTCCCTCTCTGCTCCCAACTCTCCCACTAGAGTGATGAAGAACTGTTATAATGCCCTGGAAAAAAGTGATGAGGAATTGCCCCTAAAGGTGGAGGAAGAGCAGACAAGCCTCAGAGGATCACAGCCATCATTCCCAGAAGGAAATGTTGGGTGACTCTTTTCTGAGGGGAACGGAGCCACCCATATACTGGTCAGACTTGGCATCCTGGGAAGTATGCTGCCTGTCAGGGCCACATATCCAAGATGTTGCAGAGGGACAGTTGAAATCATTTGGCCCTCTAACTACGACCCCATTCTACTCATCCATGTGGGCACTAATGGTACAGAGAGGTATCAGATCAGATGTGACTACAGGGCATTAGGAGGTGCAGGTGGTATTTCTTTCAATCCTTCCAGTCAAGAATAGGGGTCCAGGCAGAGATAGATGAATCCTGGAGGTGAATGCCTGACTGTGAGGATGGTGCCACCGGGAGCACTTTGACTTTTTTGACCAGGAGATGTTAGTCAGGGAATAAAGACAGATAAGGAGAGATGGTGTCCATCGCTCAAAGAAGGGGAAGAGCATATCTGGATACAGACTGGCTAATTTAGTAAGGATGGCTTTAAACTAGCTTTGATGGGTACAGTAGACAAAAGCACACAAAAGTAAACAAATTTAGAGACCTAGGAGAAAGGTAAGACTCAGGGGGAATATGGGCCATTATAGCAAGGGTAAAGGAGAGATGAGAGGGAATATAAGGGGAAAGCAAATCAGTGTCTCAGATATCTTTACACTAATATGTAAAGTAGGGGGAAGAACCAGAAAGAACTAGATATGCTAGTTAATAAATACAGCTATGACATAGTTGGGATCACAGAAACTTGATGGAACAATGCACATGCCTGGAATATTAATATAAAAGGTTATGACTTGCTCAGGACAGACAAGTATGGATAAAAGGAAGAAGGTGTTACCTTGTATGTCAAAAATGTATAATCTTGGACTGAGTGTGAAACGGAAATAGGAGACAGACTTGTTGAAGATCTCTGAGTAAGCATAAAAAGGGTAAAATGAGAAGAATGATGTCATAGTAGCAGGTCTTCTACATAAACAAACAGGAAGAAGAGGTAAACCCCCCCCTCCTTTTTTTTTTTTTTAAACACCACCAGCAAATTATCCAAAGCACAGGACTTGGTTGTGATAGCAAACTCACTAGTCAGAGATCTGTTGGGAAACACAGCAGGGCACAGATTCCAACAACTTCTTGGAAATTATTGGAAATAATTTTTTTTTATTATTTCAGAAGGTGGTAAAACTACTAAAGGAGAAGAGGCTGGTCTAAATTAATTGTCACAAATGAGGAACTAGTTGAGAATTTGAAAGTGGAAAGAAGCTTGGGTGAAATGATCATGAAGTGATGATTCAAACAAATGGTAGGAGTGAAAGCACAATAAAGACAGTGTGTTTCAAGAAGTCAGACTTTAGCAAACTTTGCGAGAATGGTAGGTAAGATCCCATGGGAAAAAAATCTAAGTGGAATAACAGTTCAAGACAGTTGATGGTTTTTCAGAAAATCATTTTTAAGGTCAGAAGAACAAACTATCACACTGCACAGAATAGATATTCCATGATCTGAAACTCAAGAAGAGTCCTAAAACAAGTGGAAAGTAGGTCAAATTACAAAGGATGGATATAAACAAATAACACAACTATGTAGTGACAAAATTAGAAAATCCAAAAGTACAAAATAAGCTGTGCTAGGCTGTAAGAGCTTTGGAGTATAGAATTAAAATTCAAAATGATATGGATAAACTGGAGAAATGGTCTGAAGTAAACAGGATGAAATTCAATAAGGAAAAATGCAAAAGTACTCCATTTAGCAAGGAACAATCAGTAGCGTATATAAAAATGGAAATGACTGCCTAAAAAGGAGTACTGAGGGATGTGATCTGGGAGTCATAATGGATCATAAGCTAAATATGACTCAACAGTATTACATGGTTACCAAAAAAAAAAAAAAGGCAGCAAATAGTCTGATATTCTGCAAAGTATTAGGAGGAATGTTTTAAGTAATTCTTCTACTTTAATCTGCTCTCATTAGGCCTCAGTTGGAATTTTCTGTCTAGTTCTGGGCACCATATTTCAGGAAAGATGTGGACAAATTGAAGAAAATCCAGAGGAGAGCAACAAAAAATTACTAAAGACGTAGAAAACACAACTTATTAGGAAAGACTGAAAAAACTAGGTTTCTTTAGTCTGCAAAAGAGAAGACTAAAGACATGATAATAATTTTCAAATACATGAAAGATTGCTGGAAGAAGGGGGGAGAAAAATTCTTCTTGATAACATTTGCAGACGGGACAAGAAGCAATTGGTTTATATTGCAGCAGGGGCAGACATTACAGAAATTTCCTGTCAGGGTAGTTAAGCACTGGAATAAATTGCCTAGAGAGGTTGTGTAATCTCCATCTTTTCAGATTTTTAAGAGCAGGTTAGAAAAACACCTGTCAGGGAATGTAAATAATACTTAATCCTGTCCTGAGTGCAAAAAACTCAACTAAAAGGTCTTTCAAGAAACCTTACGCTCCTACACTCATGAACTTTTGGGGTGGGGGGTATCATTTAATTTGTTTATAAACCCACCACACAGATTTCTGGGGTTGAAAAATAAGAAAATTAATTATCGTGGGTGCCAACTATGTTGAAATTAGATACAGTTATGTTCCATTTATTGTCATGAAGCAGAAATGAATTTCAAATTATTTTAAAACTGCCATATGAAGAACAAACCTCTGGTTGGAGTTTAAGTTATTCTGTAGAAAAAAGGGCATCAGTGTAAGATGGTTCCACAATAGCCCAGTGTTATTACTCATGATGTAACAGAATTACTTGAAATCAGATTATAACCTTAGATCAATAATATTTTTTGCCGAAGTATCTCACAGTCAGTTCTGCCTATGAATACAGGGAAGTTCCAAGGAAGTCATATTAGATAGGGTTATGTGTACATTGTCTGAGCTTTCACTCATAGAGTCAGAGTCCAAAGCCAGAACGGACCACCAGATCATCTAGTTTGTCCTCCTCTATACAACACATAACGCCAGATCTTAAATTCTCATAGCTTGTTTCCTGGAGCAGACCACACTCCTATTCTCCACAGGAGGTGCCAAAGCTCAAGGGAGTATGTTGGAGTTCAGGGCTTTAGCCTGGTGAGGGGGGTGGGATGGGTTCAGCGCTTTATCCCAGTGAGGTAAAATGTTTTTTGGAGCTCTGCTCCAAACAGCTCTGGCTGAATTTGAGCCCTGCAGGCAATCAAGACCCTGCTCTAAACCCACCTACTAAAATTAGACCAATATATTACAGCTGCAAGAGACAACTATTATGTACCAAAGTTGGAAAATAGGAAGCAGCGCATCAATGCCCAAGACCTCTGCAATGGCAGGGCATTACCCGAGACAGTCCCAGCAAGCGACCTACAGTCCATGCAGCAGCGGCAGGTGAAAACCTCTCAAGGTCCCTGTTAATCTGTCCTGGGAGAAATTTCCTTCCCAATACTACATCTGGCGATCAGTTAGATCTTGAGCCTTAACAAGAACTAGATAGTTAAGCACATGAGAGATAATGCTCAGCACCATATCAGCACTCTGGTCCACCCCATTTATTATCTTCTTCCCAGCCATTGCCACCAGAACACCATTCCAGGGACTGCTATTTTAGGGATTCAGCGTTTCTGGTCCCCTACAAAGAAAAAATAATGGAGATCCAACACTGCATTTCGGGGCCCACTATTTAAAAACAGGAGGCTCTGGAACAGCATTCAGGATCCATTTTCTCATTTTAGGGGGCCCTGATGTAAGCCCATAAAAGCAGCAGGCCTGGAAAGCCATTCTGCCACATTCCAGGACGGCAGGGAGCTGCCCTGGCCCAGGCTGAGGCTGCTCCAGTGACATGGTGGATAAGTAAGGGTGTCCTGGGGAGGGGATGGGGCACTATTCTCCCCAGGACTTGAAATTAAGGGGAGTGTAGGTGGTGCTCACTAATTTGGTATAACACTGTTACTATAGGGCAACTGGTGGGATGTTGGGAAATTCAGGGGGGTGCAAGGGGTGTTAGGGAAATTCCTGGTTTGGGGACAGGTGAGCTGACCCTGCAGGGAAAGGGCACAGGGGAGGAAGACTGTGGCATGGGCAGGGCATTGGGGAACCAGTGGCGAGACAGGAGTCAGGGGCAGTAGCTGGAGTGGGAGGTAGGTGTGGGGGGGCAGTAGCTGGGGGGCAGGTAGGTGTGTGGGAAGCAGTAGCTGGGGGGGGGCAGGCATTTGGGGGAAAGTAGCTGGGGTGAGGGGCAGTAGCTGAGGTGTATGAGGAAGGCCCGCAGTGGCATGAGGGAGTAATGCACCACTGCCAGGGGGGCCTGGACCGGTGTGAGGGGGGCTCGCCAATTCAGGAGGGTTCCAGGGCCTGCCAAATTATACTTTAACCCCTGTGCATACCTAGCTATATTTTGTGCTGTAATACAATGTGGTGTATTTGAAAAGTGCATAGCACGTAGTGCGTGCTAGCAAAAACAACTGTTTAATACTAAATATGAAATGGTATTTAACGACAAACCCTTCAAACATTTTTGCAGTTTAAATTCAGTTGTTCCATGTGGATATGATATTTAGGCTTACTAGACCAAGACGTGTGATTTCATGTGGCTGATGCTGTTGGGGGTAGTTTCATAAAAAGCCACTGTAAGCAGAAAGAGATTCTTCTTCCATATGCCAGATGGCATGAATTCAACCCTGAGCCTCATATACTACTCCTTTACACCGGTTGTAACATAGAGGAGAATCAGGCCTAACATCTGTGTGCTCATCACTGACACTGCACGACCTTTACAAACCTCATTCCAATATTTTCCCATACCCCAGATCAAAGATTCATTGAAGCGTTACTCCATTCATTCCCTTTCATAATTACTGAGACAGGCACAAACACCTTGAGAGCTCCCGTAGACTCACAGAAAGTTTATTACTTTACATCTCTTAGCTTTTATTGTGAACTGCACCAGGGAGAGAAAGGAAAGGATGTTTTCAGTTTAGTATAAATCACAACATAGCGCAAAGAGATAGGAGTCCTTTTGTCTTGTTATCAAGGATGCCTGAATGCTAACCCTTGGTTGTGCTAATGTTGCTCTAAACAGTTACTCTTTTGACTTTCACGTGTTTTTAAAGTAATGCACTTCTCCAAAACAGCAGCTGGTAGAAAAGAAACTATGACATGGCATAAGACCTGCTGAGCGGTGGTTTTACGTCCTTTCTACAGTGCAACATGATGGCCGAATAGTGCTGGTACTGGATAAAAAGAAGAGTTTTATTGACTATTCTATTAGTTTAATCCTTTGGTAGAGCTTCTGTGGGAGATATACTTAGGAATTGAAGGTACATGGAAAATCAAGAGAAGCCATTCAAAATTTGCAACCCTCCCAGAACTAACATCATTGCTATTTATACACATAGCAAGACTGGCCTGCAACCAATGTCTGAACATTGTTTCTTATATTCAAAGCTATGTGTGGGGAAAAGGGGGGACAAAGATCACACACACAAGTAAGAAATAAAACAACTATGATTCCACTATAAAATCCTTACTTGACATTTGTCTTCATTGCACAGTTAAGACTCCACTCTTATACTGGATTCAATAATTCACATTAGGGTTCTATTCCCCACATACATGTGTGTGGGCATGCGCACGCATACACGCACAATTTAAAATAACAAGAAAAGGCTCTCATGACATGTTTCAAACTTTATTTCTGAAGAAGACAAGGGAACAAGGGCACTACTCCGATTAATCAGCAAATGTCTTGCTTCAGCGGTCTGCAAGAGGATTTATTTACATAAAGCCACTTCCAGAAATGAACTCGACTTTCCTCTGAGTCACTGTCAAACATGTTACTGGATTTCAGATTGACAATGTCAGCTCAGAAAATTAAATTAAGCATAAGAGGAGCTGATGGTTGAGTGGGGAGTGGGAGGAGGCTCTCTGCATGACAGCCTAGAAGAGGGAAGCAGGAGAAGGCCACAAGTCTTTCTACATTGTAAGAAAACATGGAAGAATCACAAAGATCACCATGTCCTAAAGCAATGCAATGTCATCACACCCGAATGCGTTTGAGTTTTAGTATTAGTATCAATCTAACTTCCACTCTAGCTATGTGAGCTGGTGAAGTGGTGAATTGTACTTGGCTTTAAATTAGCAAAATCCCTGAAGTTAAGAACAAAACTAGTAAACAGCCAGCTTTGGAGGGCTTTTAAAAAGCCAGTAAAGAAGGATTTTGTCTACGAAGAGCAGAAAGGATTGAAAACCTGGAAAACCTGTGTGCACCTGAATTGTTCATTTTACCTTCAAATGCACTTTTCTGCATCTCAAAAGGAAAAATGTTCTGCAAATGCACAGCAGGCAAGCTCCCTTCACTGCTGATACTAGGTCCTTAGATGAAGGCAACTTCCAATTACATGTTACATTCCAAGAAAATATGAACAATTTAAGCTGTATTGAAGCTGCACAAGGCAATTTTTGCCCCCATCCTCACCCCCCTTTTTATTTTTGGTACAGTCACAGTCACTAAAGCCTCCGAATTGAAGAAATAATCCCAGAACATTCTTTCAATAAATTCAATGCAACTTCAGACAGAATCTTTTATTTCTAGTGTCTTTCCAAAACAAGAAGAAGAAAAGAAAGAAACTAATTTAGCAGGAGCTGTGTTCCCTAAGATTTGGCAGAAAGGTACCTAGCAGAATAGCTATTCTTAAGATTCAGTATTGCATAATTTTGTCTTCCACATTGTATTTGTTTATAGTACACTTTTCATCCTCATTTACATTTTAAAGAGTTTATAATTAACTTTCATAGCTTATTAAAAACATCAAATGATTGATGCTTTATATACTTAGGATCTTGCTACTGACAGGTAGGTTTTATTTTCTCTTTCTTACTTAGTTTCACATATTGCACGTACACTTATATGACAAAAAGCTTTCTGGTCTTCTATAAAATTATCGCACCCTTATTTCCAGCTACTCATTTTAAAAGACAACATTTATGATTGCTTCTCACTTTTATAACAAAACAGTGAAGTAAACATGGGAAAAATAAAGTTTGTAACTAAATATCAAAATTTCCATAAGCAACAAACACACAGGCCTTATTTTAAAGGAATCTATTTACTGTTTTAACCTGTGTGAGATGCATTCTAGATGGTGAGGAAAAATGGGTTAGGACCTTTTTATCACCCACGTATTCAATAAATGTATCAGTGGAAAACTGCTAACACTGTATCTCTGGACAGCATAGATTTAGCCTAAGTGTAAAAGTGACCCTTTTTTGGTGGCACCTCTCTACAGGAAAGAGTAATCACAAATACAGTGAAGAAAAAAGTCAAAGCTACAATAAGGATGCAAGTTTATTTTCATGAATCTGACAGAAACTCCTAAGTAGAAGGCTGCCTACACAGGGCTCTTTTGCAAGTCTCAAATTTATACATTGCAAGCATCTTTAGATTACATAAAATTTCAAGGCACATAGTTAATGTTCATATAGCAGAATGTATTGATTCTCTGGCCATCCCCAGTAGCTTAAGTTTACCCAAAAGACTATTTTATTTAATTAACTTGATGCTTTATTAATATAAATATTCCACTATTGATCATAAGAGAAGCTGACGCATGTTTGAGTCAGGCATACATCACATCCATTTAATAGAGCTCTACTTAGGAAAGTAGTTGGCCCTAAATCAAGGTAAATGGTAGCAAGTGCTCCTTTGGGATGACAGGACTTAGCAGAATCTATAACATTTTTACGGAGCTGGTTTTTTTAAAAGCAGAAAGCGTATGGAAATTAGATATGAAAATGGTCTCTCCTTGCACGTATCAATTAAGCATGTCAATACCTTAATTAAATTGCTCAACTTAATGAGATTTATATCAAAGAATATGTTTTATAGTTATAATAGCTTTTTTGGCTAGTGTTCAAGATGTCAAATAAATTGTGAAAAGAGGATTAAAGAAAGTAGTAATTGACATTCTGAACCGAAGCCAGTATTTTTTTCCTCTTTTTTCCCCTCCATTCATGTGATTTTGGAGAACACATATATATATAAGTAATGAACCTTGTAATAGCTTTGCTTTTTAAAATGTCTTTCTTCTGCAGTTCTAATTCTTCTTATCAAATCTCTGTCTAAGTAGTACACCATTTGATTTTAAGAAGCACTTCATTCTAAATGATTATAGGCACTTTTTCTACAAGGCTTGCAGAGTTCCTTGTCTCCAAGTCCATGGAAGCAACTTTCTTCACACTTAAAAATGTAGGTTCTATAAAGTCTTCCCTACCAATATGGGATAGCACAATACTTGGGTGCATGTAGTTGCTTAGACCCATGTAAAAGCAAAAGGAGAAGGAAAATATTTGATACTATGGGACCATTCACTGTTTCTGGAAATCAATTTTCTCACCCTCCACTTACACACTCCTAATCCATTCTCCCAAACTCAGAGTGAATATACTTCCTCAGGACTTACAGGAAGACTGAAGAACTGATACAGCAGAAGTGTCAGAAAGTGCAATTTCCAGAAAGGAATTTTTCCTATTTCCTTGACTGTTTCTGCAGTGCTTTAACAGAAATTTATAAAACAATGTCACCAATAGAAGGAAAAGGAAATAAATTACTAACTCACTGCCTGGAAGATGAATTTCCAGTAATAGATATACTTACAATCTGCTAACTCAGGTCTTACTGAACTCCTTGGGGACTCAAGCCTGGGCAATTTAGGTTAAAGACTCTTGTTCAGGTGTCAAGGAACTCCAGATTATATACCATGTTCACAGCTTCACAAATTCTTAGTCTTTCTTGTTAAAACTGATGAGTTCATTTACAAAGACAAGCCGACCACAGGCCAGAATTTGGCACTAAGACATTGAAACAACTTCACTTAAGTAATAAAGTAGCAGGTCTCCTGCTCTGAATTCTTAGCTCCGTTTCTAATATATTCTGTGCAGCCTTAAAAAGATTACTAAACTTTCCAGTGCCTCACTCTTCCCATATGTGAAATGGGATTAATAATTCACACTGCAGAGGTGCTGTCAGGCTTACTTGACTAATGTTCATAAACGTTCTATGAGATCCTCAAATGAAAGGTACTAAAGAAGTGTGAGATGTTATTTCTAACAAGCTGTCAAAATGGACTGCAGTGCAATGAAAGCACTTGATGCCATTCTTTCTGCGCGGCACAGTCTAACCAAGGAAAAGACACTTAGGAAGAAAGTTTTAGGTCTGTTCGTACAAGATTTGTTCTGTCATTAACTGTGGGCAAATAAAGATAAGCTCAATTTAATAGAAGAAGTTCATGGCAACATGTCACTGTTTCTAAAAACAGTCAAAGAAAACCTCAACACACACTAATTCTGAAGAGAACAAAAAAAAAAAAGGAAACAATTGTTTTTATCTTAATGTGCCAGTTCATCAACATACTTCAATTTTCCCCTCCAAATTCTGACGAAACAAAAGAAGTCTGAAATAATTTTTGCACAGCTGAATATATAATTGAGACATTAACATCAGAATAGGCATCTCCAACCAATCCCTCTGTATGTGCTGAAGATGCATTTAAGGCATCTAAACAAAACTGGGGAAATGGAACAGCAGATCGGCTTGCAGCCCTTTGGAAAGCATGAGACACATGCACTGTTAAGTTCCATTGATGGTAGGGCAGAAACCTCTATTCTCTTGCACACAAGGCAGACAGATATTTTTACCTTTTTTTAGTGTAGGGCTGACTGTGCCTTTGGAGAAGGAAAAGTCAGATTCTGGCACCTTTCTGATGCTCTTTTTCGTTCTCCAAAGATTGAGAGGCTCCTTCTTGTTCCACTCTTGACACAAAGAAGAGGAGCACACCCATGGCACTAGGCTTACTGCCCTCTGCACTCCTGCAGTATTCCTGCATGGTGCCCCTTCCCTCTCTTCCCTGACCTGGTGGAAAAAGTGGCCCTGTTGGGCAGCACGTGTCTGCTGGAATCAGACCTGTGACTGCTTTCTGCCTGCTCCTCGATCCAATCAAGGGGATACAGAGTGGACCGGCCTTCAGGGGTGAGGATTTGAGCGGAGAAGGGCTGGAGACAAAGGAATAAGAATTCTGGGGCTACTCACTAGTGTTGCCGGTGTCTTACACTCTGAAGCTCTCTTCTTCCCCACCCGCTGTCAGCCCCTTCAGTGTCAGAGCCTCCCCTGCCGTTCAGACAGAAGGTACTCAGAGTGCACAACAGCCTGGTACCTGTCTTGTACTGCAGAACCCCCGTTAGGGTCAGTCATGCTACGGGACCTCACCGCACATACAACAAAGGCCCTGCTTTATGGAGCGTGGTTGGGGCAATTGCACACAACCGCATCAGTTTTCACTCAACCTCAGGTCTTCTTTTGAGTTCCTGTGCACACTCTGAAAAGGATCCCACGCCCCTCCTGCAGGAGACAGAAACAAATCTCAAGCATGTGTAGGCTCTTATAAATCCTTGGGGATGATATTCTAAAAAACCCATTTGTCTCTATCTGCTTGAGATAAGGAACTTACGGTAACCTCGGTATCTGAACTGGTGCAGATAATTGAATTAAAAAACAGCTCTTATTAAGACACTTGTTAAAATGCTAATGTTAGTACTGTAAGGGTGTATCTATGCACAGGTATGAGAATAAATACTTTACCTAACAGAAAGTAATTCTGGTTTGGTCAACTGGTGCCTATTAATTTCCAAGTAAAATGGGATGTTGGTAGAAGGTTACAATTAAAGTCAGGATGGAGGCTAATCCATTCCAGAAAAGCAAGCACTATAATAAAGGCTGGAATGTTTTCAAGTTACTAACACACCTTTAATTACACAAAGTAATAACCAAAGTCTTTCAAAAATCTGTTATACTTCTTAGTATTTTATTCTGCTGTTATACTACTCAGCTTTGACAAGAGCAACATTCTAGCTAGTTTCACTTTTATCTCAATACTTCATGTTCCCATACATTATCACCAACTGGAAGTGTTCTGATTGCAAATCATTCAAGGAAAAATTTATTTTAAAAACTGTTTTACCCATTTGATTGAATAGGAAATATTTGTACTTATTGTCCTCTCTAAACTTCACAAATTAAAATTTTACCCCAATATCCATTTAAAATTAAGACCTCCCACCAAAAGAATTATCATGTCAATTGCAGTACAGTTTTTATTTTTGTAAATTGCCAATTCACTTCAGTCACCACCCCACAATACTAAATTACTGACTGATAGTCTTTAAATAATACAAAATATGCAAGGAGTCTTGTGGCACATAAAGACTAACAAATGTATTTATCGTATGAGCTTTCGTGGGAGAAAATCCCACTTTGTCAGATGTATTTATCTCATCTGTTAGTCTTTAAGTGCCACAGGACTCCTTGTTTACTTTTCTGAACTAGACTAACACAGCTACTCCTTTGGAACTTTAAATAATGCAGTTACTACTCTAACTTTAGTTTCTATCCCTATATAAAGAGTGTAATGTTGATTTAATTTTGCTCCTGTCATCAAACCAATTTCTTTCGTAGGATATAACAACAGCACCCTTTTTGACAATGAAGTATAAACTCCTTGATAAAAATCAGTTTGGTGTTTTAATATATTAAGAAAACGATACTAGAAATATCAGAGAAAGAGGAATTGTATAGATTCAGTGTTGTTTCTCTCCAGTGTGCTTACAAATAATTAAGTCTAAACTGAATTTCAATTAACTAATATAAGCACAAGTTACACAGATTCACACCCACCTAGTATACACACTATGGTATCATTTTAGAGCAAATGTAAAGTAAACCATTATTTGTTTAAACTAACCAGCATTTTCTTTATACAGTTGCACTATGACCAACTAATTTTCTTAAATATACTATTCAAGGCGAAGTATTAAAAAGCCCACAGAATGTTGCAGTAAATAATTTCATTATAGTTTCTACCTCCTTAGCTTTGCCCACTGACTACAGCAATAAAGAATACCAAAAATCCATTTGCTATTTTAAGTAAACTATAGTTTGCTTAAAAGTCCAAATTAAATGTGATTGTCTCTGTTTCCAATAAATTACTGTACAGTTAAGAATAATCTATTCTAATTTGATGGTCTAAAGAAAGCAACTGTGTTTTAATTTAAAGTGACATACCCCTCTCATCTGCATTATCTGCTGTGACCTCTTCCCACTCAGAGTTCCAGTGGTTGAGTCTCATTACCCTTTTAAATATATTTTTCCATACCCAAATCAGTGCATTAGATGTGCCTTGTTGCATTATTGCCTATATTCCTGAAGGTGTGTTTCTTCACTGTAGTTTATGGCAAGATAAAACTGCTTTTCAATATTCCATTTGTCTAAAATTAGAATTTTTGATTGGCAAATGAAGTATCATTAGCTTTTTCAACATTACCCTGGTTAGCCGGTGATACATTGTACTAATGGAGTAGAGGTTCCACTTAAAATGGGGAAATAACATGACCATTTCCTCAGCCAGTTGTATACATATGCACATGCATTTAGGGGGGCATATTTTATATACACACATATAATCATTTGTTTCCTTCTTTACCTGAAGTGATGGTATTTATATTTGGTTGTTACCTTCATGCTGTATCTCATTTCTCATTTGGAGCCTCAGTTTGAGAAGTTCCAAAGAAGTAGCTTGTGTTAGTCTAGTTCAACAAAACAAGCAAGGAGTCTTGTGATACTTTAAAGACTAACAAACTTATTTATCGCATGAATTTTCTTGGGAGAAAATTCCACTTTGCCAGACTTTTTGAAGATGGGGGAATAAATAAATTTTCCTCCCATACTGTAAGTTTCCCCATCTTCAGTACATCAGATGAAGTGGGATTTTCTCCCATGAAAGCTCACGCCATAAATAAATCTGTTAGTCTTTAAAAGTATCACACGACTCCTTGCTTGCTTGTTTGAATAGACAGGAGAGATTCAGTCATATGGGACACATACTGGATTATATTGTGTCCGATGACAGTAAATTATCAAAAGGTACTTAGTACTATGTTCACAGTAGGCAAGGATGGAATACTATGCATCTGTGCATGGCTTCTGAGTACAGAGAGTAAAGAGCTGTACAAAGTTCAAGGGGTTTTTCCATATTGAATAGGAAACGGTGGAAAGAATCACAGTCAGAATGTAAAACAAACAAGGAGTCTAGTGGCACTTAAAGACTAACAAATTTATTTATTGCACAAGCTTTTGTGGGAGAAAATCCCACTTCCATGAAAGCTTGTGCAATAAATAAATTGGTTAGTCTTTAAGTGCCACTGAACACCTAGTTTGTTTTACTGAAGCAGACCAACACAACTGCCTCTTTGGAACTCAGAATGTATGCCACATAGAAACGCAGAGCAGGATGCAGTCATGGAGATTTTGGTTTGCCCCTCTCAGTGCATTTTGTTTCCTGGTTTCCTGCATTCACATAGCAATATATTTTTGGAATGTAATGCTTTCCAAATGTTTGGTTCAGAATGCATTTTGAATGATAATATGGAAGATTCACATTTTCATTTCACTATCCAGCAATACAGCGAATGCGTACCCACATTATTGACAAATGGATTTATCTTCCATGATAGTGGTACTTTTAATCATACAATGCACAATTAATTAAATTCTTAAATGTGGCTTTTTATTCCTGCAAGTATTTTTTTTAACCTTTCCTGTTTCTATCTTTTTACGCTAAAACCTCCACAGTTTCCGATGATAATGCATTGAAGAGCAGGCAGGCATCCTATGAATTTGGCAACAAACGAGAGAAAATTACATTGCATGTGCTTGCTAAGAACTCAGATGTCAACTAAATTTCATCTAGTCTTTTCCCTCTTTTACAGCAGTGCTTTCAAAACATTTCTACTGGTTTGGAAAGATATAAATTACAATAGTTTGGAACATTATTATCTCAAGTTAATGTACAATTTTATTATTCTTGCTTTTGTGTTTCCATCCACTCCCCCCCTTTGTCGGTGATTCCATTCACTTATTCAGTAAAACAAACAAGTAAAACAAACACTTTGTCAGAAGTGGGATTTTCTCCCAAGAAAGCTCATGCAATAAATAAATTTGTTAGTGTTTAAGTGCCACAGGACTCCTCATTCACTTGTATTTTAATAATCTCTAGATAGTGGCTTGCGGGAACTGAGACTACAGTAGTACAGTCCCTGCACAGAGGTGCCCAGATCTTTAATGGGCTCACTGATTACTACGGGAAAATAAAAAAATAGCACTGCATCTGTAATGGAAAATCCTGGTCAAATTTCATATTTAATTTTTTTACTAATTTCTCCAAAAACCTCTGATGTCAGCATTAATATTAATATCTGTTTCTTGCAATCCAATAGTACTTTGAAGCTCAAACAAGTTGCCAGGTATTAGAGAGAGAGAGAGGATATCAGCTCCGAATAGTATGCAGCCTAAATGGGCAAGTCAGCCAAAGGATGGGGAGGAGAAGCTGAAGAACAGAGAGAGGAGTGCTGGAGCTGGGAATAAAATCCAGATGTCCTAAATTCTAGCCTTGTGTCAACTGGACCATGCTGCTTCACTGGAGCCAGTAAGTCTGCACTAGAACAAGCATTATACCTGGTAATATGTTTTGGGAGGACTGAGCCCCAGAGCAAAAACACATAGTTTGTATGTTGGACTCTGCCAGCTCCAGTGCTCTGTCCAACCAGCTCTCACTTTTGAGCACTTTCACTTACTGCTAACTAATGGGAGCAGAAAATTCAGTGGGATTACTCTTGATAGTAAAACAATATACCCAATAGCGTACCTTTTATTCTTCCTAAGTATATGCCTAAGGAGCGGAAGGTAATAGAGAATGAATGTGGAGAGACCACATGGATTGTGTGTACACAATACAATATCTCTTTAAAACACTATTAGTGTGTAACTTAGTTCCCTCTCAATCCAATTAACTGTGAACCAAATATCTGCTTTTTATATGTTGTATTTCTCTTTTTGATTGCTATAGAATTGAAAATCCAGGGGCAAAAAACCCTCCAGGAAGCCTATCAAATCAGTATGTGTTATAGTTATTTGTGTTCTTGGGAAGAAACATACAACAGGAGAGAGCAAGTGGAACATTTTCAACCCATTCAGTGGCCATGTAGGCTCTGAGTTTATTGTTCAATCTTGTCATTTCCTGTTGCTTTATCTTTTTAAAATAGTATGTATATAAGATAGATATGATTACCAGTACTCTATTACGGGCCTGTAGTAGATGAGCTTGGCTTTTATTCTCGTCTATCTTGCAAGTCTAGTGTTCATAAATGCCTGTTCTGCAGCACTGTTCTGGGAAGAAACTCATTTTTGGTGAGAGGGCAGCTGAATGATTACTGAATAGGAAAAGGTGTCAGGATTTTTGGTCTACATACCTTGCATTTCATTACAACCTCTCTTCTATTAACATTGCACATTTTAATGCAATACCATAGATTTGCAAGGAAATAAGCACACCACACCAATTTATTTACTGGAACTAAATAGCCACCTTAATTCTCTGCCAGAGAAAGTAAAGCCTCACATCTACTTGGTCAAAATACCCAAATCCTTGCTACCAACATCTATCTCCTAGGCATGAAGATTACAGAAATTGTGCCTACCCCTGAACATCTAGGACGCTAAGGAAATATATCAGACAAAGGGGATGAGAGGGCTTTTGAAATAGTAAACATCATGTTTCCTTTTAAAATTTTATTTCATAAATGGTGTGGGAGTGAGTCTATACCTCAGTTTCCCCTATCTGGGCATATGACTTACCTACTGCAAAGTGAAAGAACAATTATATTTAAATGCGAAGTCAGCATAGTGGATCTAATTTGGACTATATGAATTTGTACCATACTTTAAGTGCTGTAAAATACCACCTTAAGACAAGGATGCAGAGGATCATAAATTCCTACTACTTGGAAATGCCTTATTGCCGATTCCCTTTCCCATGCAGAGAAGGTTATCACTCTGCGGATATTGATCTGCAACCACCTCCCTTATCTACATTCAGGAGTAGGGCTTTCGGTTACACAGATCAGAAAAACTAACAATGGTCTAGGCTCCTAAAGTGGATTGGAAGCTAAGATGGTGGCTGTTCTCTTCTGATTTACCTCTAAAACTGGAATTTTTAGCACTAAACCATAGCTAGCAATGCATGTATATTGCTTAAGCTCAATCTATTTATACTAAAGTATGCATCAAATGTAACACACCACTGTTTCATATAAATCTTTGACATGAATAAACTGTGACAAAAAGCTGTGCTTTTAGGGCTAACTACACACGCTTAATAATAGATCCACAAGATATTCCATCATGAATTCCTGGTTATCAGAAGGAAATTTTTTCTGATACTTTTATGATGTCTGGTGAGAAGAGAATGAAATGATTGGACTGACTTATTTTAGAGAGGAGATGTGATAATAGTAAAAACAATGAGAGTCCTGTGGCACCCTAAAGACTAACAGATTTCTTTGGGCATAAGCTTTCGTGGGCTCCAGCTCACTTTATCAAATGCATATGACAAAGTATGCTGGAGCCTACGAAAGCTTATGCCCATAGATAAAAGTATACACATTTATTAACCGTAAAGGGAAGGCGGATTACCTGACAAAACGGATTCCTGATCCACCTTAGTTCAAAATTCCAGGGGGCATTTTTGCCCCTAATATTTCACTGTATAAAAATGACTTTACAATACATATAGATTTTTCTACCCATGAGCCTCCTCTTACGTTGCTCATAACAATATAAACAAACTCTGTACACACAAATCTTGCCTTGGAAAGAAAATCCTGCTAATCCAAAATTCTGTATCCATGAACCTTGCTGTCTGAAAGAAGTTTGAGGATTCAGTAAATTGCTGAAACAAGCAAGGAGTCCTGTGGCACTTAAAGACTAAAAAATTTATTTATTGCATGTGGGACTTTTTTCCCATGAAAGCTCAGGACTCCTTGCTTGTTTTGCTGAAATAGACTAAGATGGCTACCCCTATGGAACTTAGTAAATTCTTGGTGTCTGGAAGTGTACATTCAACCTTATTACCATTTCCATGAGAGGGATACAAGTCAGAGCCTTCAAAAGGGCATGCATGTTGGGGGTGCATGTCAATCAGGTCAGTGCACAGCTCCCAGGTGGGTTTTTCTTTTTGAGGGGTCAGGGGGAGAGAGACCAAAAGTGGTGGAGTGGGCCTATCTTTATTTAGGCAATACTACAACTATAGATATATTCTTCATGAAAACAATAACTAAAGAGTTTGCCAGTAATGGTCTATCCAGCGCAACCAGGTAGGTTGTTTTGCTTTTTGTTCTGCTTTGGTTTTTGTTTTGTTATAGAAGGGACATTCAGTGTAAGGGGAACTTCAGAATTGTCCTTCTAGCCTGGAGTTGTCACCTGTACTAAGAACATTTCTTGTGGAACTGATGTTTAGAAAAGCTCCATTTGCTTTGCATAAATAGAGGAATTTGAAGTTGCCTTTTTTTAAGGTAAAAGTTATAGACTCCACATGGAAATAACTTTTAAAAAATATAATCAGTAAAATCTCAGTGGTGCTTTTGAGTTACCATCAACACTATCTGCAGAGTTTTGCTTTTCTTCCCCCCACTTTGGTGCTTCATGTGTTTACAGTTTAATTTCCTACCAGTGTCAACATTCAGACTTCTAAGTGTTTGTAAGAAAATTATGACTTGATTCCCGGAGACTACAGCATGCCTTTGAGGACAGGCAAAAGAAAAGTGAACTATCACTGTATGCATGTGTGCTATGGGTTCTTCATTCTTTAAGTGTGTTATTATGCTAAACACATTGCAGCTGGGGCTAATGCAGTTGGACATTACATAAAACACACTGACATTGTGGCTATGCGGAGACTATGGCTCAGGAAATAAAAAAGGATGAAAGCATTTGCACAAGTCACTTTGGTGTCGAAAGCATAACTTCTCTTTTAGTGTGTAGCTAAAAGAATTTTTATGGATCACATTCAAACATCGTGATTGAGCTCTGTGTAATTTAAGTTTGGTTTATTGTTTCACTTCTGATTGATTTTTTTTTTCAAAATACTCTTGCAGGGGAGATTATATAAGCCCTTTACTAATGGATATCTATATCTCTCTATATAAAATTTACTCTCTTGCTCATCCTCCCTAATTGAGTTAACACATTTGTTAGCAGGAGGGTGAAGTGCCGTTTCTTTTAGTGAACTGGAATGGGTACTTCAAATAAATATGGCCCGAAAAAAGAACTTTTATTTATTAAATTCAAATTAATTCATGTTTCAATTTAGAAATCAATAAATGGGGCATTTATTGGGTTTTATCAATGGAATTAATTAGTCAACATGATGGGGATGAGGAATGAGAGGGCTCATTGGATTGATTTCACCAGCTCCCACAGCTCTCAGAACTCTAATCAGCTTCGTAGCAAGAGGCTAAGAATATGGAATCAAAACTTACAGTCCCTCAACGAAGAGTAATAGTTTCCAAGTGCATTTTTGTTCAAGAATTTGCAAATTATTTTATATTGCTAATACCAATACTGATAACACCTAGCTCCTACATGTACTTTTCATCCGGAGATCTCAAAGCGCTTTAGAAAGGAGGTCAGTATCATTGCCCCGTTTTACAGATGGGGAAATGGAAATTTACAAATTTGCACAAATACTCAGTGGCAGAATCAGGAACAGAACCAAAGAGTCCTGATTTTGAACCCTCTTCTGCTATAGCCACTAGAAGGCACTCTCTCTAGTGCAGCACGAAAACCTCACTTTTGAGCTTTCACCAAAAAAATCAAAGATCAACCTTAGAGAGTGAATATCAGAAAGGTTAACAATAACATTTTTTCCTTCCCTTTGCAAAACAGTTCCACTTCTATTCCCTGGATCAAAATATTAGCCCAAACTGTAAATCCCTCTACCCCCTATCCTATGTATTAAAAATAAAAGTTTACTTATGTCTTTCAGAATCCAGTCCACTTTGGAATTAGCATAATGCACAGGGTAATACAGTATGCTTGGATATTCACTTGAAACACTTCTCATCTTCCCATCCACTGAACCCCAGATGTTCTGCTCCTTTGGTTATACTAAGGGCGATCCAGAGGTAGACAAACAAAAAAACCTTGCTACCCCAATAACCAATCCAAGATTATTCCCAAGGGTTAAAATACAATTTGGCGGGCCCTGGAACACCGCTCAAGCCGGTGAGGGCCCCCCTCACACACCCCTGCTACCATTCCCCACACGCCTACCCACCACCCCAGCTACTGCCCCTGGTCCCCATCTTGCCGCTGGTCCCCCAACCTTTCTTCAACTCCCCCCGTTGTGCTGTGCCAACTCCCTTCCTCATGCCCTTTCCCCGCCAGGCTGGCTTGCCTACCCCTGAACCAGGGATTTCCCTAACACTCCCTTTGCACACCCTCTAATTTCCCAACACCCCCCCCCCCAGTTGTCAGCTAGTAACAGTGTTATACTAAATTAGCAAGCACCCCCTAAACCTCCTCCTACATCCCCCCTTATTTCAAGTGCTGGGGAGAATACTGCCCCGAACACCTCCCCCCCGCAGGCTCCCTTACCTGGCCATCATGGACTGCGGAGCAGCCTGGCCAAGCTGAGGCTGTGGCCTGAGCCTGCTCTGTCAGAGCTATCTCAGGCCAGAGCCTCAGCCCAGGCCGGGACAGATCCCTGCTTCCTGGAACGCAACAGAATGCCATTCTGAGGCCTGCTTTTTTTAAGGCACTCAGCATTGGGGCCCCTAAAAGTAGAAAATGGAGCTGGAACACTGCATTCTGGGGCCTGCTATTTTTAAATGAAATGCTGAGCCCCTAAAAGTAGTGAGCCCCGGAAAGGCGTTCTGCCATGTTCTGGCTTACTTTAACCTCCAATTATTCCACTCTTCCCCTTGCTGGAACATATTTGAGTCAAATGACTCTGAAATATGTCCCGGTCACTGTTTCCAAGAAAGCAGTTCCATTATAAGCAATAAGATTCCAGAATAAATCAAGTAGGATTTGGTCCTTAGTCTACAAAGTTTAGAAAGCAAAACTGATATTAACCGCTAGATATTCGGACTTCAACAGGAATAAAGAAAACATGAGTTGTTATACTGTACACTAAGAGGGTTTCCAAAGAAGTCTGATGAGCACTGAAACCACCATTTAATTTGATTCCACCAGAACCACTCATGCAACTACCAAAAGATAGCACATCTCAAAACAACGTGGAGCAAGAGACATGCTACGATCTGTGTATATGCATCATTTACTGCACTCTGAGTAGGAAGCCTTACATGCTGCCCTTCATTATCACTAATGGAATCCCAAGGTCAATGACCAATCATAAATGTCTATTCTAAATAAAATGTATTGAAGGCACCCTGCCTTTCACCCAGGTTTCTGGGGAGCCGAGGAGTGTCAAAAATGCAGTTAACCTTTAGAGATAAAAATATTATCAATTGTGTTGATTTAGAACTTAATCTTCTTCAATTAAATTTACCAAATGTGGTTATATATTTCCTGTGAACAGTTCCTAGTTTGTGACATGTTTTATCAATATAATTTTTTTTTCAGCCATACAATATTTCTCCAACTGATGGTCTCCCACAGGGCATGTTAGGATACCCTAGTTCGAAATCCTAATGCTATGGAAATGCTACAACCCACCCCCTATGGTATTTTATTTTTGATAACTGTATCATCTGTGTTTTTAGTTTGCATTTTTCTCCTTTCTCATACGAAACAGCTGGAAAGCATTAAGAATATCTCTGCAACCCTTGTCACACAGAATGAATAAAATGTTAGAGATCAGAGAGATGTAGGAAAGGGAAAGATAGAAATAAGTGAAGAAATGAAGGGAGGGTTGGGGGTGTGTGTGGGGGGGAACACATTTTCTCTGTCTCTTTTGTCCTTCTACCTCTCCCAAATCTGAGATGTGTGACTGAAACAGAGTAACAGCAACATACAATAATGACAGACTATAGCTGGTCAGAAGTCTTTGACCCCAGAAAATACTTCCCATCTGGTCTTACAGAGCACTGATTTTGATGAAACTCAGGATGAACTGAAAGCATCATCTGTTTTACCATGTTTTTGGGTCAAGGAAGAAAGAGAGCATGGTGGGGTGTAAGAAAAGGAGAAACTGAATGAAGTTATAAGTCCGGAGGGGCAAAATTCTGTTTAGGTGAAGTCAAAAGGGAGATTGCTTTTTAAGATGAGCTAACACGTTCCTAGATGGAATTTTTTTAATGACTTTATGTACCTAGAACATTACCAAAATGGCTTTTATAAGTTTGGAAATTAAATAATGCTATAGTTTGCAGAACAGTTTTGTGCAAAGAAATGAACAGCAGACCTGGGTAGGTAAGATTTGAAGACCCTTCCTGATCCCATCCATACTTAAAAATATTAAGTTGATATGGCTGTAGAAAGGTTGACTGGATTGCGTCTTCAGATTTCTACTGGACAACTGTATTTGTCTGAAACTGATGCAGAATTCATGGATAAGCTCATGTGATAAATAAATTTGTTTGTCTTTGCTTGTGTAGACCCTGTGAGACATTCTGAAAAAAATGTTTTCTCAGAAGAAGTCAGTCCAATTATTATGCTGATTAACAAGCTACATTAGAGGTAAGGAAGCGGTGATTTATGTTATGTTTGCTTCAACTTTTTGAAATATTTTGAGAATTATTCCTTACAATGCCCCAAGTAGGAACTGGGGGGGGGGCATTCTTCCTGAAAGGAAACCAATGAAACTTATATTTTAAAGAAACCTTCAAGACCAGAAACTATTCCTTTGTTGATATTTGTAAGTTAATTTATGGTTAAATAAAGACACTAGAGTTTGGGTAGGTGATGGATTTAGGGCAGCCACTCACACGTTCTTGGAATACCAAACATTCCAGTAATTCCAGGAACATAGTGAGCTTGCCCTTCCCAATGTTATCCTGCCTCAGTTGGCATGATCTTTTTGCATATAAGGTTACATTGCGTGGTTTGTGGAGTTGCATTGCATGGTTTGAAGAGTGCTCTCCTTCACCGGCATCAGGCATGATCTCACACACATACTATATGTGAGGTCACACCAGCAAGGGCAAAGAAGCATGTTTTTCATTACAGCATCACCCTTCTGCTACAGGACAAAACCACATTCGCTTTTGTCCCAGTTTCCGATAGGGGACAGACATTGGAAAATCAGGACTGTCCTGTTTAAAACTGGATGAATTGCTTCCAAAAAAGCTCATGTGAAAAATAAATCTGTTAGTCTTTAAGTGCCAGATGACTCCCTGGTTTTTTTTGTTTTTTTTTTTTTTGCGGGATTAATATAGTCTGTGTGTATCAATATCAAGTTTGAAAAATCCATTTTGTTTTGTGAATACCATTCTGAAAATTATTAAGCCTTATTGAATCAGAATTCCAGGTAGTGTCAGGATAAATTTTTGCACTTAGCAGAGAGCTAAAAATGGAGATCAATAAGGAATCATTATCCCGGGTGGTCTTCCATTCAAATGAAAGCAGTCTAGGACAATAAACTGGCAGCAATCTAGGGGAAACAGCTTTAACAATGCAAGGGAACATAACCAAGTAACAAATCATATGATGGGGGACATGAACCCAATAACGAATCACCTGATAGAAGTGGGGAGGGCCTGGGGTCTTATAAATGGAAGGATCTCTCACCAGCTGTTTGTGAAAAGAGCCTAGAGAAGAAGGCAAGAGCAACCAAGAGAGGATCCTGGGATGTCGAAAGGAAACTGACCAAAACTTGAAGGGCTCTCAGGGTCATGAGCAAAAAAGGAAAGGTACTGTGTGCAGGTTTTTGTTATTTTCTATATATCTGTGTATCTGTTCTACTTAATCTCACAGCAAAGTATGATGGGCTTAGAAATTCCTTTGCAAAGTCTAACGAACAAGGAGTCCCAGTGTCCCACAAAAGTTCACGCAATAAAAAAATTTTTTAGTTTTTAAAAGTGCCACAGGACTGCTTGTTTGTTTTGCAGAACTAGACTAACATGGCTTCCCTTTGGAATTTGCAGGCTGTGCATTATAGGTTTACCATATTTGAACTTTCCAAAAAGAGGACACTCTGGAGAGGGAATGATGGGGACTCTAGGCAGCGAGTTGGGGGGCAGGAGGTTTGGGGGCTATGGGTGGGGATGATGGGGGCTTAGGACAGTGAAGGCAGGGTGAAGAAGGAGTGGAGAGTTCAAGGTGGTAGAGAGAGGGGCTCTGGACAGTGAGGAGGAGTTGGGGGCTATTGGTGGGGTGAAGGGGATAGAGGGCTCTGGGCCATGAGTGGGGGCCAGAAAGGCTTGGGGGGGCTCTCAGTGGAGTTGGGGCCATGGCTGGTGAGGTGGTAACTGTTGCAAGGGGTGGAGACACTGACACAGACCTCTCTCTTGTCCCTGCTCTGGGCTGAGGCAGCACCACCTGGGTGAGGCCAGCCCCAGCCGCAGCCAGCGAGCTCTCACAAGAGGAGGTAGATAGGCCTAGATGCGAGGGCCAATGGAATCTCTGATTGACGGCATGGTGCACAAACGACAAACAAGAAAAAGGAAAAGTGGGCAGAGCCCACGTGGGGAAGGAGCCAATCAAAGGTCATTTGGGGACAGAGAGCCCAACCGCAGGCCAGCACTCTGATGGACTGACAGGGCGGTGGCATTCATGGCAGGCTGGGCTCCTAGACAAACTCTTCCTTTGTTTCCCCTGATGACACGCATGCTTCTCCAGAGGTGAGGCAAATTCCTGGATATTTTTTGGTATTTAAAAAAAAACCTATCCAGACAGAGATTTAATGTCTGAAAAGGCAGATGTGTTCAAGAAAAAACAGGTGTATAGTAACCCTAGTGTATTACTTGTTTTCACCATCTCTGAAAGGGGGAAACAGTAATGCAGAGGGTCCACAGCATCAATGGAACTCAGTGTGCAAGAGCTATTGGGAGTCATGGGTGAGCTGTTGCTACTTTCAAGGTCTAGGCATTTGGCCTGCACACTCTCCATCTGTCAGGAAGGGAGTTAACCAGTGGATCTACACTCCAAACGTATTCTAGAAGTCCAGTGCCAGGGCTCTATACAGGCCCAGCCAGCCTATGAGCACAAAGCCATCCAATGGATCCAAGCACAGAAATCTGGTGAGCATCCAGACTTTAAGAATCCTTTTTAACGTTATAACAAGATATATATTCATCATCGTCATTTATTATCTGGTCTCAGATCACAAAAAGGTAAAGGTAGAAATTTAGGACTTTCTGCCCAGCACTACTAATGGTGGCTACTGCAGGTGACGAAACCTCAGCATAATAATCACTTTGTACCAGAGAGTAAAATTTACTGTGCAGGATGTTATGTCTTTAAATAATGGTATTTGCCAGTTGAATAGAATTAAGAATATGGCAAAATGGCCCCTGAGCTACACAAATCTGGAGTAATTCTTGAACTTTTTGTTGATCTCTCTCCTCTCAGCTTCCGTTCTCTAAAGTCAGCCCTACAAAACCAAATTAGATTTTTCCAACTACTATCTTCTCTCATAAACACCAATTAAACCCAAGGTCAGCTCCTACAAAGCCTTAGAGGTAATGTGCAAATGCAGACAGATGGCGGGGCCCCAAACTGAAAGGAAGTGGAGAAATGTGTCTCTGAGTCATTGGGGTGTTCTACCAGTGTATTCCTCGGGTACCAATGCCCTCTTTTTCATGGTTTGAACCATTAGGTATGATTGCTAATTAAGTTCAAGAGTCACCTTGTGAGCATGTAGACTTTTTCGTGTTCTGCATTCATTTCAGAAACCTGACCATTTTGGGCCATTCCTAGAGATTTACAACTCTTCTAAGGATGAGACTGAAGATCGCTCTTTGTGCTGTAGATCCATTAGGTGCTGCCTTACGCGCAGTTTCCCTAAATAGTACAATGTGCTGGAGGCTGGAAAACAAATACTACTGGATATCAAACACCCTCATATATTTTGTACATAGACAGCTGATTAAGAACAAAAAATATGTAATATTTTCAATTTCAAAATATTTTCATACAGAAGAACTACAGCCACATTGCTAAATATACCAGTCTCCATCCAGCCCTTCAGGATTAATTTTATATATTTTTAAAGCATATTGTTTTCTTCAAACAAGCTACATTAGACAGATGCCAAGTTGATACAATAAACAGCAATGCCAAATCTAATAAATTAAGAAAAAGAGAACCACATGCGGAGATTTTCAGATGAAATCAGGTAATGCAGGAAAGAAAAATGAAGATCTATTAAAATGGTTTTTGAGTTCAGCATTCGAGGTGTACAGAAAGATTCTGAGCAGGAGAAAGCCTGCCTCTGTGCTGCCTTTGTTGTACATATGGCTTTGAGCATGGTGAGTTGAATATATTTTACTTTTTTGTGGAGTCGCTTGGGGCTTTAAATAAATGTGTATTCCACCCTAATACACGATACCAAACAAAGATTCATTTGCTGCCATGGAGTCAGAACAAATAACCGGATTAATTAAAATGTTCAGTATACTGTTTCTTTGAATGAAATTTTATGTTTAAGTACTCTGCTGTATGGTTCTCCAATTCACTTGCACCAAACTGGCTTACAGAGGCTTGCTGATTACAAACAAGGAGGTAAAAGCAAAGAGGATGCATGTGCTCATTACAGGTGCCACTGTTATTTAAAGATCAAACTAATCTACAAGTGGAAAATGCTAGCAGTGCAAGCGTATTTTTAACAGGCATTAACTGCACCTCATGGATCTTTGTGACACAAGCATCATGCTGTGAGCCATAGGTCCTAGAGAGTGAGTTAAATCCCTATTATATCAAGGAAAATCTAGATTCTTTATTCAGAAGAACTGAAAAGCTTTCTCAGTTCATGGTAGATTAAAGGTATGGTATTTATGGTAGGGATTTTTAACCCTTTAACAGCAGCTTGGATGTGAACAACAACTATGAACTATTTAATACTAGGTTGGAACTGGACAACAAATAGCATGTGAATGGCTAGTGGTGCATTACATAGAAAGAATGGGTGTGGGTGACAATACATATGCATTGATATATCAAACAAACTGCCACAATTTTTTTTCATCTAGAAATATGCCTTTTTGTCACTGAACATAGCTGGCAATCACTCTCACCAGTCTGGGTTGACCCAATGTGTGCTGACTCGCAAAGTCTAGTCTTGATTTGGACATCTTTGCTACTCTAAATTAATCATGTGACTTTAGGGTAAATGATACGATCAGCACTTTACTTCCTTCTAATCCACAGGCTATAGCAAGAATTTAAGCAGGCCTTAATTAATCAGATGTATTAAGATGAGCTATTTATTATACTCTCAGATATATCACGGAACATCAACACATGTTGACAGTACACACAATGCAGATGTCACTGGTAGTCATATGATCCCAATTTGTTGTGAAAAGCTTCAAATTATATAATCAAAATTACTATGGGAAAACAGAGACTAGAGATGAATACCATACATATACCTGAAATAAAAGAACTGTGAAGAGCTGTGGGTCACAGAAAGGTGATTTTCTGAAATTTACCTGTAATGAAGCTTGGGGGCTGAAAGGAAAGACACTACAGAAGAAATGACTTTTTAGGTTAATAATTATCACATTACACCTAAAAAACACAAATGTCCCATGTGCAAGTCAACAACATAGAATCATATAGGGTTGGAAGGAACCTCATGAGGAAATCTAGTCCAACCCCCTGCCAAAAAAGCAGGACCACTCCCACATTTAGTATCACTTGTTTCTTTTACGTGTGTGGTTTTGGAGACAAAGGGTAAGCTCAGAAATTGCTGCCTTTATGTGAACTGCTGCCGGCACACATGTATCATCCAAGCTTTTGGGTACAATAGTTCTGGGGAGCATATTGTAGCACTGTGCTCCAAAATCCTGTCAGATATGCTATTTGCGGAGGGAGGACATTCAGTAAGTACTCAGGGAGAGCATGTTCCTCTGTTTCAGCTTGTCCTTCACCTTTGCTGAGACTATATGAAAAACTACTGGTTTTTTAAATCCATGTATTTTATGGTTTACAAACTCAAATGTAAATAACAAGGGTAACACTTCCCAGAACGAATTCACACACTGCTGTAGTATTGTTCACATCTTTTACTTACATGAGGCTTGTCCATTCTCTCTCTGCATACATACCTAGAGCCCCATAGTTTGAAGAACTGACCTTTTCTTTGTGCGTTTAATGGAGTTCATCTGTATCTCAGGGGAAGACATGTAGCTCAAGGTTCAAAATTCAATTAACCTATTAGTAACATTTTCAGGAATTGTTTTACAAGTTCATTTGAGGTCTGTTCAGAATTTTGCTATAAAATACAATGTCATTTTCTGACATGGGGAATCAGGTCTTGTCTAACATTATATCATATGCGGCCGGCTGTTTTTTAAGATTATAAAGCAATAATCTGTTTATTCTTCACAAGCACTAGACTCTCAAATGCCAGGCAAAAATACCACCACAAGATATGTCTTTCTTGCATTAAATGGCTTAATTTATAGTGTCTAAATGGCAAGACCATGATTTTCCATAGTATCCCAATGTTATAATACAATTTGGGTTTACAATTTTAGGCAAAGACAGTAAAACACCCATCAAAGTAAATATATGGTGTAGAGATATTAGTGAAGTCTACAGTGAAAATACCTGAAATTTAGAATGTTACATAATTCTGAAACCTATTTGTGAAGAAGGAAGATAAGCCCTACATGGATATCTTCTTTTTAAAAGGACCATGAATCTTCCCTATGCTGATCTTCTGAGCAGTCTTCCCTTGATACCAGGTAATGCCTGAGCTGTTGCTGCATGTATTGTTTTTGACTGCTCCAGGTGACACTTTGGAGCTGGAGTCTTGCCTTGTTTGTTCTATAAAGCACTGTGTGCAGTTTCGGCTACTACAGGAACTCCACGTACCTGTTTTTTATTAAGTTTCAAACAAAAATTAGAAGCATGAGGCTTTAAGCATGCAAAAACCTGTACATACTAGTAGGTGTAAATATCACTTAAAAAAACTATCTGGAAAAAAATACAAACACCTTTTAATACCACTGAAAAGCACATGTGGAAGAGGTTTTTTTTTTCCACAAGAGTATGGAGGAAAAACAACCCCAAATAAATAGGAAAAAATACAAAAACAAATAGAAATTATTGCTCCTAATCAGGAACAGGAGATAGGTACGTAGAAGAAACTAGGGTTGTTATACTCTTGAAAATGTGGGTGATCTGGGGGAAGGGATGGAACTTGGGGGGTGCTGGGACTATAGCACCAGCAATAAAAGGAGAAGGTAGTTGGAACATGGGGGGGATCAAATAATTGTCTTAAATGCTCCACTGAAGCCCCAATACGTGAGGAGAGTGGGGGAGGAGAACTCCAAGAAAAATGCAAGGAGATTTATGTAATAGAATTGGAAATCAACATGACAAAGTAGGGCAATCAGCCAGGTATCTTAGGTGCCTATACACTAATGCAAGGAGCCTGGGAAATAAGCAGGAAGAATTGGTAGTACTAGCGCAGACAAGGAACTATGATATCATAGGAATAACAGAGACGTGGTGGGATAGTCTGCATGACTGGAGCTCTGCCATGGATGGGTATAAACTGTTCAGGAAAGACAGGCGGGGAAGAAGAGGGGGAGGAGTAGCGTTATATGTAAAAGAGCTCTATGACTGCTCAGAGCTCCATTATGGAAGTGGAAGCGTGCCAGTAGAAAGTCTGTGGGTTACATTGAGAGGGGAAAGCAACAAGGGGGATGTTGTGGTGGGTGTCTGCTATAGACCACCAGACCAGAAGCAGGAGCTGGATGAGGTGTTCTATGGACAACTAGCGGAAGCTTCTAGATCACAGGCCCTGGTGCTCATGGGGGACTTCAATTTCCCTGACATCTGCTGGTAGGCCAATACAGCAGTGCATGGGCAATCCAGGAAATTTTTAGAGAGTGTTGGGGACAACTTTCTAGTACAAATGCTGGAGGAACCAACTAGGGGCCTTGCATCTCTCGACCTGCTGCTCACAAACAGGGAAGAATTGATCAGGGAGGTACAGGTAAACGGCAAGCTAGGCAGTAGTGACCATGACATGGTTGAGTTCAGGATGCTGATTAAAGGAAGGAAGGAAAGAAGCAAAACACAAAACCTGGACTTCAAAAAAAGCAGATTTTGGCTCCCTCAGGGAACTGATGGGCAGGATCCCTTGGAAAGCTAATCTGAAGGGGAAAGGAGTCCAAGAGTTAGTTATATTTTAAAGAAACCCTGCTAAGGGCACAGGAAGTTGCCATTCCAAATAGGAGAAAGAACAAACATGTCAGGCAGCCAGAATGGCTTAGCAGGGAACTCTGCTCTGAGCTTAAACATAAAAAGGAAGCTTACAGGAAGTGGAAGCTTGGTCAGATGACCAAGGAGGCATATAAAGATATTGCTAGGGACTGCAGGGATAAAATCAGAAAGGCCAAAAGACAAATGGAGTTGCAGCTATCGAGGGATGTAAAGGATAACAAGAAGGGGTTCTACAAGTATGTTAATAACAAGAAGAGGATCAGGGATGGTGTAGGTCCCTTGCTGAATGGGGCAGGCATCCTCATGACGGAGGATGAGGGAAAAGCTGAAGTGCTTAATGCTTTTTTTGCTTCAGTTTTCACAGGCAGGGTCAGCTCCCAGCCCACTACCATGGGTGTGGCAGATTGGAGAGAAGAAGAGAGGCCCTTGGTGACGGAAGATCAGGTTAGGGACTCCTTAAAGAAGCTGGATGTGCACAAGTCCATGGGGCCGGATGAACTGCATCCAAAGATGCTAAGGGAATTGGCCGATGAGATAGCAACACCACTGGCCATTATCTTTCAAAACTCATGGAGAACAGGGGAGGTGCCAGAGGATTGGGAAAAAACAAATGTTGTGCCTATTTCAAGAAAGGGAAAAAGGAGGATCCAGGGAATTACAGACCAGTCAGCCTCACCTCAATCCATGGAAAAATTATAGATCTCAAAGAATCTATCCTAAAACACTTAGAGGAAAACAAAGTGATCAGGAACAGTCAGCATGGATTTACCAAGGGTAAATCATGCCTGACCAATCTTGTTTCCTTCTATGATCAGATGACTGGTTTTCTGGATGCAGGAAGAACCGTTGATGTGATATACCTTGATTTTAGCAAGGCTTTTTATACAGTTTCCCACAGCATTCCCATTGGCAAATTAAGGAAGTATGGGTTGGACAGGTGGACTATAAGGTGGATAGAAAACTGGCTAGATCAACGGTTTCCGCGTGTAGGAATCAATGGTTCCATGGCTAGCTGGCAGTCAGTCATGAGTGGTGTGCCCCAGGGGTCAGTCCTGGGGCCGGTTCTGTTCAACATTTTCATCAATGATCTGGATGATGGAATAGACTGCACTCTCAGTAAGTTCACGGATGACACCAAGCTGGGCGGAACAATAGACACGTTGGAGGGCAAGGACAAGATTCAGGGAGACCTAGATAAATTGGAACAGTGGGCCAATAGAAATCTTATGAGGTTCAGTAAGGACAAGTGTAAAATCCTGCATTTGGGATGGAAAAGCCCCATGCAGTGCTACAGGCTGGGAAACATTCAGCTAAGTAGCAGCAGTGTAGAAAAGGACCCGGGGGTCATGGTGGATGGGAAGCTAGATATGAGTCAGCAGTGTGCTCTTGCTGCCAAAAAGGCCAATGGCATACTGGGCTCCATCAAAAGAAGTATTACCAGCAGATCAAGGGATGTGATCATTCCCCTCTATTCTGCACTGGTGAGGCCACATCTAGAATACTGTGTTCAGTTTTGGGCTCCCCACTACAAAAAGGACAGGGACCTGCTAGAGAGAGTTCAGAGGAGGGCAACCAAAATGATTAGAGGGCTGGAGCACAAGCCCTATGAGGAAAGATTGAAAGCATTAGGCTTATTTAGTCTGCAGAAGAGAAGATTGAGGGGGGATTTGATAGCAACCTTCAACTACTTGAAGGGATGCTCTAAGGAAGATGGAGCTCGACTGTTCTCGGTGGTAACAGAGGACAGAACAAGGAGCAATGGTCTCAAGTTGCGGTTAGGGAGGTTGAGGCTGGATGTTAGAAAAAACTTTTTTACTAGGTGAGTGGTGAAGCCTTGGAATGAGCTGCCAAGTGAGGTGGTGAAATCTCCATCTTTGGAGGTGTTTAAGGCCCGGCTGGAAAAACCCATGACTGGGATGGTTTAGTGGGAGTGGTCCTGCCTCTGGCAGGGGGTTGGACTAGATGACCTGTGAGATCCTTTCCAACCCTAGGATTCTATGAAAAACCTATCTACTGAAGTGGAAGCCCTCTGTGGAAAGCTACAGTAGTTAAAATCTTGAACAAAACCTATCTACTGAAGCGGAAACTCTCTATGGAAACCTCCTCTGTGGCCTTGCAAAAAAAAATCTTTTCTCAACGTGAGATCTCGTCTGCCCTCCTACCCTGTGTAGAAAAAGAAAGGCAACTGAATGCAGGTGCAACAGACAGGACAAAATGACCCCAAGTTCACATCCTATAAGGCAGCTTTCTGACTTTGTTTGTCAAGCTCTTCTCAGAGTTATATTTCATTAAAATAAAAGGTCCAACAGGGCAGCTGTGTTAGTCTAGTTCAGTAAAAGAAATAAACAAGGAATTCTGTGGCACTTAAAGACTAACAAATTTACTTTTTGCATGAGCTTTTGTGGGGATAAATCCTACTTCAGCAGATGCTTTGAATATGGGGGAACTTACAGAATGGTAGGAAATATTTCTTGCCATTCTGCAAGTTCCCCCGTCTTCAAAGCATCTGACAAAGCAGGACTTTTTCCCATGAAAGCTCATGCAAAAAATGAATTTGTTAGTCTTTACCAGAGGCGGCCTTAGGCAATTGGGGGCCCAAGGACAAGGCCCTTTATGGGGTCCCCCACAGGTCCCCACTGCTGCCCTCACTAGGGCCCCCTGCAGCCCTAATCGCCCCCCCCACTGTCCCACTGCCCTGGGGGGGGGGGACCAGATGGCTGCGGACTGCCAGGGTCAGAAGCTGCACCGCCCACCTGGCCTCTCTGCAGCAGGGGTGGAGCAGTGCTCCCCTCCTACCCACAGCTGGCCACTTCTCCCCAGGGAGAGGCAGGAAGGCATCGCGGCCTTGGAGCAGCCTGCTCCGAAGAGGTCAGGCCACTTCACCCCAGCCACAGCAGGGCTGAATAGAGGCTGCCTCACCCCCAGGCCCCGGATTGGGCCTGTTCAGCCCTGGCATGGCCAGGAGCAAAGTGGCCTGCGTTTTTTGAAGCAGGCTGCTCCAGGGCTCCACCACTGCAAGCTGCAGCTCCACGCTGGCCACTCTTCTCCCTCCCCCTGAGGAGGCACGGCCAGCTGGGAGTAGGCAGGGAGCACTGCTTCAACTCTGCTGCAGAGAGGCCAGGCAGGCAGGCATGTGGTGCAGCTTCTGTCCCCGGCAGTCCACAACCCCTGATCCCCCACTACCCCATGAGAGTAATGTTAGGCAAAGCAGGCGACTGCTGCGGGGCCCCTTACTGCTTGTGGTCCTAGCTGCTTTACTTACCTCAAAAGCCGCCTCTGGTCTTTAAATGCAACAGGATTCCTTGTTTGTTTGTTTTAAAATAAAAGGTTGATCAATGGCACAGTGCAACACTATTCTGAGGACTAGAGGAGCTAACAAATAAAGACATTAGAGTGACAAAGTGGGATTTTTCTCCCACGATAGCTCATGCAGTAAATATATTTGTTAGTCGAAGTGCCACAGGACTCCCTGTTTAAGTGGTTATTTAAGAACAGTACATAGAATATTACATCAACTGCCGCTGCTAAGCTTTTTAGTCAGTCATTCAGTCCTGTTTTGGGAAGAGTTAAAAAAGAACAGAAGCCACTTGAAACTTAGCTTCATTTTGAGAAGGAAGTGGAGAAAGTCAGGGCCACCTTTTCAGCTATAGTAGTTCCCAGGACATTAAAAAGAACTAATACAGAATGCGGGCACGTTTGAGGGGCCTGCGTCTAGTTAATGTTTAATTTTTTTTTTTAAAGTAGATACCAGCGTTTCTCTCACACGGTATTAAGACAAAAGGTGTGCGAAGACTTCACCGGCACAGGACTGATGTGAAAAGGCAAGCTATTTCTTTTTTAAAGCAGAGAGTTATGAAAAGGGAGCTGAGGTCAGGTCAGATATTTCCTTTTTCCATAGCTCTCAAAAGGGCTGTGCCAGAGCAACTTGGGAAACAGAGGAAGAACACTAAGCCTCCTTGGGCTGGTGGTATATTAGTATAGCTAGCGGTTGCCATTCAGTTCAATACAGGCCATTCTTTACTGTTAAGATAGTGATATTTATATGATCCACTCCAAACATGCATGGTCATTTTTATGGGAAGAAAAGGGGGAAAATCAAGTTACTCCCACCCCAGCCCTTTGCCTAATAGCAGATATTCTACTGCAGTGAGAAATGGCCTCCTCTGATGGACAGGATGAAAATGGGATGGAACCAACATACATATAAAATGTAGTTCCTCTACAGCACGGATAGGAGGCTGAAAGGCTCCTGCAAATCACTCTCTGTTGAATCCCTTCTCAACTTCTGACCCATTCAGCCTCTGTAATATTTTGCATGTGGCAGGGGGGCCTGCAGTTTACTATGTTGTTATTTCCCAGGCCGTCTATATATCCCATCCACTTATCTTTAGCAAACCAGACTATGAATAATAAATACAGTGTTCATCAGGGCTGGCTCTGCCCATGAGCCAATGAGGCACTGGCTCAGGGTGCAGCAGGTTAGGGATGCCAGGGGATAGGGCGGGTAGGCCAAGAAGCCAGACACCACGCCCCCCCCCCCCAAGCCAGCTACTCTGCCCCCAGGGGTGGAGCAGGCCTGCCCATGGGGTGGACTACAGTCTCTCACCCCACCTCTGGGTTGGCACTCCCTGCCCCTCGGCTGGCTATTCCCCACCCTGTGGTTGGAGCAAGCTGGCCCAGACCAGAGGCTGGGCTCTGAACTCCACCCCCCGCCCAAGGGCACCAAACTAAAAGCCAGCTCGAGGTGCCACAGCACCCTGAACCCACCCTGTTGTTCATGAGAACTGCATGAAAGATTGCATTATCAGAGTATTACACATATCCAAGCATGAGTTGCCCCCAACTCTTTAGTACCCTGGCCACACAGTCATTTTAATAACTCCCTAATAGTGTTAAATCTAACACAGGATGTACACTAAGTAATTTTTCCACCATGCTTTGCCAACAGCTAGGTAAGGATCTTTGCTCCAGGCAAAGGTGGCAAAGGAGAATGTATTTGATTGCAGTGATTATTGTTTGGGTGGCAAAGCAACAGAGAATGGGGGGGGGGCGGGAGGAGGGAAACCTGGCAAAGCAGGGGCTCGCCCGCTGCTTTAAAATAATAAATAAAACAAACCAAATTTGATTACCATTCTCTAAACTAGCAGATACTTCAGCTCAAGCCAACAACCTGGATGACCCATTTTCTTCATATTTGGCTGAGTGTATGTTTATATTTGTGTTTTATATATATATATGTTTGTGCATAAACACACACACAAGCATGCAAGCGTGTGCACGCATGTGCACGCCCCCCCATATAAACAAGGCTGCCACATGCACAGATACACACACAAATCTGTTATGAGATTAATGGTTGTACACAAGTGCTGGATTGTCGGCCTGGAGTTCTATAGTCAGGTTTCCATCCACACACAAGCACAACACAGACAGCTATTGAGCTGGCATCCTCAAACCTGATGTGCAGGCAACAAGACAGTAGTTCAGTTGCCAAACCACATTATCTCCTGCCCTTTCTGTGAAGGTAGTGCCCTTGCTTGCAAATGATTACCAGTGGTGAAAGAGACCAGTGGTTCCCAACCTTTTTGGCTCAGGGGCCACAGATCTCATTGCTACAGCCCTGAAGGAACACCAGTCTCCATCAGCCGCCCTTCTCATGGCCCCCTAGAAGGAGTTCAGCGAGGAAGCTGTCTCCTTCCCCGTTGACCTCCCATCCCTCTGGCTGCAGCAGGGAAACCACATGCATCCTGTAGCCACATGTGCTCCACCTGAGTCCCTAGGCATGGATGGCTCCCTTCTACAGCCAGGGGCACAGGAGACCAATGCTCTCCTCCCTCTGGCTCCAACATGGACACCAGCACCTAGGGAGCCACGCAGAACACTCTGCTATGCTTTCTGCTACTGCCAGGGGACGGGTGTGCTCAGCTCCTTTCCTCTTGGCTGCAGTGTCTTTTAGCCACTTGGTAATGTGCTCCACCTGGGTCCTTAGGCAGGAGCTCCCTTCTATGGACAGTGGGTGGGGAGTGAAATTTGTTAGCCTTTAAGTGCCACAGGGCTCCTTGCTTCTTTTGCTGGACTAGACTAACACGGCTATCCCTCTGGAACATCACATTTTTTGTATATTTTTAGCCAGTAAGAATCCCTAGGCAGAGCACAGATGAAAGAAAAAAAATCTCATGAGGTTTAAGCATCATGAAGATCTATACTGTTTTTCAATGTTAGTATCAAGGACAGTTTTGTTGATGATCAATTAACAAAAGCAATAGAATTTCTACTCATTTTGAATGGGAGCAGCAGAACAATAACATCACATGTGATTCCATAAAACAGTACTTAAGTTTAATTTGAAGAGTGGGCAGCAGAGAACAATTAACTGGCAAATGGCATCAGAGTTCTCAGACACTTCTCCTTAGAATGTTATTTTATCTTTTAGAGAGAGATTTTCCAAGCATAGACCACCACCCATTCAAAGGGCTAAAACCACTTCTACTACCTGACAGAAGTGCACAGCTATTAAAACAACAAACCAAAACAAAACTGTCAAACAATTAGAAGCCATCTAGGTACTGTCAAACTAATTAAAAGGGAATGTCATTATGACTGAACTTTGTGACTGCGGAAAGAAATTCCTGTTAAAGAAAAAAGGCTGAGGAAAGAAAACAAGGAAGTCATAGAAAACAAAGAGTAGGAGACAGTTTTCTAGACATAATACATGTTTTTATTGACTTTATCATCATGCTAAACAATTTAAAGGGCAAGACAGACGTGCAAGTCCAGCATCAGATTTTTGCTACTGTAGTTTTAGTTTTGAAACTGCTTTTCAAAATCTTTGATTTAATATTTTTACTCTAATGAAATTTGTTGGCAAACTCTGGGTCAACAGTAGACCTTCCTTTAATTTACCCATAAAATTAGTTGCACAAGATTCTTTTGGTGAGGTGCTTCAAAGATTGATTTTCATGCATCAGTCCTCGGCCTTGACTGATAATTGTCAAAAGCAGTCAGTCAGGGACAGCTGTGGTTCTGATTTTGCAGCACTGACAACGGTATACCGCACACTGGACTGACACCCTCACCTGGGTTATTGAGCAGTCATTACATGGTAACAAAATAGTATTAATAATACCTAGACTTCTTTTTTCTTTCAGCTCTTTGCAGCAAGAGGTCAGAAAAAATATTAGTTTAGGATAAAATTTCATGAAGCTTCATAATTTTCAGTTCCCCTTCTTTTCTGCTAACTGTTTCACTTGCTTGAGATTTTTGTCTAAGCATGTTTATGAAATTGCCAAGACAGTGTGCCTTTAATAGACACAGCTGTACAAGTTATACAGCCACATCAGCTAAAAGTTGTGAAAACCTGTGAGCCTAAATTTTTAGTTTTTCACCCCAATCTAAATAAGTTGCCAGATGTGACTCAGCTCTCTACTGATCAGGACCATTATTCAACAGGGGACTAATACACAAGAAATCCCAAATATCTCACCAATTTCCCGAGCTATACAAGATCTAAACCCTCTACCTTTTTCTCATCAGTTTAGAAAGTTCTATGAGAATCTACAAAGAAAATATAGCAATAGCAGGTTGATTTTAGTTGAAATATTGGTTGCTGATTGGTTAGTTCCCTTTATCTATTTTTCCTTTTATTAACATACTTTAATAACTTAACAGTGAACATACCATATAAAAAAAGGACAATCTCTGAATCCATCTATGACTGGTGAAAAGATGATCACTTAAGGTAAGTTAAAAATTTCATGACTGCCACTCCTACTCTGGCTAAGAAATCAACTACTGGTGTCTGCTGTCATCTTCCAATAAAGGCTAAAATATTCTCTCTCATAAGCCCAGTTTTTAACTTAAAATTGGTTCTCTTTCAGAAGTTTGAACAATCTCCCCTCCCCTCCATCTCCCCAGTTTGGACAGAAGCTGGATTGTCTTTTTGTTTTTGCTACTGTCCCACTGTGTGGCCTTAGGAAAGCCGCTTATACTCTGAGATTAATTTTCCACATCCATAAATCTGGTAACATGATTGAATGAGAAAGTAAATTAATGTACTCAAAACATGAAAGGTGCTATGTAAGTACAGAGTATTCTTTTGGACTGGTCTTCTTGGGTATTGCTGGTTTTGAAACCTGGAAGTTTAATTGTTTACATTAATTATGTTTTTATTAATGAGTGTAAATTCGTTAAAGAGAGTAAAATAAAATTCTTAATTAAAGATGCAGAGTAACTCATTATGACAAATTTCTTTTGATGCTGCTAAAGTGATAAGCTTTGCTTTGAAGACAGGGAACTTAACAGGTATGGTAACATAGACAGACAAGGAATGTTTCCAGTGCCTAAATTTTGCTGGAACAAATATGAATGTATGCCCACTGAGAGTCTGTAAGAAAGTTGAAATACCTTTTGGTTGTATGACACCAGCCAGAACATGTGTATTAGGCTGCCCAGAGCCATAACTGATTGGTGGCTGGATGGGGCTCACCCTTGACCTCTGCCAAAATCTTTCTCTGCCTTGACTTTTTCAGAGCTATCCAAGTTCCCATGTGCACTGCCCAGTAGGGCAGGTGAAGTTCCAGATGCAGCAGCAAAGACTGGTGAGCGGCACATCCCAGGAAATTTTGAAGTTTTGAAAAAGTTTCATTTGCAGAAGGCTTCACTGGACAAGGATACTTGGGAATTGCGTCTGGAATGGGCCTTGGAGAAAGAGGAGCTACAGTGTCTGGAGAACCGCACTCACTGAGTGGAAGTGACCTGTCGAAGTGGAGATCCTGAGAGGTTCTCGATATAAGGATATGAGACTGGGATGGCACAGAGTCTAAAATCCCCACTATGGGGACTGCAATGAGGTTCACCTGGGCAGAGCAAGAGTCCCAGGGAAACTGGAGACCATGAGGTGATAAGGGGTGGAGAAGGAGCATCCCAAGGGACAGGAGACTGTGAGGCAACTGAGGGGAGAGTGTCACAAGGGGTGAGCTCTGTAGGAGACCGGAAAGGGGGAAGAGACTTTCTGCTACAAATGCTGAGAACAAAATTCTGGTTCATTTATCACCTTTCATACTAAGCTTGTCCCAAAATAAGGGGCAACATCTTAAGAGAAGGCACCTAGTATTCATTCAAAATTTTTTTCAAAACAATACTAGGCATTTGGATTCAGAATAACTGTTGATCAAAAAAGTAGGGCTATCTTCCACCTTTTCTGACAAGCCAGAGGATATTTACTCACAAGAGACTGATGGATGGGGACCCATGTTACTGAAATTCTTTTCCTCCTTTCTGTTGCTATGATAACTCCAGGTACAACATTCAAAAACCAAGTGATGGATGTTCTGATCATTTATGCCATTAAGTGAAAGCATTTTCAAAGTTCATTAAAGTGTGGCAATAACAGTAAACAAGCTATTTTAAAAGCCACATCAATGTTGACTTTCACATTGAATGTTTCAGTATTTTACTGTTCAAATCAGAACACTTGTGCTAAAGGATTTGGGTAATGAACCTTCAGCACATTCTAACCAGGGACTGAAAAAGTTCGTAAGTGCTAGGAAGGAAATTATCTTTTTAGCCCTTATGGTTTCTATCGACACAACTGACCATCTAAATTCTTAAGTGAAAAAGTACTAGTAGATTCCAATGCCTTACTCCCCAAGACAAGTCCTGCACAAAACTGTTGTTACTTCAGTATTAGGCTTGGAAATACTAAATAAATTCATAAGAGAGGAAGGATGGTCCAGTGGTTTGGTTGCTAGAATGCGATTTGGGATATCCAGGTTCAATTTCCTGCTCCACCAAAGACTGCCTACATTACACTGGGGAAGTCACACTGCCTCTTTGTGCTTCAGTTCTTCTGAAAGTGGAGATTTACTTCCCTATCTCATAAGGATGTTGTGAGGATAAATACATCAGACATTATGAGGAGCTGAGATAATGGTTTATAAGACCCTAAGATAGATAGAAACAATACACATAACTGTGAAGTCCACTTTTCACAGTAATTAGGATGCAATCATGAAGCTAACAGCAGTTTCAGCTAGGCCATCTGTGTTCTGTACATCTATCATGAAATATGGGCCTAATCCCCATCCCACAAAGTGTGTACACTGGTGTAGCTGTGAAGAAGAGTTACTCCTGTGAAAAGGAGAAGAATCCAAGACAAATAAATTAGATGCTAATTGAGCAAGCAGGGAAAACCCACAACTAATAGATAAAACTCCATCTTCTGCTTACAGGGGTGCATGCCCAATTGCATACTCAGAGGGACATTTTCACCATAGTAAATAATAATAGCTATGCTTAGACCTTATAGTGCTTTCCATCAGTAGCTCTCAAAGCTCTTTATAAAGGAAGGCAATACCACTGGCCCCATTTTACAGATGAGGCCAACATAAGAGACATCCTATCAACTGAAGGTAGCTATGGCTAATATTTTGGCATGACTGAGCACCTAAAAGACCTTCTTTTTAAATTAATGTTCAGAATGAAATGAACATATTAGATGGGTGTGTAAAAGACTAGATAGCTATTTTTAACAGGACAGCAAGGTCTGTGGTAGTAAATTACATACCCTGTTTCTTTAAATTGAAACAAAAGTGTTTGTGGTAGCTTTTTTTGCTTGTTTGTTTGGTTGGTTGGTTTGCATGTTCCTTTTTTTTTTCAATAAGTCTCATAGCAGTGATATTTAACCACCAGTTTAAAAAAATCAGCTAGGGCACATTTATTTTTCCTCAGGAAGCACACCAAATTTCCTGCATTAAGCACACTGTATAATTAAGAACCAACAAATAATGAGTACCCAAGATATAGAAGTCTATTAGAGTGTTGGCAGTGCTAAAGACTCGTGCTGTTTCACTGTGGGCTCCAATTGAAGAAGTGATTTATGGAGGACACTTTTTCATTAAGTAATAGCAAACTGTTTCCACCCTCACAGTACCAAGCAATCTTCTGGGAGCAGCTCGTTGATATTGAAGCCCTTTCCTGGAGAGGAGTGTTTCAAGGACTTTGGGTAGATCATAAAATGACAATCACTATCTCAAGGTCAGGAAAACAAGGGCAAATGCAACCAGAGGTTAAGCAGAAAGTACTTGGGATACATAAAACTGGGTTTTTTTTTGAGCAATAACACAATTGCTTTCAAAACACATTGGCGCTTTAATAGTACCTTTGTAGAGACTAAAAGATGGCTAGAGCATCTCCAGGCATCTCAAACTGTCTTTAGTACTGCTGCGTTCTCTAGGTTCATGATTGCCTCTAAGCAGTTACCTTGTTACCCACATGTTCTAACCTTGCAACTTCCCCACTTCCCACAGTCACTCTAAATACTCCTTTCTCAGGCAGAGCATATACAAAAGGCTTCATTATAAAGAAGCAAAGGCATAAATAGTGCTTGGATTTGAGCTAACACCACAATAATATGGTACCTAATCATTTCAATTACCAGCTCTCCGGTCCCCAGGAGAAGAGCTAAGCATAATTACATTGGCACTCTTGCTACTGCATCTGCTTTCTCCTCAATTATCCAGTGCTGATTACCACAGCCTTGTGTCTGCTAAAAGGGATTTCTCCAGTGCAGTGTTGTGCAGGTTGGAAAATACCATAATTGCAATACTTTGCATCTCTGACCCTCTTATCTAAGGATCTCAAACTATGGCATGACCATTTAAATAATTCTTTTGGCATTAATGGAAACTATTTTTCTCATTTTACAGATGGAGAAGCTGAGTGACAAAAATTAGGTGATTTCCCTGGAAGACACAGTAACTATTTGAGAGAGCCAGGAGAGAGAGAGAGAAAAAAAAAATCCACACACAACCTTGGAGTCCTGGTTCTCAAAATTAATTAATGATTCTCTCAGATATTATCCTGTGCCCATAATAAAACCACTGGCATGCAAATATGTCACCACAGTGAGCCAACTGAATATGAGGGAAAGTTACTGATAGAGCTGCAGGTAAGCTCTTCTACATGCCAAGTAAATATTTTGTGGAAGAGCTATACACATGGGTCAAGATTTAGGTTAAACTGACAAAAATTCTTTCATTTATAAAGTAGCTATCTGCAAAAAAATTTTGATTTACAAGAACTGTAGTTCAAGATCCTAGTATGCTGGGAAATTCAAGTAAAACTTGAAGACTGTATAAACCCTAATTCACTCAACATTCTGTGCTGAAGGCCATAACGTCAACTCCCAACATCTCAAACACCTTCCTCAACCACAAATGACTCTCCACCAACTCTTTGATACCCACTCCACCAGAAATCACAAGCCTGAAGGAACACATATCTTGCAACATGCCTGGAAATCAATAATCTTGAAAAAAAGGATACTGCTGGTTCCATAGCTTTTCTTAGACTCAGGAGGAAGGCTAATCCACAGCACTGAGACACTAGGCAAGATATAAAAAAAAAAACCCTATGCAAGCCCTAAAGTCCAGGAAAAATATCAGCAAATGATATAAACAAGGAGTCTTGTGACACTTTTAAAGACTAACATTTATTTATTTATTTCATGAGCTTTCATGGCAGAAAATCCCATTTTGTCAGGCACTTCAAGAACCAGATGAAGTGAAATTTTCCCCCACAAAAGCTCATGCAATAAATAAATGTGTTAGTCTTTAAAGCCACAGGACACTTTTTTATTATTTGTTCTGCTGAACTAGAGTAACACAACTACCTCTTTGGAACTTGTTAGCAAATGATATATGATACACTGACAATCTATCACCCCCTCTACCCCCATATGCACAAACACCATGCTGTTTCAGCAGACATGAATGGGGGCTGTGTAATATTCTCAGTTTTCTTTGGGTTGATATAAATTAAATATAGAAGTAAAGTAAAGCATAACAAAGATCTGCTCAATCATCATCACTTGACAGCTTCTCTTTAGTGTCTCCCATTATCCTATATGACAGGATGCCACCCAAAGAGTCACATCTCACCTCAAGTGGGCACTCTAGAAGCCTTTATTCCTGAGGCTCTGGGGCAACAAATGCTATATCACCATTGGAGGAGGACTTGGAAAGCTCCAGTATTCAGGGCAAAAAGTGAGATTACAGGCTTTCTGCATTCCTGATTCCTTTGGGGAGTTTACCATCACCTTTCTTATGGAAACTCCATCCTTGGAGGAGTCTCTGACTCCAGGTGAGACTGCTCAGCTACATCACAGCTGAAGGATGATAGGGAGATATGTTAAATCAGCCCATCTTCCAGATGCTCTGGTTTCCACACATCCTTAGTCAATAGTACATACTTAAGCAACATCAGAAGATTCCTGTGGCAGTTGCAGCTGGCTTGAGAGCTCATCACAGGTGCATTTTCTGCTACTACTGGTAAGTACTACAGTCTGGTTTCCCTGATGAGATCAGCCAGACCTAGAATGTACAAAGCAACTATACTGTTATTACAAATCCTCAGATGGTAATACATGCACTTGGCAATATTGCTATGAAAACACTTCTACAACTCCACAGTGAGAAGCAGTATGCTAGCCTTTGTTTATGTATCTCAAAAATATGGCTGTCACTTCATGTGAGGTGAGTGACCTCTTCAGAAACCCCTGAAATTTTATACTCTTCTCTTGCTCAATTTTCTAGTAATGCCAAGTTTAAAGAAACCAGATTTGTAAATCACACTGTTCTCCATCTGCTTCCCTCGTTCATCTCATTCAAGAGCCAGGAACTGGAGATATGTCAGCTACCATTTTTACCCACACAGAAGCCTCACGCTTTCTGACATCAGTCATGTTAAGTGCTGTGATGTGTTATGAAAATTATAGGTCACTTTACGTTAGCAACATTACCAAGCCAGATGCCATCACAGGACAGATACTTCAACATGGGGCAATAACAAATGCAGTTATGCCTATGAATAATGCAGTTAAAACAAGATGATTTTTCATAGCTAGCCCTTTTCCTATCTTTTACTTTCTTTCAGTCATCCAAAGCTTTCATCTTGCTTTTTCCCAACTCAGTGGCCTGTTTTGGAAACTGTTGCTTACGCTGAGTATGATCAAACAGTACACAAAGGTACTCAGGCCTAGTAAAAGATGCATCTTAACCTCCGAGTAGAGAATAAATCTCTAGCCTGGTCCAAATGTCCATCGTAATTTTGTATATACTCAGTGCTTTTTTGTGATCCTACACAGGGGTACAAAGTATCAACACCTTTTTTGCCAGCCCTGCTTCCCAGCTGGGGGGAGGGGCAGGGTCAGCAGGGAAAAGGAGCATGATGCTGGAAGAAGAAGGGTGGTACAGGAAGAAAAAGGATAGGAGAGGCATTTTTCAAATTTACTATAAAGATATGAGTACCGGCACTTCGTTTTTGTTTTTGTTTTTTTTTTTTAAACACAAAAAGGCACTGTATATACTATTACAAAAGGTTCTGCTTCAGGGATTCTTGATAGCTTGGCAGACAGTTATAGAGATACACTACATTTTCTAACAGTAAGTGCCGTCTTTAGAAAACAGCCTTACCAGAGGAATTGTTTAAGCTTTATACGTATTCAATACAAAAAGAATATCAGCCTCCCGCAGCAACAGTCATTATCCAAAGCACATAGAATATGCTGCTCTAAAACCCAGTGGGAGGTGCAGGATTATGGGGTATGCACAATAAGCAATAATAATTATCATTACTGCTATCTGGCATTTATTTAGTACAGATCACTTTGGTGCCTCACATGGCATAAACCGGGCAATTCAGGTATTTGTAGGAGTTCAGATGGCACACTTCTCCGCACTATTCTCCATTAATCAAAATGAAGACCTATTAATTTTAAAGAGAAATGGTCTCAACCTGTAAAACTTTCCTCTGGATCAGGATTTCAAATGCTTCACATTTCAAATGGGATTAGGATTTAGTGTTTGGTTTGGGCTTTTATATAAACAGAGGGATTTATAAATTCATCTGTGGGTTCATAGTTCAAAAACACTTGAAGTTTGGGGCTCTTCATGTCTTGAGAATTATACCAAAATCTATGATCTGAATATAGCTAATAAATGCTATATGTTACATTAATTATTTATAAACATAAAACTTAATTAGAGAGTAGAGTGTAAAATGTGTTTCAGTGAAGTCCAGCTAATACTCAGCCCCCCAAATTACATTCTTTCCCAAGGATTCAACACTTACCTTCCCCCACACACAGTGAAACAGATAATAACTTAAGCACACCTTCAACTTCAAGCATGAATGACAAAAGTGCATGCACATTTATGGCTCCAGATAGAGAACAGATGCTGCGGCTATGTCTACACTGGCAAATTAGTCCAGACTAAGGAGGCTAAGTCCAGCCTAATTTAGCCCATGGCCATGCTAGGCTTTCCCTAGTTTGAATTAAGAAATTTCTTAGTTTGAACAAAGGAACACTTAGTTTGAACTAGTTAGTACTGACGCCTAGTCCTGCCTAACTGCCTTAAGTCCAGCCAAGACACGAACTAATGCTTAGTTCAAACTTAAGAAGTTGGAACTAAGCCGGTCAGTTAGAACAAATCGCACGTTCTAGTTTGAACAAAGTGTTAGTTTGAACTAGAATGTGCGGTTAATTCGACCTTAGAAGTGTGAGGTTAATTCAAACTAAGCTCAAACTTCTTAAGTTGGACTGACAAGTCCAAACTAAATTTTGCAGATGCAGACATAGCCTGTGTGCCCAGCCAGTGGGGATAGGAGGCCGGGATTACACAGTAGATCAGGGATGTCAAATTCATTTACTATGGTGGGTCAGATTTGACTTAAATGTACTTCAAGTGAGCCGTACACACCATAAATCAAAATACTGTGGCACTCTCCCAGCATCATGGAGTGCTGTGTATGCAAAACTGCGCTCCGCGATACCTCTCTCTCTCCCACTCACTGCTAGTGAGAGAAAATGATCAGATAGGCTACATCTACACCGCCAAATTAGTTTGGCCCATGGCCACACTAGACTTTGCCTAATCTGAACTAAGAAATTTCTTAGTTCAGACTAGCCACATCTTAGTCCGGACTAGCAAGACCCCTTACTTAGTTCGGAATAGCTGGCTTAGTTCTAACTAAGCATGGGAAAGACTCAAACTAATAGCTAGTTTGAATGTAAAAAGTTCAAACTGAGCCATTAATTTGAACCAGCCATGAGTTCTAGTTCTAACTAAAAAAGTTAGTTTGAACTAGAACATGCAGCTAGTTCAAATTAAAAAGCCGCAGTTAGTCCGAACTAGGAAGAGCCTGGGGATAGAGACGGTCCAACTGTCTATGAATGGCAAAGCACACACTACAAGAAAATGCTCAGTTTCCAATTTAGTCTTGCAGGCTGGGGTATGTCCAGGAAATTTCTGACTGTTTTTCCGGGGCCAATGAAAAAGAACAGCTCACTCTGGGCAACCTCTTGGTACCTCTGCCTTAACAAACCCAGACTTAACCTCTTTCCTGCCTTAGTGTAGGGTGCATAAACCTGCTTTGACAGGGTCAGTCTTGATGGCTTCGAGAAAGTACTAGAAGGCCAATATATCAGCCCCAGACTCACCAAGTCACTTTTCCCCGGTAGCTGAAAGAGATTACTACAGGTTAATCGACACACCTGGAGCTAATCAAGGACCACCCAGGACTTATTAAAAAGCCTCCCCTCCAGAGAAAGGGGGTAGCTGGAGTGTGAGAGTGAGGAGAGCTACTGGAGTGTGTGAGAGGAGGCAAGGGGTGTTGGGAGGCAGCAGATCTCATGAAGGTTGGTCAGGGAGAGTCTTGCAGGTACAAAGAGGAGGAAAGGCAGGAGCACTCCTGGCCTGAGAAGAGACACAGGGCTCAGGCACCAGGACTCAGGGCTAGAGCGCTGTAAGTGCACTGCTGCTGCAGCCGCCACCACGGCAGACCCAGGGCTCCGGTGCCAGGACTCGGGGCTTGAGCCCCATAAGCCCGGGGCCAGCGATGCCCCTGTGGGAAGGAAAAAATCCCTGCCCAAGGGGGGGAAGGACTTTTTCCAGGCCTGAGGAAAACAGACCCACTGCTAGAGAGACGTGCAGAACCCACTAAGGAAGAGGAGGAACTCTGTCATCCCCCTTAGAAACTCTTTATACTTATGCCAGTCCTATCTTATGAGAAGGTGCAGCTAACAATGTACAGTACATGCATGCCCTGATCAATCCACTGCTCTCTGTCAATAATGCATTTATATTCTCTCTGCACCAAGGTCACTAGTGCACACAAAATAATCTCTAACACAGTAAGATCAGTTAGAGCTATAACAGAGTGATAAAGGTTTGATAAAGAAACATAAGAGTTACTGTTGTGCACAAAGAAATTTTCAAACTTTAATGCTGTTACATGCAACTGGTTAGCTGCCAAGCTGAAAAAGCCAAAATCTAAAGAAATAAAAGACATCTAAAACTGAAGTTGCAGTGTTAGGTAAGTGAAAGACTATCAATCAGCCCATGAGTATTAATAGGTTCATCCAATGCACAACGCCTTTTAATAATGGTAAATTTGCCCATATGTCAAGCGTAATAGCTTTCCATTATTTTTCCTCCTTATGAAGTATAAAATTGTAAAAATGGCCATTTACTGCCAAGGTTCTAGAAGAGTGTGCAGAAAAACTAGTATAATTACCTTTTTGGCTACAGACAACTTCTAGCTAATGGTGTCTGTAGATCACAGGTTAAAAATCATGATATTTAATCTGTACTGGAAACTGAAGTAATTTTTCTCACATAGTGTAAACACCAGAATTCTTGAGCGGCAGAGATCAATCAGCTTCTCTTTGTCATTTTAACAGGTGCCTTCTAGTATGGCTCGTATGCTTCTGTTACCTGTTTATGGTGACATCTTACTCTGAAGGATTTCTATGAACTAGCTAGCAGCTTCCTAACCTGTTGTGGGCTTCTTGACACCACAGAACCCACAGGCCTCCTAACAAATACCAGAAAACTTTATGTGAAAAGTAAGACAAAAGTATGCCTAGAAAGTGCTTGCTCTGTAGTTAACAATAAATGAACAGAAACTTTTATGAAAAACCAAGCTTTCCAGAGAAACCAAAAAGGACTTCAAGTAAGATCTTCAGCAGTAAAACAACACTATATTCATACCTGTGGCTTTGTATAGTTTTCAATTGCTTTGCTTAGAATTAAAAAAAAAACCATAATTGTAGAAGGTGTTTAATGCAAAGACGAACAACTGGCAGATACAGACTGAAATCTTTCATCAGGATCTATTGGCATAGATCTTTAAGCCCTTTCAGAGTCTCATTCATAGGGACAGTCACCCCCCCCCAGCCCAAGGAGTGGAACCTGACAAAGGACTGGGCTTTGATTTTAAACACGCATATTACCATATAGCTGCAAAATGCTCTATGATTTTATGAATCATAATTTTAATATTTCCAAGGGTTAGGACTTTATATATACATAAAATTTGGAAGTTTTTAAGAACACTGAATCAACACAACTTCTTTCCAACAGGCAGCAGTAAAAACACAAGACACCCTCTTTTTCTTCAAATCATGACATACTAAGATACAAAATTCAACAGGCTGAGTAGGAACTGAGCTATATGTTGTCCATTGACTAGGCTCACTGGGATAAATCCTTAAATAAACGTGGAAAAATTCCTCTTTAAATTGGTGTACAATGTGCTTCAGATTTACTGCTAATTTGTTTAAATGTTGTGTTCCCCCCATCACAGAAAACAGTAACTACTGCAAAAATGTGTACCATTTCTGATTTTTTTTTAAATAAAGGGTCACATCTGTCAATATTAATCAGAAAGTTAAACAAATTCAATTCAGAATAAATGTTCTGATACCAGGCGAAATAAAACTGCAAGATTAAGATTATGCCATAAAACTCTAAATTCTGCTTTTAGTTTTCTTTTGTGAGTTGCCCAGAAATTGAAAACAACAACAAATTGACATAGTTTCACATCTTACAATCAGAGAACATCATATAAAGAACAAAAAGGAGCATCCCAAAGCAATAAATGAACAGACCAAAATAATTTGATTTAATTTGCTGCATTCAGCTGAACTGATGAATCTATAGTAGATATTCGGCATTTGGCATGTCTGATTTTCATAGTCAAGAGAAAATCCAATCCACTGTAGCAAGGGCATGTGTGTATAACATACCATATAAATCTCTATGAAGATATAGCAATATCTATGAGATATCAAGATATTTGGCAATGTCAGAAAAGCAAACTGATAATGCTATGGTACAAACAGAAAAATTCCAAATGGATGGTGAAAGAGTCTTATAAAATTATGAAAATTAGCTGGTTCAAACATACCAAGTGCTTACTACTTGTACTTAAACAATGCTGATAATAAGGAAAGGAAACATAATAAATGATTTATTAATTTTCAACCATTCAAACATTTTTATAAAGTTCAGAAAAACTGGTGAAAAAAATTCATAAAACTATAGCTAAGAGATTAATGGATAATGCCTAAATGTCTCTCTGTATAGTGAGAATTAAGGAGCATAAATTTACTTTTGCAATTTAATATCACAAAGTAATATAATGTCACACTAAGTTACAAATAAATGTACAGAACCTAGTGACTTATTTCTAGGTCATTAGTTGAAGGTTTATTTAGCCTGTGCAGAGGCTCAATCCTAAAATTTGAAAATTAATACTAAGAATGATGTTTAATTCCTTGTGTAAATAATTGAAATCAGCAACAGGACAACATTTTCCTGTAGACACGGAACTTGTGAGAAGCATCTACAGGCATAAGATCTATAATGCCATGCTTACGTGAAGGGACTGGAGTTATAGAAAATAACAAAACTTAGGGTGAAAAATCACATTGGTAACCACAGTGTTTAAGTGCAACATCAGCTACATGCAGGGACCCTGGGCTGAAAAAGGCTGGGTCATTTGAGAGTCCATGAGCCTTATTTTTCAGGACTTATCAAGTCATTTTTCATGAGTATTAAAGAAAATCTATAAGTATTTCTTCCCTTTTTAGATTTCTCACAGCTTCTATAGCTTTCTCTTCTCCTCATACCCCAGCTGTCCAAGAATCAATTCCGTTCAGTCTGGAAATCAGTGCTCTTCCTTGTTTTAATGGCTTTGCACTTTTAAATTCAAAGTGTTTGGTTTTAAAAACATTTTGCAAATGGTGAGAAGGTTTATATGTACTATCTATGTAGCTGGATGAAAAAGACTTAAAGAATTAATTAGTGAAATAGTATTCAGACTTTTTACATAATATTTTACTTCTTTGTGACAGGCCATTGTAAATGTCACAGTAAATATGACATTGGGCAAAACATGCACAAGCCACAAGAACAGCATCTACAGCTCCTTACAAGACATGATGCAATAAGAGCAAACAGTTGCAGCAGATAATCTTTAAATTAGTTATTACAATAGCTATGTACCACAGACAAAAAATATACAAAATAGCTAACAATTTCATACACATAAAATCATCATGATTATGCAACTTCATAAAGAAATAACATGAAAACCATGCAGAGTATAAAGAGTTAAGATTTAGAAATTGTGGTTCTGGGAACTACTGCACAATTCAATCATGTTGCAAGCTTATTCTTACTGGGGGCATGTGACTTCAGTAGCAGAGGAAGTGCTACAACATCCCTGAAATCCATTGCCTGACATAGCTTGCTGCTGTTATGAATTGAAAATTATATATAAAAGGGAAAGGGTCATATCTATTAATTTACTGGGTATTATTCACATGGGGGATGAAATCACCAATGCCCAATCAGAATACTCCAACTTCGAAGTCATATTATAATCCTTTATAACAAACTGCAGGAAACCAAATGATCCCTTTAATTTCTTGTCATATTTTACAACTATCCAGTATTATTTTAGTTTATGTGGGAAAGAGTGGGGGTTAAATGATATTAAAGCAAGAGACATAATACATGCAGTGCATGATCTAAGGTAAATCATCTTCAGAAATAGATCTTCCAGATTTTAGCAAAGCTTCATTTTAAAATAAAGTTGATTAGTAAATCCAATTAATTTCAAAACATTAACCCCACCAATTGATCAGTATTAAAGTAAACATCCAATTTATCAGCAGCTGAAAATACTGCACAAAATAACTGCATTCAAGATGCCTCTGAAAAAATTACTGAACTGTTATTGCAAAGGATGCTGAAAAAGCTGCAGGCCAGGAGACTAAGTATGGAAATTGGGAATCAGCAAGCAGAAATTATATTTCCAGTTCTCTAACCTGGATCCATGGGATCTTGAATAAATCATTTTCTTTCTCTTTGTCTCAGTTTAAACCTTCTGTAATAACTGTTAGAACTGTTGTAAAGTGCTTTGAGTTCCATGGATAAAAAAGATGCTCAATAATAGGGTTGTCAATTAAGCACAATTATCTCAAGTGAGTAATACAAAAAAAAATTAACTAGATTTAAAATACTGACATTTATTTGCAGTTTTAGTCGCAAAGTTAAACAATAAGATATTAGCAATTTAAATTATATTTGGATGTTTCTCTACATTTTCAAATAAACTGATTTCAATTACAACACAGAATACCAAGCTTACAGTGCTCTCTTTATATTTTTTATTATAAATATTTACACTATAAAAAGAAATGAAAGAAATAGCATTTTTCAGTTAGTCTCCTACAAATACTATAGTGCAATCTATCTGCTGTAAAACTGCAACGTAGAAATAAATAATTTTTTTTACATAACTACACTCAGAACAATGTAAAACTTCAGAGCTTCCAAGGCCACTCAGTCTTACTTCTTGTTCCACCAATCGCTAAGAGAAACAAGTCTGTTTACATTTCTGGAAGACAGTGACATCCGAAAGTGAGACTGGACATTCTCATGGCACTTTTGTACTGGCACTGCAAGATATTTATATACCAGATATGCTAAACATCTGTATGCACCTTTGGCTTGTAGACTGCAAAAATAATAATATAAAATGAGCACTGTACACTTTGTATTCTGTAATGCAATTGAAATCAACATCTTTGAAAATATAGACAATAATCACAATACATTTAAAATATTCTATTATTCACTGTGCAATTAAAATTGTAATTGTGATAAACTGTGACTTTTTTTAAATCTCAAAATTAATTGTGATTTTTTTAAAATCATCTGACAGCCCTGCTTGGTAATATAAATACAGAGCACCATAAAAACATCCTCTGTCTATGACTGAATTAATGGCACAGTGGCACTGTGGGCATAAATCAAGGTCAGTACAACAAAGAACTGTTGAATCCTGTGTAAAGCGTTTGACTCAATAACCGTATATGCTCACAAAACTGAATTTTAAAAATGGATTTTGTGTGTGTGTTGGGGAGGGGGTTGATTTTTCTAAAAGCAAAATGAGAAAACCTCCAGGTTCGAAGCTTCATGTCCCCCCCCCCCATTGTAAAACGTAATATTATGAGGAAGAGAGGAGGGAGAAATAGAATTCTGACACTTTATTTTCCTTTGGTCTTCCTCCAAAAACTGTGTATTTATAAGCCATCTATCTTCCAAATACTATAAAAATGATAATGTCCTGAAAACAGAGGTTTTAACAGAACCACTGAACAGCTTCACTACGCTTCACTATGGGGTACAGCCCTAATTAATATTACATAATACAAAAACATGCTATCAATTCAGGGATCCCATGCTGTTCTTAAATGAATGAATGTGATTTGTCAGCTCTGATCTGCCACTTCCACTTACTGCAGAAGTGTCTAAATTTTGTATTACACTCTAAAGCATGCTGTGAAAATGAACTCACGTTATTCATATTACAATCGAGTCCCACAGACGTAATCACTAAATGGTCAAGACGACACCTCTAATAACACAACATGAAACTAAAGTAAAGGGAGGGGTGAGTGGGAACACTTCCCTATTAACTGGGGTGTTGTAAGAGAAAATCCCAACCCAAACCTTGCATAAACTACTGTAGTTTTTCTGCCTGTATCCCACAAGTTTTATATTATAAAGAAATATTACTTGCAAAACTTGGCACAATCTCAGCTAAAAGCTTTCTAAATTTTTAACTGTTTTGAGCTAACACAATTATGGTAGCTGAATGGAAACAAAAGTTTGGCACTTTGGCAGTCCATCTAAAAAGAAATATCACTAAACAACCTGTAATTCTCATTGCAAGTAACTATACAACTTCCAGATTACAAATTTCCAAACTATAGAGCAATTTTCCTATTTAGAAAGAATACAGTTAGTGCTTAGGGAGTGCTTACGTATTAACTCTTGCTGTTTCCTCATTTAGCAAAACATGGAATTAAAATAGGCAATTCAGCTGGTAAAAAAATTTCTAGAAAATGTTTCCATCAAAAAACACTGATTTAATAACCCCAAAGTACTTTATTATGGCTATTATAATACATTATGATTATTATAATATATAAGCATATTAATATATTAATATAGTATATATAATTAATATATTATATTCATATATATACACACAATATATATTCTATTATTATTATAACTGCCAACTACTTCATTCTGATTTTTCCAAAACACATATTTTCTAAAATATTTTGCAGAAAATTTGTCATGATCAGGAACTAAAGGGGAATTTTAACTTTTGGAAAGGCCGATGAACAGAATTTGAAGTTTCTACCAGTTTTACTAGGTAACCTCATTTGTGGAAACAGAAATTAGCCAAACCAACAAACACTAATGCTATAGAATCCTCCATTAGGGAAAAGAGTCCTGTGGCACTTTTAAAGAGCAACAAATTTATTTATCGTATGAACTTCCGTGGGAGAAAATCCCACTTTGTCAGACAAAAGAATCTGACAAAGTGGGATTTTCTCCCATGAAAGCTTGTGATAAATAAATTTGTTTGTCTTTAAAAATGCCACAGGACTCCTTTTTTGTTTGGCAGAATTAGGCTAACAGCTACCTTTCTGAAACTTGTCCCCATTAGGGCAGTCACATGATAAATGAAAGTTCACTCACAGATAAAGTCCTGTTTAGCAGCTGTAACAAAGGACTCAGAGTCAAGACTTCTGGATGTGACACTGAAGAATGTACCTGAGGAAGTCACTTCACCTGTCTGTGCTGCAATTAACTTTTCTTTAAGATAGGTAAAATACTCAAATTGTGGAGTGTTATGAGATGTATTCAATATAACTGGAATATAATACCTGTGTATTTGGTAATAGCCTTATCCTGGACTAAAACAATCTGAAGTTGGAGGTTTACAGTAAATCATTTGTGAAGAGAAAACCCAGGATACAGTGACTAATGAGTTCATAGGACCTCAGAATATTACTACTTTGACATGCATAAATAAATATTAATATTTTAAGTTAAAGAAAATGGAAAAAAGAAGATGGGAAGATGAGTAAACAAGGGAAGAGTAACATGAGTAAAGTATCGATTCTGTTCCTATTCAACTCCAGTACAAAGGTCCTATCACTTGACTGGGCATGAAGGAGGTAAGCAGAGTTGCAAATTTTTAAAACAGTTTTCAAAAAACTACTTCCATTCCATTCTTTTGCTTTGATTTTTTTTAAGGTGTTTCTCAGAAAGAAGATTGGTAATGCCTGAATACTTGAGCTGTTTGCCAGTGTAGAGGAATTGTTGTAACCAAACAAAAGGACTTGCAAAGTCACAGTATGTTAAATGAGAATGAACTGTAAACTGAAAAAATAAATTCATGCTGTTCAACTTGCTAATAATTGTTATCAATCCTAATATTTATACAAATCCAACCCAGAAACCAAATGCAGGAAAATGTAAAGCAGGGAGAAAAACTGGTATGGTTACGGGTCACTTACTTGCATCTTCTCCAGTAGAATTAAATATTTCCATTTCAGTCTAATTGTTTCTAAAACAATGAGCTCCTCAGATGAAAAACAGTATGGATGTTATAGGCAGAATTGCAATTCGCACATTGCAATGCACTGTAACCCATCCAGCACTATTTGTTCTATTGTGCCAAAATTGGAAATGCAATTGTTCCAGCTAAATAGGTGTTGTAGGTTACAACTAAAGTGCGAAGCTGATCAGAGGAGTATATTTCAGGAGCAACAGTTCTGGAAAATGATCTTATTTTTGACAACACTGATGCGCAGAATTCCCATAATAAAAGTCAGACGTTTCAACTACTTAGAGTTATTCCCTTTTATTTGTTTCTTTTAGACACAAATAAATCCAATCCACTTACATTCCCTGCATGGTGACACACTGAACAACCATCCATTCTGCTTCCCCCAACACACACACGCCCTGCTAGGTCTCATGCTGAAGGCTTGCTTTGTTATGCTCAGCTCTTATTCTAGAACTAATCTTTTTACAACGAACTTAATCCAGTTAGCTGCAAAGGATGACTAAATGTCAAAGTAATTGGATAACAGCCTGCGATTTTGTAATTCTTTCATTATTCAGGCAGACACCATTTAAAGCTGTACGCCTACTGACTGACATTCTGCCAGACAGTGTTATAAGCAACAGCAGTGAAGGAGTGTCACTCAAGTGGCCACTGTCTCCTTTCTCAAGATCACAATTTTGTTTCTGATCTCTTGCTTTGTGGGGGAACATGTAGCTGAAAATACTGTAACACTTCTTGTTTTAGAGAAACGTTGGCCACGGCCACTCCACGTGCTACCTCATGACCAGACTTTCTAACATAAAACGATGAAATAAAGCAATGGTTAATGCGGAATAGACTACTCTTCCACTCAGATCAAATGATTGGTTTAGCAAATTCTACACAACAACAGAACAGTTCAGCTGCTCCATTCTGATCTCTCTTTTATTATTGTATTCTGGACTGCTATGTGTCATCCAAGGCTGTTGGAGGAGCTTTGAGAAAACATCACAATGAAATTTTAAGCTTGTCTGTAGTACTTGCATTTCCTTTGAAGTCTGCCAAAGTTTTCAGTTCTAATTGTTAGGACTGCTGGAATAACTACAACTGGGGGAAAAATTAATCTATGTTATGAGAAGCAGTAATATTTCACTTGTACAGCAGATGGGACATTTTAAAAATTGCAATGTATACTAAAACAAACATGTAGATAGATGTGATCTTAACCCAGCTCTCCATGTTGTGAAATGACAAAAGCATTTCACAAAAGGTACCTTCCACAAGACACTCATATGTACATGAACTTGTAACATACATACATGCATGAAGATGAATGGGAGCACTAGAACCAGATAATATAACCAGATGAAAGTTGTTTTTTCACTTTATGTGCAACAACAGTGACATCCAGGGGAAAGCCAGAATGAACACAGGTGCGCTGTTTCTTCAGGCATCTCACATATAGTTGAGCAAACTATTTGAAACTACAACAGAGCAAATTTAAAATATATTTTACACATACACTTGTACAAGATTTAAAGTTTCCTTTCACCAAACATTTTTTTCAGTAAAATAATATCCCATCAACAATATAGAAAGTGAACAACAGAGGGCTCCGAACATGGCCAAAATGAAAAATCTGAACAAATACTCATGACTATTGCTTTTTACATTATCTTCCTTAAACCTAGACTCAATCTTATCTACCTCTTGAAACCTCATACTCTCACTATCAGTGTTAATAATGTACTTTACTCCAATGGTGATGCTGCAAACCAGGGAGCAGCTTATAGGAAAGGACAGGATTCTTTCATTTCCTCTTCCTACAGCAATTTAGAACTAAAGGGCCCAAACCCTGAAAACACTCAGTCAGTTTTTGCAGCTCCCAGAGTTTTAAAATGAATAAATGAATGAATAAATAAATGATATTGTTAGTTGAAACACAATGATAAGTTTGGAAAGAATCACGAGACTTAGAAGAGAATATCATGCTTTTCAGACTGTCTGCTGGTTCTTGAAAACCCTTACCCACCTCCAACGTGTAAGATAATCATAGGTTGGAAACTGAACTTTAATATACACCTAAAAAATGCTGGCCATGGCTTCTCTGGGTACATGCTTCCCAACTCCTCCCTGGCTGGCTCCACACACAAACCTCTATGCCTACAGGCTCACTCCACACTTCCTTGGCAAATTCTTAAAACCCTGCACACCTCCCTTGTAGGCTCCCACAATCCCCTCACCTCCCATCTGTGCATCAACCTGCACACCGCCTTATCTCCCTTTTTTACATTGTCATGGAGGGAGGGATGAGGCTGCTCTAACTGAGCTTAAGATTGGGGCAACTCAACTGTGCTGTCTCACCTAGATTGCATAGGGCGACCAGCACTGCCAACACCAGTTACAGCTGCCTGAAACACAAGTGTCACAGGCAAATCTAGCATGTAAAGCAAAGAACTGGAAAAGTGCTTGCAAAATTGCTGAGCTGATTTTGTTTCCCTCATACAAATCCCCTCAAAAGTTTGCCCAAAAACATGATACTCAGAATAACATTGTGAATTACTTGGGTCCAATTCTATGATTGTCCTGATACAAAATTAACAGAGACAGCTTACATATCTCAAATATTTACAATGTACTAATCATGGTAGAATGTAGGTACTTATTCATCAAGGCATATATTGTATAAAAATTTGTATATATGTATATTTACAACGTACTTATCATGGTAGTATGTAGGCACTTAATTATCAAGTACAAAAATTTGTATGAAGCCCCAGCATGGGTTCTGCACTTCCCCCAACTCTAGTCTGAGCCTCTAGTCTAGGGAAGCCTACCAGGACTATAACTAAGATGGCTACCAAATCTCCTTATTCCATTCCAAGAAGACTTGGAGTGATAGGTAAGGATAGAAGATGACAGAAACTCTTAGTAGGCCAAACGAGGAGGCTTCAACGTGGGGTGGAAGTCTAGATGAGCAGCCCATAAAGCCAGGACAGCTGCAGCACGTTAGCTGGGAAGGCCAACAGATTATTAAAAAAGAGTTTAAGTCTGCAAGCTGGGAGAGGAACATTGGTTCAGGAATTCCTCAATTTCCATTTACCTAGGAGTTTGTGCCATTCTGAGATTGTGTTTGCAGGGATCAGACAACTCCAGCAATGCAGTACTCGGAGACCGATCCATCACACGAAGCACCAACTACTAAAAAGCAGCTGAGAACCCAAGAGGATTCCAAATTAAGCAACTGAAAAACTCAGCTGGAGTTTAGAGAGGACTCTGACCAACCCAGGGATGAAGGGATAAAAAATAGAAGGAGACTTTTATCTAAACTGGCCAACATCTCAGGTCTTCAAACACTCCATGGCAGGCTACCACATCTAGGCTAAACCATCCACCTCATGAAGGCTCAGGCAAGAAACTGTGGTTTGGAAAGTTTGTGAGTATTAGCAGCTGGAGAACTAGCTTATTGAAAAATGTGTATTAGTTAACCTTAACTGCTTCCTTCCCCAAAGCCTGTTAGCCAACCCCACTGATATACTGCTAACTTTGGTGCATAATTCCTTTGCTGGGGTTTATTTCATTTTATGCCACTTGGTGGACTTGACATGCCTTACCAATCAAAAATGTCAGTGATTTCTCAAGGGATAATATTTCTGTGAAGATAGCACAAGAAGGAGTCATTGCAACTGTAAGCAAAAGGTGCCAAGAAAGAATCCAGAACTTGACCTCCCTCCATGAGTGGAGAGGGAAAAGCAACTCCAAACAGTTGTGATAGCAAGAACCAGGAAAAGAGGAAAAAAGGGAGAAGTCTTGAGATGTACCTCAAAAGAGGAGCAGGTAACTCATTTGGTATTTTCCGATAAGGACGTTTTAAATTCTCCTGTCTTGAACTGAATGCAAAATGGCAATGCCTGGCTTCTGACAGTCAACAGCCCTCCCAGAGCTCTTCTTTCACATTGTAAAGCTTTTGGGGATGGATTCTGGCACAGTTATCTTACAAAAAGAGGTCATCACCTTGTTGTCACACTGATTTTTTAAATGTGAATTTCCTCATGCCTAACCATCATTTTGTTTCTACCCTTTGTTTCCAGATACACATATTGGTTTTCTGTCACACTTTTCTAAAATAAGAAATATGTTACCTCTGTGGAGGAGAAAAAAGTGACTGAGAATCTAGGATTCTCTGCCTGGTGGTCTTAATATATCCCATCTGCAGTTGCTTACACTCATGTTCTTCTTGTAAGTGATTTTTGCCAGGAGGCAAACCCACATGCTGGAGTTCGAAGAATTTTTGTAGGCAGACCTGACCACTTCCGTATGCATAAAAATTTGTGGAAATTACAACACAAAACCCATCAAAATCAAGCCCCTTACAAAGCCCTATAAAAAATGTAAGTCAATAAGCAGCAGCTAAATAATGTGCATTGTATTGCTTCAGGTACCAATACATCTGACTTCTGTATGGGAGAGAAGTACAACTCAGAGATGATAATTGCTTTGTCACAAGGTACAAGTGCGACTGCCATAAGCAAGAACCTAACACACTCGATTAAACATCTGTGATTAGGCTGTTTTCTCAGAATCACTTTAACAGAAATACTTCCTCCTGCACAGTGAGCTAAGAATTCTGCTGCTGTCATGCTAATACTATTCTGTCGTGTACAACTAAACTCACACTGACAAAAACACAGCCAGTTCACTGAATCCTTCTTGAAGGTAACAGCCATAATTATAGCTAAGATTTTTCATACTTAGATGGAAGTAACAATCACAAGCAAAGAATGGAGAAGGAAATGAAGTTGGAAACAATTTTGCCAATCAAAGGGAACAGAAGAGAGGAAAGAATCAAGTTTAATTTGTAGGTCTAAATGAGACACTATGTAAAAAAAAAAAAAAGCCACCACCACCACCAATGAAAAACTACCATGCTTGATTTATTACATAAGCTTTCGTGGGTACAATCCCCTTAGTTTTTAAGGCTATGTCTACATGAGGAAAAGTTATTTCGAATTAACAAATTTGAACTAATAACTTTGAGTTTAGTGCAAACTAATTTGAACTAATAAGTTTGAGTTTAGCTCAAACTAAACTTATTAAGTTTGAACTGAGGATTAATCCTACTCTACACCATCCTTAGTTTGAAGTAATGGCTTAGTTCGAACTAACCAGTAGGTCTTACTAATTCAAACTAAGCTTTCATTAGTTCAAATTAATGAAAGCCTATTGTAGAGAGGGACTATGTTAGTTCAAATTAAGCCTCCTTAATTCTAACTAACTTGCAAGTGCAGGCATACTCGAAAAGTGCCAGAGGACTCCTTATTTGTTTTGCTGAAACAGACTAACACAGCTATTCCTCTGAAACTTGTCACCCTGCTTCAGCAAAATATCTGCAAGGTGTGTAGTGTAACTTCTTTAACAATCTCTGATAGCTATTAAATACAAACCCTAAAGAATTTAGGCAAACCACTTCCTTTATGAATACTAAACTTCTGTGTTTCATAACACTGTCTACAAAAAAAAAAACAAAAAAACACCCCACCACCACCAGTGGATTTAAAGCCCCATGAAAATATGTTGGCCTCACTATACTTTAATAAAATCTGATCCAGTCAGTAATTTGGAACATACTCTATACTATGGAATGACTGTATGATAAGCCAACTAGTATAAGGAAACTAGCTTTCTACGGTTCTTGCCTGTTTCAAAATAAGCATTCACTGTCACCCAAAGACCAACAGAGCACATAGAGAGGAAAGTGCACATAAGACTGTACGGTATGAGTTCTGCTAAGATATAAAAAAGGCAGCAATCTCACAGCTACATGCAAAATTTATAGCCCTTCTCATGGCAATGTGACATATTACTCATTCACACTCAAGACCGATTAGCACCATGCTAATTCATGATGCTGATGCAGCATGTGTGTTGCAATTTATAAGTCCTGAGGTAAGGTTAGTAAGGAAATAACTACCATTAAAAAAACTTTTAGTAATAATAAATACAGGGCACAATACTTCAACAGTTAAACTGAGAATGGGGTATATAACATAGAAAATTTGGATTAAAAACTGATTACATAAGTGACAGCACAATAGGAAGGAGTTTGAGACTGAAAGCTAAATTTTCTTTGGCACAGCCCCATGTACATAATATACAAGTGAGTTTACCTAATAGGTAATAGAATATTTATGCTCAGATCGACAGTGGTGCATCTGGAAGCTGTATTGTGTAGCTAGCTGTATATCAAAAACAAACAAAAATCAAACAAATAAATAAAAAGTAAGAAGAAATGTGGATGTAGCCATTTGATCACCCACAGTCAATGAGGAAATAAAACTTGCCCTACAACTCTCACTCTACAGTGAGCAAATTGTACAGATTGTTTGGGGGGGGGGCAATCACTCAGAGACGTCTGTTCAAGAAGATACTCCTAGGGAGTCATGAAAAGCAAGGACTCTTGTGGCACTTAAAGACTAACAGATTTATTTATCGCATGAGCTTTGTTGGGAGAAAATCCCAGTTTGTCAGATGCTTTGAAGAGGGGGAACTTACAGAATTAGAAGAGAATAAATGCAGGGGAGGGTAAGACATGGGATCAGGTCAGAAACAGCTGAAATTCAAATAATATGCATATTAGATTGTGTGAAAGCAGGGCTGAATTGTGACTCTGGATTCTTTTCACATTATAACAGGCAATTTGACTTCACCCGCTCTCTGTGTGCTGTTTCATAAAGTTTGAATCCTTACAAATGCTGTGATTTGCTGTTGCGGCTTGACCTGATCCCACGTCTTACAATCCCCTGCCTTTATTTTCACCCAACTCTGTAAGTTCTCCCTCTTCAAAGCAACTGATAAAGTGGGATGTTCTCCCACAAAAGCTCATGTGATAAATAAATCTGTTAGTCTTTAAGTGCCACAAGACTCCTTGCTTTTTTTGCTTTACTAGACTAACAGGGCTGCCTGCCCTTTGGAACTCTCCTAGGGAGTCATGAATCTGTGTAAAAGCCTCTATCACAAGAGACACCAGAAGAATGCTGCTGACTCCAAATGTGGTCAGTACATACTGTAACTTTAGCTAAAAAAGTCCACAAATCAAGAAGTTCTTCTGTGTATTGAAAGTTGTTTTTTTTTTTTTTAAATTCATTGGGATGACTTTTCAAGTTCTCCCGAACAGTTTGAAACTTATTTGGTTGAGATATATTTTGAAGAGCTCTAAAGTGCTCTGGTTCATAAATAAAATTACATATCATGAAAGTCATTGACAGTACTGTATTTTATTTTATTTTTAACATGAAGTGTTGGGACAGCCCTAAAAAGCTTTATGGGTAGTAGATCATTGTTCTAAAAGGACAAAATGGACTAGGGAAAAATAAATACAGAAAGTGCACAGTTTTTGATACATTTTTCCTTAAGAAGAAAAAGCAAACTTTTCTTTCCACTCTGAGCACTACAGCTGTAACAGCTTTATTACTAGAGCTCTATGTATGTTTACATTTTTAGCTGATCATTGGCATCACAACCACATCTGGTACCATTTCTCTTAATGTAGTACTATTTTCAACATACTTCCCTCAATCCCTGAGCCTCTCAGGGATTAATCTTGCTCATATCCCTCCCTCTCCTTTTCACTTCTTACCTTCTCCTCCAAACCTAACATTTTGGTGGCCTTCTCTTCAAAGGAAGAATGATGACATGCAACACTTTCCACTCCTTTCTTCCAGTCAGGAAACAGAGTGCTAATTCTGCATTTTTGTTATTCTCTGCTAGCCAGGAACATGCTCATAACCTTTACTCTGACCCCCCTATTCCAGTGAACCTGGCCAGGTAATCTATAATTAATTCTTATGTAACTACTACCACATCCAAATCAGGATGTTTTTCTGACAGCTTTTTCCCAATCTCTTTTACACACACATGCCCATGCATCACTTTTCCATAAACTCAATGAAATCAGCCTAAACTTTCCTCTTAAGTGCGAAGGAACGTAAAATAAAAATAGCCATCAGTTTTCTGTAAGAGAAATAATAAAACGACTGACCAACATATTACAAGCTAAATATCAAATCAGATCCGCCTGTCTGATGTTTAAAAGGGCTATGCTATTTATGACCAATATTTGTGCCTCTAAAAGCCAAAGTAATGAGAGCATGGAGTTCAGTGCCTGCAATGAGTCAGAAAGAAATACCCTACCCCCATGAACAGCACCAAATTATAGAGGAACCCCCTTTTGAAATATTAAGCATTAAGGTGGATAGGAGGCTGGCTAAGTTGTCAGACACTCAAGGTGTAGTGATCAATGGCTCAATGTATAGTAAAAAGCAGAGTGTGCAGGGGTCGATTCTTGGGCAAGCTTTGTTCAACGTCTTCATTAACAATCTGCAGGATGGACTGGACTGCACTCTTAGCAAATTTACACACAATACTAAACAAGGAGGAAGAGTAGACACACTGGAGGGTAGGGATAGGATACAACATGACAAAGAGAAATTAGAGGATTAGTTCAAAAGAAATTTGATGAGGTTCAACAAGCACAAGTGTAGAGTCCTGCACTCAGGGTAGAAGCATCCCTTGCTACAAACTAGGGAGCGACTGGCTTGGGAGCAAGTCTGCAGAAAAGAACCTGGGGGGGTTTCTGTGGACAAGAAGCTGGATATAAGCCAAAAGTGTGACTTTATTGCCAAGACGGCTAACGGCATATTGGGCTGCATTAGTAGAAGCACTGCCAGCAGACTAAGGGAAGTGGTTATTTCCTTCTATTCAGCACTGGTGAGGCCTCATTTAGACTATTGTGTCTAGTTTTGGGCCCCCCACTACAGAAAGGATGTGGACAAATTGGAGAGAATCCAGCAGAGTGAAACAAAAAACATTAGGAGGCTGGAGCACATGAATTATGAGGAGAGACTACGGGAAATAGGTTTGTTTAGTCTGCAGAAGAGAAGAGTGAGGGAAGCTTGATAGTGGTCTTCAGCTACCCAAAGTGGGGTTCCAGGGAGGATGGAATGAGGCTATTCTCAGTGGTGGCAGGTGACAGAACAAGGAGCAATGGTCTCAGATTGCAGTGGGAGTTTAGGTTACATATAAGGCCCCCCCCCCCCCTTTTTTTTTTTTTTTTTTTTTACTGGGGATGTGTGTGAAGCACTTTTAACAATCAAGTAACTTTCTCACTTCCTAAACATCTGTAAACAGATTTCAGGGTACTGGTAGGATTCTCACAGCTCAGTCAGCCGTTATTTGAAAACCCATACATTCATGAGGTTTATAATGTGTTGAACGTGGCTTGCTAGAATCATGGAACATTTTATTTCACATGCTCACTAGAGAACAGTTAACCTATCTGTTATCAAACTAGATCTTAGCGTGATTTCCATAACTGGAACTAGCCAAAAGTGATTGTTTGTATCATCCCAGCAGCTGAATCATTAGAGATAGCCTAGCTTGGATACCACTATCCTCACCAGGGATAGTTTGCATCATGAAAGAAATGAGGCTGCAGGAGAATTGATGGCAGGCAGTTATCCTCAAAGTGTGCTTAGGGCTCAGCAAACTCTCCAAGACTAGGTTGTATGGGCCACTAGAGATGCCACAAAATTTGTTTATGAGGACTAGCTCACTTCCACACTTCTGCAGCAATCATCTACTCTCCATCCAAGGCCATTGCTGGGCTGAAAAAAGGGGCAGAGCCCAGACCCTGCCCCCTGCCATGTGGTCCAAACCCTGAGCCTGATCCAGGCACCTGGGCCTGATCTGGGACCTGGATTGGGCTCCTTCCAACAGAAACCCAGCCCAGATCCAGCCTCTGCCAGTGCTGGCCAGCAGCAGGCGGCCCTGGCCCAGATCCGGCCCCAGCCACTACAATCTGGCCCAACATCAGCAAGGCCCCTGCCTCCACCCCAAAACAGCACTACCTTGCTTCTCCCAAACTCTGCAACTCCACAGGCACCACTCAACATCATACATTATGGATCCCTCTTGGTGTTCCAGTAGCTTGTGCCAGGTCTGTCAATGGGCCCTTCTCCTAAGCTCTTCAGGGTAAGGAGAGAGAGATATTTCTACAGCGTTCTCTCTCAGGATCAGCAAGCTAAAAGGCAGAATTCACCCCTCACCCCAGAAAAAAAAACAAACCAAAACAAAACCCTAAGGGGTGTGTAGGAGACAGGAAAACCTCTCCTCTCCCAAGGCACCAAAAAGAGATAAAACATATTTGTCCTGCTGCTGCCATTAGCTTTACAGTACAAACATGGGATAATTCTTAGTCAAGGGGCCCTAATACATGTTATCTGGATATCTGTAGGGATGAGGAGCTTCCTACCAGGAACCCAATACATTTGCATTAGGAATATTCCTCCTCCCTTTCTGCCCTCCTTTTTTGCTGCGAGGAGAGACCAGGCCCCACAAAGACAACGGTAAAAGAAGGACCCTCCCACCAGCTGTCTCTGACTATATAGAAGGAGAGGGAAACCTGGGAACAAGATGGATAATTGGGTGACTTGGAGGTGTGGAGACACTGTCACCATGACTTCTAAAATACCTTGGGAGGACGTGACATGGCAGGCTATGGTGGTACCTGTGGATGGGGTGGCAACATCAGCAGCCAAGAGTTAAGATCCTGTCACAAACTTGTGTGCTGTTTACATAAGGCAAGATCCTGAGCCCTGAAGGATTTAGAGGAGATTCAGGACTAAAGTCAACCTTTCATACAGCTTTACACAAGGCTCCCCATTATCTGTTAACTCCCATCTTCACAACTGTGCCACCAACACATATAATGTATTGCATGTGACAGAGGCTCATAAATAAATACTTTTAACAGTTGAAAGGTGAAAACAATCAAAAGGAGTTGTCCTAGGCCAGGGGATAAAAGGATAGAGAGGTTATACCTTGTGAAGATTTAACGCATTAGGGCAGGGTTGTGCTGCAGGATCTGTTGCAAAATAGAAGGAGAGACTACTTCACCTGAAGATACAGCATTAAAATTATTTTTAACCCTTTTGCAGTGCTTATAATGCTGATAAACTCTCATTAAAATGTGGGAGTTCCTTCGGAGGCAGACCAGGAATGCAAAGAGGGCTTTTTTTTTTAAGGAGATATCTGTAGATTTACTCTGACCAGGAGTACAACATATGAATGTCTAATCTCTGCCTTTCTACTTATTCCTGCCACTTAGTGGCACTCATGGTCTTTGAAAGGACAATAGACATCAGAATAGCCAGGTGTTTTTGATTTAAGTTTGACATGCAGGTTTTAACAAGAGCAATTTATGAGTATGACAGTGTCACTGGTGGTCTGTGTGGTTTTCAAAGCTATATAAATGCTGCCAAAACACATTAACAGATCAATGGGGAAGTTTTTATTTTTTACAGGTTATACAATTATGCTCATTCTCTGGAAACTAATTTAGCTCAGGGCATTTGAATTATTTCCAGGGCAACAGTGTATGACTATTATCTATTTAAAAAAGGCCCTCTGTTGATTCTAAAACTAAAGAAGTGGGTGCAAAAAAGCAGAGTAACTTCTGACTTTGTATTTCCTTTCACAAGATAAAAACATACAATAAAAAAAGTGAAATGGGAGATGTATACCAAAAGACATATATCTTAGATGCAGCCTACCCATATAAAAACACAGGAAAAGTATTTACTGTTAGTGTGTGCATGCATACCATTCTACAGGGTTAACATATCCATCTAATTAAGACACCACTCCTAAAGGAAGGGAGGTTGCCTCACATGTGTTTATAAGACAATGTATGCACTTTGTTCACCACCATTTATGCAAATATATCTCCTATTCTGAACTCTTAGAAATCCATATGCACCAGAAAGAAAATGGTATTTTTTAAAAAAAGTGAAATTTCAGGTGTCTTTCACGGAAATCCACAACTTTTTTCAACAGACTTTATGTAGCAGTTTTTCCTTACAACAAGTGAGTTTTACCAGGTTTTTCATTATTGCTATTGTCTTCTGGAATATTTTCTTCCATAATTACAAGTAAACATGAATAAAACTATAGTCTGCAGCTTTCATCTAAAAAAGTCTGTTTCGCATAGTTTAAATCTATTTTTAAGGGGCCTACCACCTTGGTATCCAAGCACTAGGGTATATTTGTCAGACTGTTTTCTACTAAATAGGCAGAACTTGCTTAACATTTCTATGAACTATAAAAAGCCTTTAAAAATGAGGAAAACAATTATACATGCAAGAACCTAAAAATGATTTTTGCAGCTGTGTATCAGGACAAGTAACCCTCTCACAAGTTAATGTAACACACGGTATATGTTATTCCATATACAACTTATATCTTTTAGTGACCCAAAAAGGATACATCAAAGGTAAATTTTCCTCACTCTGACACTGCACCTTGATGATGTCTGATGAAAAATTTAGATATTCACAAATAATCTATTCATTTGGCATACACAGGAATGAAACAGAATTTCTAATAGCTGCAGCATTCAATTTTACATCAAGATACAAACCAAAATACAGTTAGAATTTTAAAACTCTGCAATTTATAGAAGGGTAGCCATGATAGCCTGTGTACAGCAAGAACGATTAGAGTCCTGTGCCACCTTAAAGGCTAACAGATTTCTTCAGGCACAAGTTTCCATGGGCTCCAACACACTTCATCAGATACATGATTTGCCAGATTCATGCATCTGATGAAGTGGGTTGGAGCCCACGAAAGCTTATGCCTGAAGAAATCTGTTAGCCTTTAAGGTGCCATAGGACTCTTGTTTTTGCTGTGCAATTTATATAAATTCTTGCTCAAACCACAGACCTTGCAAACTTGGCTCAATTTTGGGGCAGGTGGGAGGTTCTATGAAAGCTTCATTATAAAAGCATCTTGAGTCAGTTCCTCAATACATTTACAAAACCTCTGTTACCACCAGGGTTTCCCAAGCACTTTACAAACCTTTCTATGCACACAGACACTATGGACAAAAACATAAGTTAATTCAACTTAAAGTGCAGTCATCTTTGAGGGGAAAAAGCAGCAGCTTGTTTAGCATCACCCAGCAGCAACCCTACACACCAATTCAAGGTAGTGAAGAACTAGATTCTGAACTAACTGCAGTGAGAGAAAAAGTGCTAGAGAAGTTGGAATCTGAGGACGCTGAGACCCAGACAGACCTCTTCTCTCACAAGACATGCCCAACCATCTTAAGTAACCAGAATTAGTCAGAATCTTGATTTTGTAGTCTCCCCAAAGGCAGAGAAGAAAAAGATTCTACAGACAATGAATAAAAAGTAAATTCTTAATTCAGCTTGCTGGACACAATTTCTTTACTTCTTCCTCAATCTCTATATCCTGAACAAATTAAAGAGAGGTGTGCTTTCTAATGGCACTTTCTAAGGCTGATCTAAATTTTCACTTTAAATAACCAAACCTGTAAGGGAGTGGAGACTGTAATGCAAGCTTCACATCTCATTTGAGAGACTGCCTCTAGAAACGTAGTTTTCCCTTGCTGTGTTTTGAACATTGGTCCAGTTACTGGCTCAGAATGCCAAAGCCTGCATTCCCGAAAGTACCAAGCAATAAGCCACCAGCTCCATCACCTTGGCCACTCTAGGTTCTCCTAGCTTGAAAAACAACAAGCAGTTGTGTGGCACTTTAAGACTAACAGATTTATTTTTTGCATGAGCTTTCGTGGGAGAAGATCCCACTTCCTCTTCTCCCACGAAAGCTCATGCAAAGAATAAATCTGTTAGTCTTAAAGTGCCACACAACTCCTTGTTGTTCTTTTACTGGACTAGACTCACATGGCTATCCCTTTTGAAATTCTCCTAGCTTGGGCAATGACCAAAATCTTAGTTCAGATTGGCATGGCTGAATAAACAACAGTTAAGAAGCTATTCACTGAAACTCTTCAAATATACTTGAGGAACAAATAATGTAGCCTACACAGAGTGCATTTTCACATCAATGCTTTTTAAAACATTAGGTACTTAAAAAAATAACAACTGAAATATATCAATAGAAATACAGTAGATATGCAAAACATCAAAAAGGAAGGGAAAGAAGAGCTCTGTTGGGTACTTCTCCCAAGCTTGAGGCTCTGTCCCTTCCAGAGGTAACACCAGGAAGCAGGGTTACAATCTCCATAACAGAGGGACAGTTGGAGATTTCTGAAGACAATGTACATGACTATCAATATTATCCAATATTTAAAACTTTTTTCTGACAAGTATTAAAAGCCTATTGCCCCATTTGATTTAAAAAGCTCTCACATGTAGGTGTGAATATAATTTTCAATCCAGGTATCTTTAACATTAAAACTGGTTTCCTAAGCAAAATACATGCAGCATTTAGAAAGTCAATTTTTATCCCATTCCAACTATGGTAAAGCCCTTCCTCTATGATAACTTTCAGTTGGATTGTAACAGATACAAAAGGAAGATTTTCAAATCCTCTTTATGCAAAATCAATGGTCAACTCTTTACATTGTATAGACACCCTCTCTATTCAAGGTTCCAGTCCAGTTTTCACAGTGACTACAAAAACATGCTGGGCACAGGCCACTACAGAGCAACAGTTTGATGCTGGACAGGTGATGAGCTTGGCCTGTGTTACATGCATAATTATTTTTATTTTAATTTACTGAACTAGGGCCTGCTGTTGGCAAGTTACTGAAGAGAAACAATATAAATGGTGAAGAAGGAGAACCATGATCTTCCTGACCAGAGAGAGGGCCAGTGCTCAGTTTCTGGAAGTTGAGAGGATAAGCCATCAAGCCATGCCCCCCCTCGCTCCCATGGGATTGGGTTAAGAATGAAGAGATGGAAATTACAGGCTTCCTGAATGACTGATTTCTTTCAAGGCAAGAGGAAGCCCTGCTGGTCATCAGACTAAGCAAAAGGAAATGGCATAATGAACTTCTACCTGGTATTATCAAACCTTCTTTTTAAAAAATTCTTTTCCTGTTCTGAATGCTTTGCATAGCTTAACATTTGTGTATCCAGAAAGGAAATGTGAACATTATAGGGACAAACAACATATCAGGGGACTGAGCATTCTAACAAAAATGCAAAATCTGCAAAGCATATGCAGCATGTTCACTTATGATGACATCATAAAGAGTCTGACAATGTGAAACACATGTCAGCAGTTTTCTCCATTCCCCACCCAGTAGGCATGGAAATTTACTGAACCTTGATTTGTTTCCAGTGGAGAAATTAGAGACAGTTTGAGCCTAAATTAAGAAAATAAATTCCCTGAGCAACAGTCAACTTCGAATTTCATATAATAAGTTGTAATATGGCTATATATTTTTTAAAAAAACTGTTTTATTACAAGTACCATAATTCTGAAGTTTAATGTAACACTTTGAGACTACTTTTGATATAAAAATTTAGACTGCACTTAAGTCAGCCATTTATTACAAGGGGTGCATATGAAATGATGAAAAGAAGAAGAATTTCCTACTCCAACACAAACATGCACACACAGGATTCATTCACTTTTCTTCTGCTATGCATATTGGGTACAGTTCATCTGCTCTCACTTCCACATCTGACACAATTCACTGAAATTCTGCTGCTGCTGGGGTCCGAAGCCAGATATGTATGGAAACATATTTGAAAAGGCAGAAAATAAATCTGTGACATCACGTCACCTGCTTATTGTATCAAGACTTTGCTATGTCATGACTTGGACAACATATTCTAAGCAATACTATACACAGCTATCAAAGCTTCCATCAGGGACATGAAAAGAATACTGCTTGCTGATGAAAATGACCTTTACCAACACTGGAGAACTGAATTGCCATTCCTTGCACCTCTGGGTGAGAGAACATATGCCACTCAAAGTGTTTCAAGTAAAAGTATGTCCTGTCTCCAAATCTTATACATAAAAGGTTCTACTCAACCTAAATTGTAATTACTATATCATTTTGATAACGGCTGTCTAGTTTAGAATTAAGAGTGAAATTCCTGGACAAATTTTGATTCAGAGAGTGGAACTGGAGATTACACTGATTTATAATAAAGTGTTAAAATATCCAAAGTCAGATAAGTTAAACCTAAACTTTATAAATTAACCTTCTGTCCATACAGTGCTGTTCAGATTCATGTGTCTCCCACCAGAGATTCTTCCTAGTTGTCACATGAAATTCATGTTGATGTATTAGACTACATGACATGAATAAAAAGAAAACAAAACTATATTGAAATCACTAGTACCCAAGTCTGAGCTGTACAGGAGAGACAATCTTTTTTCCATTATGCAGGCATGGAACATCTTGCTGCTTCCAGAGGAGGCGATATTTGCTTATTTTTCACTGGATTATCCACTTTCACAGAAAAGAACACTACACTCACTCACATGCCAAAGAGCAGACTGGATCCCATGACTGAAAAGATAAAATCCAAGATATGAATAAAAAATGTAGATACTCCCACCAGACACAGGAGGTACTCCTCCTGACGTACAGTCAAGGAAATACAAGATTTATAATCCAACATTTATCTAGCTGCACTCTTGTCGGAGTTCATGAACCAAGACTCTGGCGCCTTAATCATGTTTGTAATATACTGTTTTAGCCACTGGAAGACTTTCTGCATTAGACACAAAGGTATTTAATTGGCTTCTAATTGCCCAAAGTCCCTAATATTTATTTGAAACATCATATTTCAACATTATTTTCTTTAGGGTTATGCAATCCACCGCAGTTATACAGGCAATAATTGTGAGGCCCAATTTTGTTCCACGTTAATGGGTGCAAATAAATTTGTTTGTGGCAGATGCTTTCTAAGATATATGAAATGTACAGAACAATGTTATGTTTACATTGGGAAGGTGTATAGGGTACAGTATGTTGTCTTTGCTTAAGAAAGATGCTGGACAGGGAGCGTATGATGGGTCTTTTCGGTATGTGAAAACTAAGACAAGACAGTTTCCAGACTTCAGCGGGACAACAATGTGATGGAAGGCAGAGTCTCAATGCCATATACAGTAACAAATGAGTAGTTCATGAGTAAGTCTGAAGATTTTTGGCTCGTGAATTACGAGTGAACAGAGATATTACAACTATTGGGGGGGGGAACAGTTAAGTCCCATTACTAATAAATCACTTATTATTCTCCTGGGCTTTCCAAATTCTCATCTTCAGGCCTAGAGTCCTGGGTCCACTCACTACAGTAGCACCTCCTGCTGGCCACACAGGAGATTTGATCTGTTAGCTGGTGCCTCTACCATCATCCCCTCATCCCACAGACCCACTGCACTCCAGAAATTGTGGCATGCTCTTCATGATTCAGCCGTCTGACCATGTCACCATACATGATTCTGCCTCCTGGGGTTAACCAAATTCCCTTTACAGAATCAGCCCCAGAAAGTCTTTCCTTGTGCTGTCCTAATAGTTCCCAGTGGCCAGTAGGGGAAACTACTCCGGGTTCCAATTCAGGGACCCTCAGTTCTCTGCTCTGCCCTCTGGGCCCTCATTGCTCCTTCCTTGGACTGCTTCCTCCTGTTCCTCGTTTCCCTCCTTCTCTGAAGCACCACACCACCAACCATCATCTTCATCTCTTCTTCGTCTTCATTGTTTTCTTCTCAGGAAGTGGCAGTCCTTCACCCCAGCAGTCCCATCCTCAGCTTCTGGGTTTTATAGGTCCTATCTCCTGCCCAACTCAACCTCCTTTAATGAACTCCTTGCTCCTTGATTACTCCTTCTGATGCAGCCTGGGGAGTTAATTGGCCTACCAGACCCCTTTAAACCTTTCTTATCCTGTGTGAGGTAAACACCTCATCACATCTAGGCTTAAACCTATGCTTGTAGAATGTCACACCAAAAGAGAAGCTGGAGAATGGGGATAAATCAACCCAGTTTCACAATGGAAACAGTCACTATGGAGACATAATGCAGCCCCAGGCTTTCCAGCATATTACACACAGCATAATTCTCCATGCAGAGTATCATGGAGCAGTGCCCTGCTAACCCACAGGCTCATGTGCCAGTCTAAAGGAAGTTCCATGCTTTACCTAAGTGGCTGCCATCACACAAGGTCACTATTTGTTCATGCTAATTTTTAACAAAAGAACCATTTGACTTATATGTATTTCTGTCATATAGGTTACCCAGACATCGCACAAACACAGAGCTGGAATACTGCCACAAGGGATACGGTGTTCTATTTGAAATAGTTTCCCTAATATTTCTTCTGCATTGGAGGTAATGCTCTCTCTTTCACTAACTATTGTGACTCTTAACATCCAAACTAATTTTCTATCAATAAATCAGTTTCTATGAGTAAACTAAAAAGTACAGAGAGTTAATATTCTGCTCCATTGTGGTATCTGGAGATTGGAGTTCAAAACTTGGCATACACAGTGGCCAAATGACAATTATGTGAGTGAAATCAAAAGTTCACCACACTCTCAAATGAACTCATTTAGAAAGATAAGACAAAAACACCATATCACCTATAGTTCAACCCTTTCAAAAAGTGATTCAAACATATCTGGCCGCTTAGTCCTCATCCTCAAAGGAAACTTGCACTACACCATCAAAAGACAATCATGGGAGCTTAAATTCATATCTCTGCTAAGCAGTAAAAATCATGGTCTTAATAAAGATACTGAAGTTTTGAGAGACAAGGTGGGTGAGGTAATATCTTTGATTGAACTAACTTCTGTTGGTGAGAGAGACATAACTTTCAAGCGCACACCAAAAGTCTGAAAGCTTGTCTTTCTCACCAATAGAAGTTGGTCCAATAAAAGTTATTACCTCACCCACCTTGTCTTTCTAATGTGCCACAAATGAAAGTCAGATTGGTGATCTCATCTTTGTTACTTAAAACATTTGTTCAGACCACAAAACATACATACATATAATCATTTACTACACACACATCTTGCATATGAAGATATATGCATATGGATTCTCTTTGTAGTCATTAGGGACAATTGGCAGTAACTAGTCGGAGTACTCTCTGGATTGGAATACCATGTGTGCATGAGTCTACAGTGAGGTATATTGGAAATGTTTTGTGGAAAAACTAACAGAATGTCTGCCCTCATTTTGTCTGGCTTCAACTAGTACTCCAACCAGACCCTTGTCTCCATATTTTTAAAAACCTATGTTATTTTTCAAAGCATATGTCATCTAAATTTTAAATCTCTCTTTTAAAAATCTCTCTTCTTCTTTCTCTTGATTAAAAAAAGTACAAGGTAGCAACAATTGTATGGTAGCAAAAATTTTCACCTGAAAGTTTTCTTTCTTCTATAGGTTAACATAGAACTTCAGTTATAAGAAATTATTATAAGACAGGTGCTAACCTACAATTTATTTCCCACATGTGAAGGTTATTTGAGCATTAATCTGTAGTAGTGCTAACCATCTCCTATTTATCTGCAGCTCTCAGTGGGTTATTATTAGTGTTATAACCCAATATTTATCTTGATAAGGAGACTCCCTCCTTATAAATAAAAATCTATATCTAACATGATTAGTGAAAACCTCCTCTCCTAGAGAAGTTACAATTTATACCCCCTATCTCTCCTATTGCTTACACCTAGGTATGACTTCACATATGCTTTTACTTATCTGAACATTTTTTAAGGAGAGTTGTTTAACTCTTGTCCCGGTCAGCTGATGCCCAATAAGACGTCACTGAACTGTTCATTTCTTGTTCATGGACAACTAAAGTATAACGTATAGCTCTTCCACAGAATATTTCCAATACACCTCACTGCAGACTCATGCACACATGGTATTCCAATACAGAAAGTACTCTGACTGGTTACTGCCAATTGTCCCTAATGACGACAAAGAGAATCCATATGCGTATATCTTCAATTGCAATATGTGTGTGATTATATATCTATATCTATATCTACGTATGTATGTATGTTTTGTGATCTGAACAAATGTTTTAAGTAACAAAGATGAGATCACCAACCTGACTTTCATTTGCGGCACATCAGACAGACGAGGTGGGTGAGGTAATATTTTTATTGGGCCAACTTCTGTTGGTGAGAATGACAAGGTTTCAGACTTTCCATGTCTGCTTGAAAGCTATGTCTCTCTCACCAACAGAAGGTAGTTCAGTGAAAGATATTATAGCTTATCTCAGAGAGCAAAGAGTATTCATATCTTTTCATGTAGACTGAGATGATTACTTTGCATTTAGGTTTACAAACTAGATTAACAACGCAGGTGACATTCCTCCTTCCTGATGGACTATTTCATTTCACCACCCTCCGCCCTGCTTTCGAAAAGAGTTTGAATGCAAATACAAAATTGTAGGCATCATTAACTCTAATGCATGAGGCATACATTGGTACCTCAGTCATTGCAGCAGCTAATGGGACTGCCTTCCTGAAATGATTGATATAGGTGCCTAATAGACAGATTGAGGAATAAGATCTGCTTGACTTCTCTTCAAGACAGCACAAATCTATCTGTAATGTATGAAAAAAATTGTTAACATTAATTTAATGAAGAATTTGGGAAATGACTTATTCATACACAATGACTTCTTAAAATTGCTTGGTCAAGGGACCTCATTAGAAAAAAATTAAACAATGGCCTTGAAGAAGGAACCTGTGGAAGAGAATACCACATTCATTTAATCAAAATAATTGGAAGTAGTACTGGAGGAGACATTTGATCTTTTCTTATTTGTAGAGCAAGTTGTTCCATTGTCTCCCCATTATACAGTTTTGAGTGGCAAGATACTTCCATAACTTTGTTAATGACTTACCTTTTATGGTGACTGATAAAAAGCACTGACACTTATTTTAAAAAAAAAAAAAATTAGTCATTTATCAGGACTGAAAGGTTTTAAATTTTCCCGGATGTGCTTCATGAGACACATTCCCACAGACAGAACTTTAAATCTCTCAAGGAAGTTAGTTAAAACAGGAGTTCAATTTGGTTTTGACATTATTCAGTGAAATCTCTACTCATGAGACAAACACAGATTCTGAAATTAGGAGGAGATCCAGACTTCTTTACTCTTGAAATTGGTTACACAATAGGAAAACTAGCAGAGATTTCCAAAATTGTGAATTGTGATGATGTTAATTACTAACGGGCAAGAGTGAACAGGATATATTATGGGCGGATTTACAAGGGATCTGAAGGCAATCAGCCTAATTCAATTTGGGATCCGATTTGACTTTCAATTCAGTTTGGGACCTAACTTCGACAGGTACCTTTGAAAATTCCAGCCCACTAATTTAAACCATTTGCATATTACTAAGCTAAAAAGTAGGATAAATTTTTAGCTTCTTCTGGCACAGTGAAGATATAGATTAGGAAATGAGATATCATTTTAAATAGGGAAGAAAAACTTCAATATTGTTTCATAAAATGTTATAAAGTTTAAAGAATCCTGAGTCTATACCATAAGCCAATGTTCTAAGAAATTAATTGCAATATGGTAGTCAATTAACTACTTAAAATAAATTTAATCCCTTGCGTAGTCTTTTATTCTCATTACAGTCATTGGCTGATCATATATATAAAAAAATCCATTAATTTTAAGTGCATATTTTAGTATTAATCTTTATGTTAGTTCAACATAGATTAGAAATTGACTGGAATAACATTTTTCCCCCCCTCAAGCATGCCAGTGTCCTGGAATGAGTCTAAAATTTTCCCAAGGTGACACTACATCTATTTTTGACAGCCAAATATTGTAATTCATTAGTTGTTCATTAATAAATTAGTTTATTCATTAATGTACTTGTGTTTTTGTAAGATTTATTGTAACTGCATAAATGACTGTCCTATAGATAATAAACTATTTTATGTAGCATGGTTTTTTTTATAAGCACATATATAAAACCACTGGATTTACCACATGCATGCTTTGAAAAGTATAATTTGATAAAAGACCTAAGTATAGAAATGCAAGAAAAAGCACTTTCTTTGACTATATGTTACAGCCAATTGGTGACAGAAGACCATGAAGGCTGTCATTTAAATAATTCTTATATGGTTCTAAATAAGAAACAGCCTTGATAAGATGGGAAAGTTTAAACTCTAATACAATTAGAAATTTTTTAATGGATTGCTAAGGAGTTTTGAGATCCCAAGATAAAAGGTGCTGTAGAAAAGAGAAATACTACTAATATTGCTAATCTGAAAAGACAAGGAATAATCCAAACTGCTAGACAGATGTATGGTGATTCTAAGTTCTTGGGAGGAAAAAAAAATTGGGAAATGTAGTGTAATGCAAGTAAAAAGTCTAGGAAAAGAGAGGTTATTTTTAATGGAACATTATCAATGTTCCCTCAAATTACTCGTAGACCGTGTGTGCAAAGAATTTCTTTGTGTGCGCAAAAACATTTCCTTGTGAGCACTAATATTAGCACTATTGAATTTTTTTGTGTGCACTTTATTTTTTTTGTGTGCGCAGGTTTCATGACCTGTGTGCACATGCACATGCACACAGATTAGAGGGAACAGTGCATATAATGTGCAAAAAATCAGGTGAAAGTATTTAGGGCCTTGCATTGTAGTTCTTAAAGCTGTCTGTGCAACACGTCTGCAGTATAGAAAACAAACAGGATAGCAGTATGCATCCATGTGCAGAAATAGTACAAATCATGACATGGTTCATTCTATTTCAGACCCCTGTCTAGACCTCAAATGACAAAGCATTAAGATTTGTCCACCTTTAATAGAAAAGGTCTTTCTTTAGACACAGTGCAGTATAGCACAATCAGGCCAACTCTAGGTTTAAAGAATATTTGTAATGAGGAAAGACTAAATTTGATCATTCTAGTTTTAGTAGGAGAAAGAAGAGCTTGAAGTCATTGAATTGAGGAATTGTAGCTGTGATTTTCAAAGTTGCTGAGAATATGGATGCTAAATTCCTCAACAGCCCTTTGAAAATACCTGCCTTGAAGAATTATGAAGTAGTTTGGTTAAGTGCAGAAAAAATCCAGTGCATTAGAAAGGTGCTCCAAAACTAGGGAAAATGGAGGCATATCATCAACTTGCAGGCAGAGTCCATTAACCAACAAACAGCTTTCGATCCCAGCACAGTTAACTAAGAAAATCACACAAAACAATACACAGTTAAAATTTACTTCCAAAGGGGGATAAAATATTTGCATAGATATTGATCATGTTCTCTTCTAAAAGTTAATACAGCAATGCTCTAAAATCCTACAACTTATATAATGATACTACATCTTGTGTGGTGAGAGAAACAAACAGAAATCAGTCCAGTAAAAGATATTATCTGACCCACTATGCTTCTCCAATAATATCATTAAAACATTTAAGGGAAAAATATTTATGCAACTGACACGTTCCTTCTCTAGTTCTTTTTCAATCATCAGAATTTTAGCTAAGAGACATGCCACTGAAAGTTCATTTGCCTATTTGCCAAAAAGGGTCAGAACCTCAGCAAGTATTAATTGTCGTAACTCCACTGGCTTTAGCGGACCTAGGCTAGCTAAAATATACCTGGTAACTTCCAACTTGCACATGGAAGCCATTCTGTTACCCTGAAAAGAACTCCAAAAAATTCAAGTATAGTGAAGCGTTATAATCATTGTCTTACATGAAACTCTTTCATCCTATTTCATACTCTTTTACTCAAAATGTATTAATCTTCCAAAGAACTGGAATGCAAGCCTTGAAGAGTCAATATCTTCACAAACAACTCATCTCCACAACAGTCTCCCTCATATGAAACTGGTCAGATCTTAGAGAAAACATAATGCAAAAAGTGCCTGAAGATATGCTATATTGATTATGAGATACGATCGTGAGATTTTATTACCCTTCTGGGGGAGAAAAAGGGACATAAAAGCAAGGATTCTGTGCCAGATGTAAGAGTTTAATACTATTCATATCTGATTAGCATTAGAACACGTGCTTTGAATATGAAACACTTGGAAGTCTCCCCAGGTGAGTACTCAATCTTATCTTTGCAATTTCTGTCAGACATTTAAATACCTGCTTCATTTCAAACAGGACACAGATGAAGTTTGATCTTGCAGCTAAATTACCTTGAGAACTTGATTGTATTTTTAATATTTTAATGTAATTATTTCATGCAGCAGACCTCCCTCAGGTACATATTGCGATAGTATAAGCCAGTGGTTCCCAACCAGTGTGCTGCAGCACAGTGGTGCGCTGCGGCAACACCCAAAGTGTGCTGTGAGCATTCCTGAGAGCTGGAGTTAAAGTTCCCTCCCTGCTCAGCCCAGCCATGTGGGCTGTGCAGGGCTGGGAAAAGGCAGTGGTTAAAGTAAGGGGGAAGACACTGGAACACAGTTCCTGGACCCCCTATTTTTAGACAGGCAGTGTTCCAGCCCCCCTAAAAATAGAGGAAGACACAGGAACATGGAGTACCAGGGGTCCCCCCAAAAATAGCACGAGCAGCCGGAATGCAGAGTTCCACCTTAACCCTGCTCCACCTTACGCCCAGCCAGCAGAGAGCTGGGAGAGGCTGGGAGAGTGTGAATCTCCCCCCTTCAGGGTGGAGCAGCTTGTATTAGCAGCTTGCAAATAGCCCTGGTAAGGGCTTTGGGGGGGAGGGCCATTGGGGTTGTGTGAGGCAGGTGTGTGTGTGTATAGCAGAGGTTGGTGGGAGTGGCTGTGTAGCAGAGGGTATGTAGCTGGGGGGTTGGGTGGCTGTGTGTGGGGGGGTGTAGCTGGGGGCTGAAGGCCTATTTCTGGCCCCCGCAGTGATGGGAGGGTCCATCACAGGGAGCAGGGGGCTGGGGAAGGGGAGGACGGGACCTACTGAGTGGGAGGGAGCAGCAGTGGGATGAGGATTTGCCCCGGGTGGCTGGGAGCCACTGTGGAGAAGGGGGAATTGGGTGCTGCGCCATGCTCCTCTGCCCTACCTTCCCACCCCCCAAGTTCTCCCCTGCCCCGCCAGAAAGCCACTCTTGTTCTCCCTTCCTCTCTCCTCTCTTGCCACCCTTGTGCTGTTCCCCACATGGCTGCCTTTGTCCTCTTTTGCCACCCCTGCCCTGCTCAGCTCCCCACACTCACTCCTGCCACTGCACACAACTCCTGACCTCCCTGTTTTACCACCCCCTGCTCTGCTACCCCTACTGCCCCACATAGCAGCATTTCCGAAACACTGTGTTATGGTTCATGACTATTCATAAGTAATTTAGTTTGAATATTCATGAGTTTTTTAATAGTGGTGTGCCTTGAAAAATTTGAAGGTATCAAGGTGTGCCACAGCAGAGAAAAGGTTGGGAACCACTGGTATAAGCATAAGTTTCACTGCAGTTTCATCTAAGAGTGCTGAAACAGTAAAACAGAGGAAGATAATCTTATTTTTTTCCTCCTTTCTTTCCAAACTGTTCTTTCATACATATATTTAATATCGTGATGAATGGTGTGCACTGTCTCCATAAGTCCTAAGCTTCAGGTTTTGGCAGCCAGCTGAGGCATTGCTTTCCCACCTCCAAACTCCCAGTGTCCTAGCTCCCTGATCCCTCCTGCCCGGGGGCTGGGCTCTCCAGCCCTCAGACCACTGACCCTGGGACCCTAAGGCCAGTCTAGGTGAGCTTACCCTGACCACCTATACCTCCCAGGTGCTGGCAGCAACAGCTACTGGTTAGCTGCATCTCATTCAGCTCTCTTCCGCCCTGCTCCAAAACCACACTTCACTCCTAGCTCACCTCCAGACACCACTCCCAAAACTCTCTCTGCCTGACTGCAACCGGGGCTTATTCTGGGGCTGATATGCCTGTCCTCTGGCTCTGTCACAATATTTACTGTGAATACCTTCCTTAACCATTTAAGCATTTCTCATAATGTTAGTGAACACTGTTGCCTTTAGTTCTGTATCATAATGTTTACTAAAGATGAAGAAGAAACAGGTTAGGTACCACCGCCACTCAGCCACTCACCTACACACACATCATCTCCTGAAACTAGCTATATGAAATATTTTCATTTAACAGTATTTTTTGGTTCCAGATAGGAGAAGAATTATTGAAATACTGGAAGAGAAGTCACTTTCAGGAAACTTCTAGACAATTATGTGTTCGCAATAAGAATCTTTGGAACTAGACCTCTGAACATTGTGAGCGCCTCATTTACGTAAACCAGTGACTACAGACAATGAAAACATAATATCCTGCAACCACATGCAGAGCAGAAACAGGATGTGACATGCGCATTTATGTACAGCATGACATAGTAAAATTCTCCTGAAGTAGAGTCTGCGATGGGCACTATGCCTTTCTCTTAACTAGGCTGCGTGTAAAAAATCTGCCTCAAAGGTAGAAAAATCTATCTGTAAAAAAGTTATTTTACACCAAAGCTGCTGTTTGTGTCTTCCTTTGAAGCAGAAATGAAGGAAACAGTTTAATGAGCCTAACTTCAAATGCGGACAAGCAGTGAATTAGTTTTAGCTTGTGATGAATAAATTATATGGAGGTTTCTTCTCAGCTGACATGAAGCATTTGTAGTGGCTTATCCGGTAAAAGGAGACATTTAGCTCAATACAAACAGACAAGTGTAAAGTATGCTGCTAATGAGTTCTGTGTTCTTCGATTGTTCCACATTTATGATAGTTATTAAATACTTTTATTATAGCAGCAGCCAGGGAGGCCAGCTGCTCTTTCTACCTTCAGTGCTAGTGACTAAATAACTTTTAGCCCAGCCAAGAAAAAGAAGTATTGTTTTGCCTTTAATATTTGTACAATTCTATCAAGTTATTGTCTGGAAGAGAAGCAATGTGCCACTTGCCACTTGACAGAGCTGATAAAGGAAAACACATTCACCTGATTTTTTTGACAGTTTACTAGCCAACAACTTGATAAATGGGAATGAGAGACTCTGTAATGGTATTTGACAGACAGTTTCTATTAACTTCGAAATTCCTGACTATTTCCAAAAATGCCTTGGGAAAATGATTTTGTCTGCTTGCTTTAGACTCCAGAAAGTGATATTTTTGACAGCACAGCCCTATTAGTTTACATGTTATTTTATATTCAAATTCATATGAACATGACTGAATAAAATAGACAGATCCAATAGTTATGCCAGGTTTGATTACTTTTTCCACTGAAAAAATATATCATTGAAAATTAAGGCATGACAAAAAGACAGTGGAGGACTACAATTACCATGATCAATTGTACTTAATTTACAGTAATTGTAAGTGATACTTACTATCCATATGGATCCCATTCCCAACCTGCATGGAGTGCCTGTGAGGCAACGCTATTTTCTCCAACAGTGTTCATTAGGCCTGCTGTTTTGTATTTTGTTTTTAGACTTTAGGCTCTAGTCAGTCTATATAATGACATATTTCAGAGGGTTTGTTTTTGTTTTGTTTTTTTAATTTTATTGGTGCCCTCTCTCTATTTTAAACATTGTCAAGAAACTACAGATGCATCATGGAAGCAACTTGGAAATTAGTGTCTATAACCAGACTTTCAAAGGCTCCTCCTTCCTGTTCCAGGAAGAGCGTAGCACAATTAAATGTTTATGCAGTTGAACTGAGAAAGGCCTCTTTTTTCCTCTGGGTAGCATTGATCTCTGCCATGCATGGTGGAATAGCTTCACCCTTCTGTGACTCCCCCCCCCATAGTTATGTAGCATGCTGAGCTCTGGGGATAATATAACTTCAATATCATTTATTTATACCACATGGGGTGAGGGGGCACCTGAAGCAAAATTATCATCTATCTTCTAACAATCAAGGAAAGCCTAATGTTAGGAAAATTATCTATTGGGAGGTACACAGGTACATGTGTTAACAAAGCAAAAACAGTACAATAGAAATATTCAGAAAAATAAAGCTTTATTATGATTCTTTGATACTCATACACCACAAACATTTCACTATGTTACTGGATATATGGCCAAGGGGCAAAAAATCAAATACAAGAGTGCCACACAGTTATTACTGCATCTGACTTTCATATATATTCAGACTGCGTAAACCTTCACCAACATATATGGTGAAATGTTTGTGTCATATGACTGATTAGCAAAGAATTACAAAGAAGATGTATTTTTGTGAGTATTTCCATTTTACCGTTTGGTGCTTGAGCAGGAAGAATTTTTAGCCAAGCCTTTTGACTCTTCAAAATTTGGTTGGAAATACCAAGCAGGTCAACAAATCTCACCCACAATCACTCAGTGCTCCTTGGTTCTGGTTGAGAATGTGTTGTTGGAAGAATCACCCTGTACTTTCTCTTTCAGTCCTGAAGCCGGGATGTGCAAGAATTCATGAGAACAAAAATGGAACAGCAAAAATAGTGGAAAACACAGAATTGGTCAAAAGTTTTCCATCTTTGATTTTCAACTTAAAACAGCTTTTTCAGTCCACAGTTTTTTATGAAATATAATTTTTAATAAGAAAAACTTCTTAAAAAATTGAAAAAATCTCAAGCTATTGTCATTATTTATTAATTTTTGAAGGTACAAAGATAATTTCCTGAAGAGCTTTGGAAAGAGTTCATTTCCACAACCCTTCATAAACTTGGCTAAAGTTTGGCAAGAAGCATCAATTTATGTATTTTGTCTTAACCGCTTTGTCCATCTACCTTAACGCTTCTCAAAACTGTGCTCTGTAGGCTGGCTGAGTAGTACTTGCTGGTCATCTACAGCAGTGATTCTCACTCTTTTGCAGGTCGCAACACACTTGGCAACATTTCATGACCCTACACAACACACCAGCCCACCCTCCCCAGGCCAAATCCATCCAGCTCCGTGGCTCTCTGCAACACACTTACCACCATGTGGCGACAAAGTAACGTGCCCCAATGCAGTGGTTGAGAACCACTGATTTACAGAGTACTAGCTGGGCATGAAACACTGACTTCACTGTTTCCAGCACGTACACTGCCAATAAGAGAACTAAAAACATATTTTCTTCCTTCTCCATCCACAATAGCTATATACCTCCTCCTACCAGAAAAGGTGCTGGTGGAACTCCTCTTCCCAACAACAAGGCAAGAGTTGCAGAAGTATGTTTCATGGAGGGGCAGGTCTACTCTTTGAAGATATTCTCTTTCTTCCAACTAGGGTGAGCATATGTCCCAATTTTACAGGAATAGTTCAGATATTCAGGGTTTTTTCATCTATAGACAGCTACTTCTCCAACCAGACTTTTCACTCTTGCTATCTGGTCACCCTACTTCCAGTGTCCCATCTGCCTTGTTCCCTGTACCTCACACCTACCTGCCTCTAATATCCTGACTGTCCCTTTCCCACATACCCCTCTTCCTCTAACTATCCTTGGGAAATGGGGGAGAGGCAGCGGGGTTCAAGCTGGGTAACCACTCTGGGTCCTTCAGTTCTGCTGGCCCTGCCTCCTCCCCCCGCTGCCTTCACCTGCAAGCCAAAAGCAAGGAGCTGGGCGGGAGTGCAGAGCCTGGCTACTCGGCCAGCCCGTCTGCTCACCCCACTGAAGGGGGGACAGGAGCCTTCACTGGACTATTGGTGCTAGGCCCAGCACCCCCAAGGGATGCCCTGCCCTCGCCCACTTGCAATGCCATTCAATGCCTCTGCAAACATACTCCCCTCCCTCCTCAAACCTTCCCATCCCAGCCCTCTGGCTCTGTAAGTTACGTTGCCTTACTGCTTGTTTGCTCTGCCTCCTCAGCACACCTTCTAACCTTCCCAGATGAACCCCATGAGGCAGCTGGTCAACTGCTTGCAGGCAACCTCCTCCAAGGGAAGGGGAAAGAGAAAGAAGAATAGGGTCTATAAGGCTGAAAGAAAACTTTCAGACTGGTGTTTCTCACCCGAGTTCACTGCAATGTGCCATTCAAACAAGTTGGTTCAAAACTCTATGGAACCATTTGTAGAACCATAATCTTTATAGAGATGTATCCTGCAGAGCAGAAAGCCATAGCCATAGCATTAACTTCTGGCACTACCTGTCACTTCTCTTTGACCATTCAATGATGTTTCTCAGTGCTGGTTAATTTTCCCTCATGAGATTTTTATTATGTTTTTGGAGGTGGGGAGCCATAACAGCAGTTGTTTACAAACTCATGTCTAATACACTAGCTTCGGTACAGACACAATCACTTCCAGCTTGCCTTACACAGCCTTTTTATAACGATGCTCTGGGGTGAACTGTGCAAGCTTGCATTCAAGAGGTATCAGCAAGCTAGTTAAAAGCTTGAGGGAAGAGAGATCTGGAGAGTATCCAAATCTCTAGTGGGAGTTTGCATAAGTGATTTAGGTAATTCTCCCTGGAATTTCTTTTCAGTTAGGCTCTGTGAATACACAGCATGACAACAAGCACTAGCTCGACAATTAATTACTTCTCAATAAAGATTTGCTAAGTTAAAATGGTTTTCTGATGGACAAAGGAATTCTGTTGTTACAAAGGCTTTCTAACACTTTTTCCTTGTTTCCTCCTTCCACACTATCTAAAATGCTTTCTCCACAGGGAACCTTCATCATTCCCCACAGGGATATAGGATTTTAATAGGTAAACAATTCTTCTAAGAGAACAGGAATTCTTTCTTCTGCTTGATCCCAGGTATTCATTTGCAGGTGGTAAGGGAAATTGCTTTATTATCTAGCGAAATCTAACACATGACTGTTAAAAGAGAAACAATCAAGGCTGACACAAACAATATTTAAACAACTGTACTTTAATAACATATTTATATATTAAACTGTCTACTTGATTCCCCTCCCTGCAAACCCCTATTTTATAGCAGCAGAAATATTGTTAAAAATCTAATTCCACAACCAACAAGTTAGCCAGAAAAAGCCCAGAGCAACCACCCTACAAAGACACAACATGTGATGGTGGGAGAGTTAGAGAGCAGTGTGATTAAGGCCCAAGATGGAGGGTAACCCTAGGTGCCATTCCAAGTTTTTTCCATCAAAGTCTTAGGTAAGTTAAGCCAAATCATCTCTCTGTTTTATAAAATGAGATACCACAACTTCTTTTTTTTTTCCCCCCCATGGATATTGTAAGAATAAATGCATGGTTTTAAAACCCTTTGAAATTCTTGATGAAACCATAAAAGTAGACTATTCATATTGCTGATGCTTTTAGGATGACACCACAGGTCTTTTCACATACCTGCATCTCACTAAAAGTTTTCAGTAGTACATGTGTACAGTGTACTAATGGTCTTCATGCTGCTGGCCTCATTAAACCATATAGTTTGAAATACGCTTATGCTAACTAATTAGTAAGTCAAATTAATGCACAGTCTAAACCAAATAAAGACACCCAGGTTGAGATACAGAACATAACCATGCGTGCACGCCTGCATCTCTCTCTGGCAATGGAACAGCAATCCAAACAGAAGAAAGATGCTAGCTTAGTACATATATGTTCTCTCTCTCATATGACTATCAAGTCAGTGCATTTAGAGCACCAGGAACATCTGAAATTCTTCAGAAATAGTTCTTAAGTACCTTGCTAGTGTGGATGGTATCCTGTTCTGGAGAGAAAACACTTGGATGAGTTTTTCCCTTTTTAAATACCAGCTAGCATTCCAGAATACAGTAACTACACTTAAATTTAATAGATTCCCTAAACCCCATAGAAACTTTGCAGATGAGCTGTGCTCAAAAGCTGACTCTTTGTCAAATGGGTGAAGTTATGATGCAATATCTCACGGAGACCTCAGCTCATCAACATTTAAGTGCTACTGTCATCAGTATAAGGAGTTTTTACTCAGAGGGAGCCTGCAAGTGTATTTTTGCAAACTGAAGACTGTATATAGACTCTTACTATCCTACTCAAGATTATTCCATCAAGTTAACAGCAACGAATGGCCAAAAAGAAACAACAACAGAAAAACAAACAAAAAAACTCTAACAACCACCACCAACCACCACCACCACCACAGAAGAAAGCTGATGCAGCACATTTGTATGCCTCTGATGTGGCTCTCTAAGGAAAAAAGTACAAAGCCTTTTGAATTCCCGAAACTGAGGCATTCCTATGTTAGCCCATCTTATGAAATTCTTCTGATAAAGCAAAGAATAAAACCACAGAAGACTGGCTAATGTGGCTACTAAATAAACTAAAACAACTAAAGCATGCTGATTTAGTATAGACAGCTTATTTTCGTATTTACTTCATGTGACAGCTGCATGAATTAAATAAAATGTCTTATATCTTTCTATTTCCATCTACCCATCATGGCGTCTATCTTTCAGTTTGGAGAAAGATACAGTATAGTTTAAACTATTAATTTTCCTTTTAACACCAGTTCCAGTTTGCTTACCTGCATACCCCATTGACTTAACCAATGAACTACAGTGTTATGGTTTCTTAAAATACTTCTATACACTAGATTTTTTTCTTCATTAAGGGTCCACTTCTGTTTTCAAGCTGTCTTAAAAGTACTATGTATTGGCTGGTTTTGTAATAATAGTCAGATTCATATACTATATGTAAAGAGAGACCTAATCCTGCACTCACGAAAATAAACTTCGAAGTCCCTGTTAACTTTAATTAAGGCCCTATGCCTATCCTATTATAAAGCAAGACTCATCAGAGTGACACACACAGGTGAAAATCTAAGGCTTGAGTCCCCATGTTAAAAAATATTCTCAGTTCCCCACTCCAAATACAATGAAGAGCATGCTACCTTTCACAGAATGGAACACCCAAATGCTAAAAATAAAAGGACAAGCACTGCAAAAATGCACTGAAAGGCTGCCAGAAAAAGCTGTAAATTGTTTGCTCTCTCTTTCACTTAGGGGAACTGACTTCAACCTCCAACAAAAAGAAACCTAGCCAACATTAAACTCTATGCTTTCCGCAAACTCACTGTACTTATTTCCTACATAACAATGCAACAGATCATAGAAAATAATAGCACATCAGAAAAAGCAGTAGTAGCTTCAGAAAATAAGTCTGGTAATGCATTATAGTGAAAACAGTGCAGCTAACATTAACAGGTGCAGAGAATATATAATAGACATCTAAGACTTCACTAAGCATTTGACATGGAAACTGATTGTTTCTTTCCCTCCTTGCATTTGTTTTTTAAAACATCTTGCCCATTGCATTGGTTTATATTAGGTTGAGAAAGCAATAGAGTTTCACAGCTAATGCAGTAGCATGGGGCTGAAGTGCCCGGCCACGCCACAAGAGGGAGGGAAGTACTGTCATTGCAATGCAAGTGTAGTTAAATGCTGTGCCCATTAAAGCTTTCACCCCATTCATTCATCTTCCCAGATTATTCAGGGATAAATTTCAACTGGTATAAACTAACCTATACCTGAAATGGAAAAGAAAACCTGAAACTGGTGGTGTAATGTTAGAAAAATATATGTTCTTTCATATTCTCATCCATCTTTTAATGTAAATGATTGGCAAGATGAATTCCACCCATCTCCCTCCTGCTGAAACAACCAACCTCACTGGTTCTGCTTTCTTGACTTTTTCTCATTTTAAGTACAAGGGAAAACATGGCTTTAGAATTTGGCTTTTTGGCTTTAGAGTTTTAAATGAGAGCTGAACAATCCTAACCAAACACACACAGCAAGTAACTAAGCCTCTAGAAATACCTAACAAAGAGCCCCATAACTTCGGAAATGAGAGACTGGAACCAACCACTGTGGTGGAACATTCTTTTTAACAGATATAAGATTCAAACTGTTTTTAATTTACAGCCAAAGAATTTCAATACAGGAAGGGATAAATAAAACATTACAATCTTTGAATCTTAATCTGATGCCGCAAGTCAAATCCATATACAAAAAGTCCTTAAAAGCGCAGCAAGAGAAATATGGAAACTACTAATTTTTAACATGCAGAAAGTCAGTGCTGGTGGGATACAGTGTCCCCTGCTGGCCACAGAGTATTCTACAGTCTAAAGCATTATGTTTATATAAACCATGTTAATTAACATTATAGCTTTGCTAAACTTTCTGAACTCTATTTTACAGTGGTCCAGATTAACCCTCACTGCCTTCTTCTGCACCAATGATGCACTCTGAGTCCTTGGTTGCATGGACATTCAGTGAAGGGGAAGGAAGGCAACGCTGAGATTATATCTACATTTGAGTCGCATGGTGTAAAATCCACCTTAATGAGACTTACTCACATTCTCTGTCATTGAACTGGTCTGCTAAAAAGAGAGGAAGAGCTGCAGTGGTGGAAGGGACTAGCTGCATTGACTGTGAACCTGTGAGAGACCACAGGTATGTAATTCAAGCCACCAAAAGGTACCTGCAGCTCACACCACCATATATACACTTTATTTTCAGCATGGTAAGTCAATCAGAGCTAGTGTCAGTATGTCTCCTAAAGCTGGAAGGCACACCTTCCAGCTTCATTGCAAATACACCCTAAGATACACTGAGGGAGGAGCTTTCATTTCCACCTTGAAATCTGGAGAATCCCTGCTGTCATATCTCCTAGCTGCCATGACCACTCTGGCTTCTTGAACAGCACTGTCCATGATTCCTCAGGGATGCCTCTCTATAGTCTCCTATGGAACAGGAGGCTTTAGGTTTTTGCATGGTCACTCTGTGACCCTCAGTAAAATGCCTTCAGTCCAATCCTGTGGATTAAATCAGGAGATGCACACATAAACCAGGGAGAATTTTGCATGCCAAAGTCAATTAAACAATAACACCTTTTGCTGCTGCTGAGTAACCATGCACTGCTTGCAGCTTTCACTAAATTAGTTGCATGAATGGAAACAATGACTAAATCAGAAAGCAAAGAAGACACACATAATTCCTCTCAGATATTTCACCACAGATACGCCCGGCTTCCAGAACATAAAACCAAATACAAAGCACCACACTGACGCTGGTGAATTTGCCAGGGTAGTCACAATTCATGGCCCAGCAGAAGAGGGTGCTTTGGTTTTAGACAAGAGTATTTGAATAACTAAGGTTATCAGGGTTTCTGCTGGAACAGGAAAAATACTTTTCAGCAAATAGGTCATCCAATAAATTTTGCCTCTTCTGTTCATTAATTGCTCACATACAGCCTAAAATTGCACAATTATACTAACAAATAATTTTCATCTCTAGTCAGGTTATGAGCATTTGGCAGTCTCTGATATTTACAATCTCGGCATTCACCACATGGTGTGATTCTGTTCCCAACTGAGGGAGTGTCTCTTTTAGAAGCAGGTTTCCAGTGCAAATACTCACATTTGTAAAACAAATGATAATTTTGGAGATGGTCTCTGAAAAATAAATAAATCATTTGCTGCTTGTATAAATATTCCCCAAAGGAACTTTACTGTTGGATTATTTGTAGAAAGCAAGCCTCAAAAGAGGAAGGAAAATTGGTGCATCCCTCTCATTGCTCAGCTTTATTTTCCACTAGCTGCTCTGTGGTTGTGTCAGAAATTTCATTCAAACTCTTTCTGATATCAAGTATTAAAATAAGAAAGTCTAGTATACTCTAGCTTGACAATTTTGCCCTCAGGATAAAACTTCCAAAAGGAACAAGATGCAGGCAGAAAACAGATGATACATACAATGCATTCGACAAGAACTACCATAGGTAGCTTATGAGTAAATTATTGGTTCAATGACAGCATGTCACCTTGTAACACAGACTCTTGAAGATGGGGGACTTACCGACTGGGCGACTGTGTAGCAGAGCTGTCACTCCACTTTAATCAGGAAGATAATTGTTCTGTTATATTCACCAAAACTAATATCTTCACTTGGAGCCACATAACTTGTGAAGCTAAAACAGCATGCCACAGTTAGAATCTCTGACTTTTTTGTCCAAATATGTTGGAATCCCAAGTGGAAAAAAAGCACTTTCAGAAAGATGGTACAGCGGCCACTGCTACAAGCTTAGAGACACACAGTTCATTCAAATCCTTCCAGTTCAGATGTAGCTCATATTTTGTACATAATGAGATAATGTGATGTAGCTCTCCAGGTGATGGGATTTTACCAATTTTTACCTGACTTTGGGACATTTATTTTGTCCTTTTTTAATGTTCTCTTCTATCTTGTACACATTTCTCATTTAAGTTTACCAAAAGCTTATCTATAAAAGAAGCCAACATTCATGTTTTCCATTATTTTGTGACAAAGAATAAAAAGGTGGTGTATGTACTGACTATCATTTTTGAATATGCATCCTGGAAATGTAAAGAGCACTCTTGAAAAGTTGACTTTTTCCAACAAGTACCATAGTTATTTCTTATCTCCCATTCCCTTTCTCCAAATCTAACTGTCCTACCTAAGAGCTAAATATTAGTATTACAGTGATAGTGTTACTTGGAAAGACAACTGTACAGATTTCATTGGTACCCACTGTCCATATCCGATAACGTAAGTAACATATTGCTAGAAAGATTCCTTTAGCAAATCATGTCCATCTTTGGGCTACCATAGTAAATTCTCTAATTTAAGTGTAATTTTTCACAAGCTTTGTCTTTCCAGCTCCCACTCCCTGACACACAATGATGCAAACTCATGACTTCAGTGTTTATTTTGAAACTGATACACATAGTATCATAGAAGGTTAGGGTTGGAAGGGACCTCAGGAGGTCACCTAGTCCAAAGCCCTGCTCAAACCAGCACTTACCCCAACTAGATCATCCCAGCCAGGCCTTTGTCAAATTGGGCATTAAAAACCTCTAAGGATGAAGATTATGCCACCATAGTTACATTATTCCTTAAATATTTCTCATACATGCATGATTTTCAGGGTATTTATCCATAAAGGTTAACGTGTAAGGTATCTACAGAAAATTATTAATCATCATTTTATTATGATTATGAATCTTGATAAGTCGAGAATTTTCTGTAGACACCTCACATGTTAACCTTTATGGATAAATACTCTGCAAAACATACATTTGTTGTAATGGATTTTTCAGGTCTGAGACAAGTTGTTTGCAAATAATAGGTGACCCTTTGCCAAGTGGTCTCTCTATTACACATGCTTTAGTTCCAAGGATTGGGAAAGAGGATGTCACTGGAATTCCTGTGGGCTTTAACATTCCCCAGCTGGAGAACTGAACTCTTTCCAATAGAATGTATGTTTTCAACTTTTATGAGTCAATGCCAAATATTCAGATTTTGTACATTATATATTTCTCTTAACTTAGCCATTTTAATGTCTTACTTCAGTATCTATGGAGCCTGGGAGAAAGCTGAAAGTTGGTGTTCAAGACATTCAAGTGTAAAATGACGCCACAATCCAGCCTGTTATAATTAGACCCTGGTACAAATGAATGGTGATAAATCCTTGGAAAAATAAACTAGTATCTTTGAAATATTAACCATTGTTTTCATAAATATTTCAGCAATTACTCACAGATCAGCTCAAACTATGGACACTGTATGGAAAAGACTGCATACATTGAGACCTTCATCTTAATGCCGTAAAGTCACGTTCTCAAAAACTCCCAGTGAAATTCTACTTTTTTATGTGTAAAAGTGAACTTCCATTAAAAAGGTGGGGGGGGGACAAAATTCTTTCATTCATAGTTTTCTCTAGTTAGAGAGGAACTAAATAAAATTGTTTTTCTATTTTAATGGAATTTAAAGGGATTTTTGTCTCACAAACACCACCCAGTTGAAGACCACCATCTGAAATTTTGTACGTTAGCTAGTCATTAGGGACAAAGTTACTTCACTGTATGCAAAAGAGGAAATTAATTCTTAATTTTTGTGCTTAATTTTCAAATAATGCTCTTCTTGTGTTTATTTCTCATTCACTTTAACCCTGGTACTGTCTTTTCACTGTCTGTTTTACCCGTGTTGGAATTTACTCTCCTCCCAGGCTGGATTATTTTTTTAAAATATGCATTACTTTTGTGGCCTATTCTTTTTAGGTCAGAAGGGGAGACTAAATTATGTCCTTGGGGATTACAGAGTAGAATTTGTAGACAGGTGACATCCTACTGAATGTGAAGGGGGATGATAATGTAATCATTTCAGATAGCTACACTTTTTAATGTACAATATGCTGTCTTTACCTGTTCAAGGAGAGAAAGTTTAAACACAGTCAAAGCTAAATACGTGAACCACCACACTTCTGAAAGCAATATTGGTTTTCAGATGATCACCTTCCTGCTCTTTTCATGAGAGTGAACAGAAAGTTTTTCCTTCAGTCAGGATATTGTCATCCGTGCAATAAAGATGAAATTCTTCCTCAATGTCCATGAAGTGCAGGGTAAAGGCCTAAAACAGACTCAACCTCATTGATTACAGGAGAAACTATGACTCTGTACTGGGGTTGTTCACTCAATATGAAATGCTCTATTCATTATTATTTTGTTCTGTGTTTTCAGTCTAAGTCTAAGAAATAGGCCAGTCGTAGGAACATGTGAATTGCCACATTAGAACAAATTGTCTGTTTAACCTGCTCTCATATAGGTATCTTGTCCAGTGTATTTCTTCAGAGCTGAGCAAAAGATCACTAAACAAACTGGCTAATGCCACGCCTTTCAGATCCCAGGGTGGTGATCATCTTTAGGACTTGGTTAACTGAACTATATCCACTCCTATTAAAAACAAACCTCGCTTTTTTTCCCCCCTTAGGCCTTACAAATAAATATCCTGCAGTAGTACCTTTCACAGGTTAAATTTTACATTTCATAGAAACACAACACTTCTCCTTAAAACTTTGGGGCCCAACTGTCATTAACTCTAAGGCCTCTTTGTTGGAAAGTGATAAGGGGATGTTGGGTGTTAAGTATTAGGCCCTATGCTTTTAAATATCTTTTATTGTCCCACCATGCCTCTATGGGATAACAAGACCTTTCAAACTATCTTTTTTAAAGTTATTAGTTATTTTAGAGTACTTGTAGCTGAGTATCTCTGATTCTGCTCCCTTCCAAACTAAACAATGTGAGTCAAGTGAATAACCAGCTTTCCCAGACCTCCAGATTTATTAGAAAGCTTGGATACCTAGTTCAAATGTTAAACCTCTTCAAATGTGCACAACACACCCCAAATACAACTAATGTAAACTCCACTACAAAATGTTTGTTAAATTACTGCCAATAGGTTACCATTCCAGTGCTTTAACTTAGCTCAGCCCATTGCCCCTCTAAGGTTGGTCAGTTTGAAGAGTGATTTATTGCTATTAAAATAATTACACTTACTTAAAAAAAAATCAGCCAAGAACAGGCCAAATCCTTCCCTGTGGTGACAATATTTATAAACAACAGAATCAAGAATCATGAAATCATTTGCTCACTGTGCTTGAGTTTTGCCATTTGAAAAATACTTAAAAACGAACTATTACTTTGTTCTCTCTCTCTCCTTGGACTCCCTCAAGGGAGTTCTCTTTACTTAAAAATAATGCTTTACTTGCTGTAGCTTATGAAAAAAAATTGCAAACTTGAAACTGAAATCTGTTTCCTTCAAATGATCAGCTACAATCATTCACCAATTTCCAACCTCATTTCATACTGCAGGGTGGGTCATAAATGTTAAGATATCGACACTGTTTTTTCTTCCCATGCTAATGAACAAACAGCAGCTACCCTTTTCCTGCAAAACAAAATGAATACCTCACTCACAGCTTTACTTGGACTAAATATACACATCTATAGATTTATATAAAAGCCTTTTTTTTTTTTTTTTTACTAAAAAAATAAGCACACCACAAAAACAGAAACAGGAGACCTAGTGGCAATTTCAATGGCTCCTTGAAGCTCTCTACTTTTGTCCTGATTCATGTATTAAAACCACCTGACACCCTCTGTTGTCACCAAGGTGGCCTGAGACCTGTGCTGGAAGAAACACCTATAATTCAGAGTAACAAATCTCTTCCTAAAACACAATGAACCAAGCAACAGCCTAAACAACAGCCACTTCCCTGTGCATTCCAACACCATTTAGATCTGCCATGATGCTAATCATGTATACAATGAAATGGGCTGTTCAAAGATTTGGAGGTGCCAAATTGCGAGGGTGGGGCTGAAACAAAGGTAAACACTGAGTAGGTCTACACTGCAATTAGACACCCATGGTTGGTCTGTGCCAGCTGACTGCAGCTCACAAGGCTCAGCATGTAGGTTTGTTTACGTGCATTGTAGATGTCCAGGACGAACAGTGGGACCCTCCCACCTCACAGAATCCTAGGCTATGTCTATACTGACAGTGACAAAATTGCTGTCATCAATGTGCTGTGCGATTGCATCGTCTGTCAAGACTGCTCAATTGCTCCAGAGTTCACAATAACAACTCCAGCCCCAGAATCGAATAGCACTAAGGCAACTAACTGCATAGCACTGCAATTTGTCTTAGTTCAGTGTGTAGAGGGAGGTAAGTGGGCATTAGTAAGGTGACAGGAGATACACAAGGTATTTTATGTACCATGCGGATCTCCCATCAACTCCTGCCAAAAAGTGCAGCAAGTGTAGACTAGGGTCTAGAGCACAGCTTCTAGCTTGAGTCTGAATGGCTATGCTGTAATTAAACAGTCCCTTAGCCTGAACCCCACAAGCCTAATCGGCTGGCATGAACTAGGCATGAATGTTTAATTACAGCGTAGACACCTCCACTGAAATACAAAGCAACTCCCTTTAGAAAACACATGTCCACTGGAATACAAAGAAATTCTCTTTATACGAGTTTACTGGCATTAACCAGATTTTGTGACTATTCTAACCCATTGCTTTTATGTCTCTGTTAATGTTGGAACCACCCTTCCAAATACAGTGCATCTTTCTCTGAACCAGCATATTACTGTGCAACAGTACTCTTACCACCACGCCTTAATGCTCAATTTCCATCTTTCTTCTCTACCTCCCTTTCCTTCCAAGCAATTAATGGCTTTCAGTTTATGGGAGGAAACGTTTTATATCTTGCATGTTTGTAACATGCTGTTTCTTTTTCTTGGGACCAAAATGCAATGTTTACACACTAAAGACATTTTATATACCAAAGTGAAACAAAGCATCATGTGTTTATTTACGCCGTTTTGATTCAATGATGAATGACTGTTAATTCGAATTAAATCAGGGAATAGAAATCTGTGTCAGTACAAATCTATAGTCACAGTAACTAAATCAGTACCATGAAGTAAGAAAGCACATTTATTACTGGAGGAAAAAGTGACTTCTTACCACAAATTAGGAATAGCACTGTTTGAGTTTTAAAAGAAAACAGCATTGCAATGATACATTGTGAATTGCAAGTGAAAATGGAGGATTTGAGTCCCTCACAAAATGTTGCCATGGAAATGTCTGATTATAGCTTAATATTTGAGTTTTTTAAAAATCCTGGTTACCATAGTTAACTTCCACCAATGCTTTGCTTTCAAACCAAAGGCTTTCCTTATATAATTTTTATTTCACACTAGCTACAGGGAGGGAAAAAAAAGGCTTCCAACTATGGGGAATACAGACTCGCACCTCACTGCACGCAAATTCATTTACATCCAATTCCTGTGGCTTAGAAATTAAATGTTCAATAATTAGTGGAGTCTTTTCTTCATTTTCGAATTTTGCTTTGGCTACTATTAAGGTAACCTGCAGAACTTCCACTAGCTTTACCTGGGGCAAAAATCTAGCCTCTGTATTCCAAGAAGTGGGGGCTTTCCTAGAGACGAGAATGGCTCACAAATTGTGGGCTCCCACTGTGCTAGCCTTGGTACAGCACCCTTCTCAGATAGAGCAACCCCACCCTAAGTTTGCATAGAAACTTGTTTTCAACAACACTGCAGATATCTCCAACTGCAAAATCAAATACCCATTTCAGAAAATAAAGGACACCACATAAGTGTGGAAATGATTTCTCACAGAATTACAGCACAATTTACAGTTAAAAATTAACTAGTCACAGGACGAACAGTTTCTCTCAACTTATGGAAGCTGCTAAAGACAAGAAACATGGCTTCCCAGAGGTACTGTGCAAAAAATTGTAAGTAGTAACACTCCCAAGCATTGCTAGTGAATGAAACCAAAGCACATACAGGAGCGTGCACACACACAAAATCATAACACTTTTAAAAATCAAAGCTTTTACAAGCTACAGGTAAAGTCCTGCTGAGATTTGAATTTGAGACAGTCACTTCTTCCTTTATGACTTCCAAAAGGCAGGACCCTCATTGCTGTGGTTGTCATAACAGATTGCTTTGTAACTTGCAGGCAGTTGACTACTGTTACACTTCCAGAACCCACTCAGTGTTGCCATATAAATTCTCATGCATCCTATTATAAATCCCAGTCTTGCAAGCTGATCCATTTAGAGGAAACTGCAATTGCAGGGCTTTGTTCTTCATCCTTTGGTTTAGCCAGAAACACCAAAAATGAACAACTGCTCCAAAATAAGATGTGCAATAAAATCCCTTCAGATACATTTCTTTCATTAATCAAATAAAGCTTCGCCCATATCTTCAACTAAAAAAATTTTACATGGCAAAACCCACTACTGTGTTTTTCAGCCTAGTGGTAACCACCAGTTTAATATAAGCTAATTTCCAAACAAGATAGAGAGAAACCAGCCTTTATTAATTTATATGGAAGAGGGTCAAAGATTAAAAATCCTCTGCCTCTCATTATTAGACTTGAGATGACAGACTCATTCCAGAGCACAGAAGAAAATATATTATCCCAAAACAGGATATGAAGTTCAGTCCCAGTAGATTAGTCTCTGTTAAGTAAATTTACCATCTAATCTTTTAACTGTCTCCCTGAAAATACTGTCCAAGATCCTCTTTTCTATCAACTCTAAACTTACTTGAAAACCAGCACTGCCTTCTGGTCCTGTTAAGACTTTGATGGAGCATGAACTTAAGAGAAAAACAAGAGGGGGCATTCGTAGGAGGGAGAGGAGTAATTGTAATCAAACTACTAATAAAACTATGATAATCGAGTGCAGGAGCTTTTTTGTGGGGGGCTGGATATTTAGAAGAAGAAGAGAGAACAAAATGAGCACATTTTTGTCTTCTTTGAATAAAGCTGAAAGTCCAGTTAATGTGCTCAATTGTGCAGATTTCTCCTTTATTATGTTGGCCTAGTAACATCGCCAGAGCTCAAATGCAGACATTGAAGAAAACATGCAAAATCTGAATCAGAACGATGACAATTTCTGAAAAAAATTAAATGCAGCATACAAAGCTAGAGGGCACATCAAACAAACAGCAATTCTATCCCCTTTATTGTTTACTAGGGAAGAAGCAGTCTTCCATACAATGCTGCGTTTCTAATACTCTGTTTAGTCTAACTGTAGCTCCATGAAATTATTTGCAAAGAGAAGGATTCTCAGAAATGCCATTTTTTAAAAAAAGATTTTCTAAGCATTTTTTTCTCCTCTCAACTATTTCTTTATTGGTTTTTTTGTGTATGAGAAACAGTGAACAAAGAATCAGGCCAAGACAAAACTAATATGCTGAACTGAACATAAAGAGCTGCACAGTTAGAGTACTGGCCATGGAACCATGACCAGTGACCTTGATTACCAATGGTAGAATACTTTACAGAAACGATTACAAGCAACATCAAGCAAACAAACACTAGAATGATGGGTGTTATTTTAGGTTATTTCTTAGGCCTTGTGTACACTACAAAGACAAGTTGATCTACGTTATGTCTACTTACAGCCACCACATTAACTACTGTGGTGGCTGATGTTCAGCTACACTTCATGGGTTGGTGGTGCTGGTCCTCGCCAGGAGCACTTCCACCAACCTAAGTGAGGCAGGGTGGGTAACAAAGCCTAATCTCACCCTCTCCTAGCAGTAAACCAAAACCCACAATTATTTGTCCAGCTCTAGTCTTCATTTCTCATTGTGGATGTTAACAGTGGTTAAGATGATCAAGGCAAGAGTATACTATTAAGCTACGTTGTTTTTTTCAGGTTCATGAAAAACAAGAAGAACCTCAGCCTGTGTTTCAAAATAACCCTCATTTCAGTCTCAAAGTTCAATGTATTCCATGCATATTTACTACAAGCTCATTTATTGCTGGAAGCTTACAGCAAAAAAGAATCATGGAACAAAGTGATTGAGAGCTATTTGCTCTGAAGGATGGACTTCCACTGCATTTTATGTTTCCTCAGTGGATAATCTGAGTTCAGTTTAACACATTATGTCCCAAGTCAGGACCTTAGCAAATGAGAACAGTGCACCCCAGTGAAAGACACAGTAATTGCATTAATCTAATCAATCTTTCCAGTGTTGTTTTACCCACATTGCTCCCAAGTTTCTTGTAATGTTCATTAGCCCCTTAGGCTCAACAGCCTGTCTCACCTTGTATTTACCTGTGACAGTTGGGTTAGTGCAAATCAAACTCAAGCTGCCAAACGTAATCTGTAGGTTCTCAGGAACTGGAGCATTTATGAATAGGTTCCACCGGGACTCAGAATAAAGTCTGCTATCCCATTTTATACACAGAAACAGGGGAATAGATTTGGGAGCATCTACAAAATTACACTGTTTTGTAGGCTGTAGTAACAATGCAGGAGGAAAATGACACAAAGCAAGGGAATTTATCTGATAACACATTGCCACAATACAAACCTAGAATGGACTCCACCCAAAACCAACACTCTCAAATCCTCATTTGACAGATTATCCCTCTAGCCAAGGGAGAGTATTAGGGACTTGGTTTGGAAACCAACAGAACCTGTATCAGCCACAGAGGACATGCTCCTTCCTCTCCAAGAGCTTAAGATGTATTTTTAGTCCAGAACCAACTGAACTAGAATTTCCTTTATGGCATTAAAAAAGCAACAGCAGTCACTCACCATGGTAATGACCCAGAATTTCACAGCTTTCAGGAGCTTTACAGCATACAGGATTCAGAACACCTGATAAGGTTTCAACTATGATTTCCTTTTTCTCCCTCAGGTCAATAATCTCCCCTTTAAAATACTCTGAAATATATTCTGTCTATCTCTCATTTCTGCTTCCTAGTAGAATCTATAATGGGTGCATTATCATTTCCTTTAGCAATGGGAAAACCAAACTAGTATTTCTCCTCACAAGTTTCATGAATATTTTGATGAATCATAAGTGTAAGGCACGGATTTTTGTATTACAAGAGAAAACTCACGACCAAAATAAATCAAACTTCAAATTTAAGACACAGTGAACCAATAACAACAGGAACAAAGTGACAGACATATTGCTTTTTATATCTTTGATTTACATCAGGCTGTCAGTTATCCTCATTTAAGCAACATACAGTAATTCACAGAGGATTATTTTAGTTTTTTGAGCATAAGACGCAAGATTTCTTTGGTATGTGTCAAGAGTCTTCAGATAAACAATTACTAGCTGCACTGTTCATATATGATTTTTGCCAAATTTTAATACTACTAATCTAATCCAGGATGTGATTTTTGAAAGTTCGTTCAAAATGTGCTTTAATTTTTCAAATTAAAATCTATGACTCAGTCTCCAGAGACACATCAGTGTATTCATAGATACTAGGAGCAGAAAGGACTGTTATGTTCATTCAGTTTGATCTTTTGCACAATACAAGCTATAAAGTTTCATTGCAATTGTTCATGCTAATCACTGCACGGTTTTCTTCTTCTAGCCTTAGTTCCCATCTACAAAGGGTCAACTCTTCAAGTCCTTCTTCTCCATTCCAGTCTGTATTGAAGCTGGTCCTCAAAATTAGCTCAGCTAACCAAGCCTTTTCATATGGACATCCATCATCTAGCTTTGGGTTTTCAACTCTTTTCTTAGCTGACACTTCTAAGTTTTACACCTTGTTTCTTACATATTCTTCTGATAATCTTTTCGTTTCTCCCAAAACATCTAAACCTTAGTTTTTCTATAATGGGTATCATCTTCATATTTCCCTTTTTTTTTTGGTTCTGAACATGGTCCATTCTTGCAACTTTAAGCTTCCACCTTAACATTTTCATTTCCGTTATATTCAAGTTCTGCTCCTGGGTCTTCCTCAATGCCCAACATTTGAGTCTTACAAAAATGCAGGCCAGTTTACTGTTTTGCAGATCTTATTTTTCAGCCTGACTGGCACTGTCCTATTGCAAAGATCCTACCACTCACTTCATTCCATTTAGTCCATCCTTTTCCTCCAGCTGTTAGCTTTCATCTATATCTGTATTCTGTCTCTTTCATTTTTCCATTCTACATCAGTTCTACACAATATAATTCAAGTAACAATACATAAATAAAATGCATGGTCACTAACATTTTTAACAACCATTTTCTACAAAAAACAAACAAAAACATACTGAAATTAAAGTTCCAGTGTGGTCCCAGAGAATTTGCAAAAAAGCTATGTTTAACAACTTGGGTCCAATATTAAATAAATCTGATCTAAAATATGGTTAAGTTAGCATAACGAAACAGGATTCACTGATCTCAGGTGGCTACAATCAAAGTTGGTATTGATTAAAAAACTTTTTTGCATGCAAATAGATCTCTTCACACAGAGGAGAGACTCTTACACTCTATGCCTGGCGGAAAGAACCCCTAAAATTATTTGAAGCTGAAGATATTATTTTTCTGCTCCCCACTTTCTTCTTTAACATTATATTAATGAAGGCTTAGTATTCTGTCATTTAGAAAGCAAGCCCTGGAGTTCTTTCCCAGCATATGTGGTTGGGGCAGTTACTTTGAAAAGATTACATCACAATCTCATACAATAATAAAGTACTGTATCCACAGAACACCTTCATTAAAGTCTTTTGGCTGAAATGACGCCAAGATCTTGATGACTTGCAGTTCTTAAAAACCCAACAGAATTCTCCACAAGAATAAGAGTGTTAGCTCTGGTGCAGACAAATTCCACTTTTCATTATTACATTCTGCCCATTTGATTCAACTGATTGTGGTATTAGCCTTCATTTCTGGCCCTCAGCTACTGTGCGGTGTCGCTGCATATAAAATGGTAAATATGTTCCACATGTGACTGTAATTCACTGGCCAGTGAAGTAATTTTTTAATCAAATGCTTTACAATCCTATAGGATAGTACAAATGTGGTAAAGGTACACATGCCAATAATTCTACTACAAATCAAGATCTTAGTAAAAGGTTAAGACTTCTATTAGTTCTATAACTAACTCATTGAAAACTCATTAATTATGTTTCCTCTATGGCTTCTAGAAGTCAAATAAACAGCAAATCCCATAGCTCTGTATGATGAAAGTATTAATTCAGATGTCAGATTATTAGTACTGACTAAATTACCTGAAAACATCATCATTTTTGCATTGTACATAATGTACGAAGTTTGGACACTTAGCAACATGCAAACATGGTATTTGGCTGCTAGTATCTAGAATATTCAGGTAACTTTATATTTTGTGTGTTGACTCCATCCGTTATCATCATAAATAATACTCAAGTGTTTGTGCAACTGGTTTGAAGAAATGTCACAAAACAGATGTGGGCAATTTATGGGGAAAAACATGTTAGATTTGTTTTGGAAAAATATACAGCCCCCCAAAAGAGGAACTGTTGTGATCTTAGTGGCTTTAGATGACATTTGAAAAATGAGAACTTTGGTGTCATAATGAAAACCAAACAGTTCAACTTCTTTCAGTTAGTAGGTAACACAAGCAATCTCACTGGTCATTTCTCTCTCTGTCTCCCGCTAGTGTGCTACTTCAGGAAAAATGCTATAAAACAAGCGAAAGAAAAACTAATAGGAAAACTCTTAGTTAAGTTTTAGAGTTGTAATTATCAATAGGAAGACTCAATAGAGTGTACATTCTAAAGAAGTATTCATTAGGCAGAAATATACTCTTAGAACCATTTATTTTCAAGTCATTTAAATGTATTCACCAATAGTCAAGCTGAGTTAGAGAGGGTGTTCTCCAGTTCATTAACAATGTGCACAAAAAATCTGGAGTTAAACACTGCAGCTATGCTAATGGTAATTGGATACATATAGGTGGAAGCAGTTTGGTGTGGAAAAAAACTGGTATAGGTATTAATTTATTTACCCTTGGGCACCAAGTATGGCATGATGACTGCTTCCACAGGAAATATGGAAAGCCAATGTGCTAGCTGTTTGTTTGGGGTGTGAAGTCAATGACTGTATCTCCATAAACATCTGTGGAAGTTGGACTGGACCCTTGGCATACATACAGAAAAGTTTCTGATTTATTGAGACTTGTGCATAAGGCTCAGCAACATCAGCAAATTCGCATTGCCACAATAGACTCACCACTGATGAAAGTGAGAATCCGGAGTTGGACACAAATAGAATGTATGTGCTTGAATGCCATTTAATGGAAGTAAATAACATCTGTTTTAGAATAAAGTAAAACAGGTAAAACATGGTACTGTGCAAGGTCGCAAACCTATGCCCAAATACAGACACCAATGTTTATCTTCTAAAATCAATCAGTTATTCAAGAATTCACAACCACAGTATGGGTTCTGGAAGGAATGTTGCTCTGAGGAGAGATGTTGTAGAAGTGTTGAACCAACTAGCTTAGCTAATCTGGAGAAAGGCTTTTGAAGCGACTGTTCACTATAGGGACAAGGTGACAAAAAAGGGAAGTAAAGGAAAGATCAATTACAAAATAAATATATGTGAAATTTCTTTGCATCAAGTAACTAACTGAACTTTTTTGGCTCTCCTTTAATTCACAAATGGTCTGATAATTATCAATTTTCATGTTACTCAAAATGAAACAAAGTGCATATGCCTAATGATGAAGCCTATTTAGTCACATTTGGGCTAGAGGAAAATTTATAGTTAAGGTACATAAAACATAGCTAGAAATGCATCTATGATGGAAGAGCTGACAAACAGTATAAAAAGTGCAAATATAATTCATGTTCTTACTCATGTGTCAATCTCATCCTAGCAAACATTAATAATGCAGTGAAAGCCAGGGAAAACCACATCTCAGACGGGCAGGTGACCTGAAGAACACTTGTGAGAGATCTTTTGTTCTGCTTTGGACCAGGTTCCCTTTTAATGCAGGGAGCTTTAAGTTACACCTTCCTCTACTACCTGCCCTTGCAGAAGAGAGACTGCCCACAAAATGAGAAGTGGTTGTAATAACACAAGTATTCCTTGATTGTTACCACGAAGGATTTCTGGGTTACAAAACAGAAGACATTCATTTTCATCCCAGACTCCAGAGGAGCCTCATTCAAGGCATACCTCGGGAAAAGACTTGATCAGCCAGTCCCTGCACTCAAGCCTCCTCTCTGGCCAGTGTCACTGAATTTTTGGTTGTATTGCCTACTATAGCAACCACAACAAAAGTAGAGATGGCAGATGCTTTTCCTGCATATTACTTCACCAAGGACCTTATGATCTCCACAATAATCCTGAGTTGGTTTTATGACTCATCATAATCCTTGGCTGATTCACCCAGTAATACAGATTCTTCATGTTGGAAGGAAGATATTTTAAAACAGGAGCCTAAACAATGAGCAACACACATTCTGAATGTACATTTCCTTTCAGCGAGTGAAACAAGAGTGCTTAGGGGAAACGCATATATTATACACACATATGAAAGAACTGTGCATCATAATCCATCAGTGATTATTTATTAACTATAATGACTTGACAAAACACTTCTTTCTGGTTCCCATGCACAGAGAATGATATCAGTGTCTAGTTTTTTCCAATATTTATTTAATGAAGCACTTATATTCACTAAACGCTACAACTCATATCTGTTGGTCTGATCACAAACCTGTTCGAAATGTTGAATGTCACCTGTTTGTTACTAATATTTATCACTTGATAGCTATGGATGTCTTTCTCTGTCAGAGCCCTGAGAATTAGCAGTCATATTCCTGATATACGTTACATTTTCCATGACAAACACAAATGGTGTCTTTTGCTGTAGAATTAGAAAGTTTCCTTTGTCATGCTCTATTAAGCTTTTGTCATTCTATATTTTAAGTACATTGTACTTCTAATTTGCTTTCACGAACCACAACTGATCCAGATGTTTGTGCTATATAAACCTTATATATTGAGTGATTTGCTCCAGAGATTCTTTATATGCCAATAGTGAGGCATTTAGCTTCCAGGCACACCAAACACAGACCTCAGCAAAGTAACTGAGCAATGCAATATCATGTTTGATATTTTCTGTGAAACTATAGCTATGCTATTTGCAAGCCCAATATGGGGATTAACTATTGGAATTACAGGCAGACATGCCATGTTCATCTTGGCTTATGCTCTGATACAAATCATTTACTATGGCAGGAAAAGCAAACTTTCCTTCCTAGCATCTAATTTCTTTGCATTTCAGCTGAGCCAGCTACATGAAAGAACCCTAAATAAAGAAATCTGCCAAGGAACTGATGGAACGTTAAGTAAAGAATTTGGACACTGGGTCCCAAGATACCTGTGAGCACTTCGTCCCCTTTACATTCAAGAAACTAAATATAATGTTCATACTTCTATTCTGTGACGATTTTTCTATAACTCTATGTTTCCTAATGAAAAGGTTAGAAAGCTGCATCCAAAATACTACGTTTAGGAAACCTGGCTGGCAAAATGCAAAGCAACATTTTTCTCATATAACTGCAAAGTGCATGCTTCAGAGCCAACTAGCTGGGAGCTCAATCTCATCACACTGACTGCTTATATTCCAACACTGATTTTGCATATTACTTGGGAAAAAGTATTTTCAGAAATATGTATTAGAAATGCAAAAAAACCTGTACTGAAATTTTAAAAACCCTATTGATCACATCTCCAGGGTCTAAAATAAAGCATTAATATTGCATCTTTACACGTAGGGAAATGTACACATTTTTTCGTAAGTTCCATAGGGACAGCCTTGTTAGTCTAGTTCAGCAAAAAAAGCAAGGAGTCCCATGGCACTTAAAGACTAATAGATTTATTTATGTCATGAGCTTTCATGGCTCCCACAAAAGCTCACACGATAATTAAACCTGTTAGTCTTCACATTTTATGCTAAGTTTCCTTACAAGCAAAGATGCAATATTAACACATTGTTTTAAAGTTTGGAACCGGGATCAGTAAAAATTTTGTATATAATATAAAATAATGGAAGTTTCAGGTTTTAAGAGGGTCCAGTTCTGTCAAGGAAACTCCTCTTCATAACAATTTAGAACTAAGCAGATTTCCTCAGCAAGTGACAAGGAACAAATAAGCAACTAAAGATAGAGAACTGACTACATCAACGGTTTCAGCGTGTAGGAATCAATGGCTCCATGTCTAGTTGGCAACCAGTAATGAGTGGTGTGCCCCAGGGGTCAGTCCTGGGGCCAGTTCTGTTCAACATTTTCATTAATGATCTGGATGATGGGATTGATTGCAAACTCAGTAAGTTTGTGGATGACACCAAGCTGGGGGGGAACGATAGACACGCTGGAGGGCAGGGACAGGATTCAGGGAGACCTTGACAAATTGGAGCAGTGGGCCAATAGAAATCTCATGAGGTTCAACAAGGACAAGTGCAAAGTCCTGCACTTGGGACTGAAAAACCCCACGCACTGCTACAGGCTGGGGAGCAATCAACTAAGTAGCAGCACCGTAGAAAAGGGCCTGGGGGTGCTGGTGGATGGGAAGCTGGATATGAGTCAGCAGTGTGCTCTTGCTGTCAAAAAGGCCAATGGCATACTGGGCTGCATCAGAAGAAGCGTTGTCAGCAGATCAAGGGATGTGATCATTCCCCTATATTCAGCACTGGTGAGGCCGCATCTGGAATACTGTGTCTAGTTTTGGGCTCCACGCTACAAAAAGGATGTGGACAAATTAGAAAGAGTTCAGCAGAGGGCAACAAAAATGATCAAGGGGCTGGAGCACAAGCCCTATGAAGAAAGACTGAAGGAACTAGGCTTATGTAGCCTGCAGAAGAGAAGACTGAGGGAGGATTTGATAGCAACTTTCAACTACTTGAAAGGATGCTCCAAGGAGGATGGAGCTCGGCTGTTCTCAGTAGTAACAGAGGATAGAACAAGGAGCAATGGTTTCAAGTTGCAGCTGGGGAGGTTGAGGCTGGATATTAGGAAAAACTTTGTTAGTAGGAGGGTGGTAAAGCATTGGAATGGGCTACCTAGGGAGGTGGTGGAATCTCCGTCTTTGGAGATGTTTAAGGCCTGGCTGGATAAAACTCTGGCTGGGATAATTTAGTGGGACTGGTCCTGCTTTTTTTGGCAGGGGGCTGGACTAGATGACCTCATGAAGTCCCTTCCAACCCTATGATTCTATGAACTTTGTTATAACTCTACCTTTTTAAAGTTCTGCAGATATCCTTATACAAAGGCCGAGAACTAAAAAAAAACCAACCAACCAACCAACCAACAACAAAAACCACCCAACCAACCAAACAAACAAACAAAAAAACCATGGTTTCCTGACCTCAACAAGGAATCTCAATTTCAATTAATTTGGTATTCATGTAAACAGAATATCACTGAGAATATAAGTTCTGAACACTGAAGCACAGGAGCAAGGCAATGATTTGCAATAGGAAGGCCAGTGACTCTCAACCTTTTCCAGGTCATGACACACTTGATGACAGTAGTGTCGCTGCCTTGGGGAATGACCCAGGGCACCAGCCCAGGCCCTGCCCCCTGACCACAGGCCATGCCCCTGGCCAGGGACAGGACAGGGAGCTGCAGCCGTGGCTGCGGGACCGCCCGGCCTAGGAAGGGGTTGGAAGCGGCCGCCGCCACTGCACACAGCCAGGGCCCCGGATGTCCAGCCGGATCCGGCTGGAGACCGGGAGAGGCAGGGGCCCCGTCAGGACCTGGGGCACTGGCGCCGAGATTCGGGGCACGGGCCCTGTGCGCCAGGCGCCAGCGATGCCCCTGCTTGATGGCATATCGCAATCTGATAGGACACACCAGCCCACTCGCTGCAAGCCAAATCCAGCCATTTCCCCAGGTCTTGGTGACACACTTACTGCTAGGTGGTGACAGAGTGGTTGAGAACCACTGAGCTAGGCATCCTCCAGTAAGTGTAAAATTCAACTACTGTTAAAAATGCAAGGAAAAAGCTCCAGAGACTTTGATGAAAGATGACCAGGTCCTTAAAGCTTTCTCATCACACATTATTTTTCAAATTCCAGAGGAAAGCATAAAGTTCTTCCCCCCCCACCCCAAAATTAAGAGATTATCTTTATAATGTGGTGACAAGTCTAAGGTGGTCCAATATATGTGCTAATTGGCCCATTCAGACCCTGCTGATGTTCATTACACAGGTGTGCATTAAAAGGCATATCCCAGTGACAAGCCACATAGACAAGCCCTAAATGCTTTTATCCCAAAAACTTTCATTTATTTTACCAATACTAATTTTTCATATTTTTGAAAGCAACTAAATGAAGGGCGTTTCTGTATAAACACTTTGTTCACAGCAAATTAGGGTGTGGATCTACTTTACACTAGCTTGCACTGATGAACTGTTAATATATGTCAGGTGGATAGGGATCACACCCTACCTTGTCACAAACTAAATGCTAATGTAGACTAGACCAAAACTGTATAAATGTATAGCTCAGTTCTTCTTTCCAGAGAGTGAACTGCACAGCAAAGAAGATATAAACAGCTGTAGTGTTAACACTCCTGCTGTGTAGCAAGAAGCCAAATGAATATAGGGTGACCCAAAAAAACACACATTAACACAGAATCTTGAAAATGCCAGGGTGAACTAAAATAAGAGATTTTGACACAAATGACAGATGGTTGCAAAGACCAATTGTCAAGTTAACAATTGTGCAGCTTTATAAAACATCTCATGCATGTTCTAACAACATAATCTAGCAGGTTACTTACTATCCACCCCATTTCATGCATAGTTTTGTCCATGTACATTAGTTTAACAAGCCAAACAAACTCCTAATACTTCATATTTCTCTACTTCTTATACCCTTTTTTTACTTTTGGTTTCTGGCTTCATCTACTCCACCAAATTAAGTGCAGAGTCAGCCAAGTCTAGACATTACTCTACGTGCAATTCCAGTCACAATACTGAAAATCTGCCCCACAGTTATGCCCTGGCTGGCTTGCTTCCTTTGGTAGCAGCATGGTGCTGCAACCCATCCTATTAAAGATCAACTTTCTGTGCACAGAAATTATTCTCTTCCTAAGCCAAATTCAAATAAACTTGAAGGCAGCATCCATGGGACAAGTCACATGCAGAAGTCACAGCTTTAAAAGATTAGGAAAAGCCATTGTTTTCATGTCAGACATGTTTTTATAATACAGACCATGTCTATCCTTGTCATTTCAATTTCATCATTATGCCAGCTTTTCAGCAGTCATCCGACCCTTTCCCACACCACAGCTTTAAAGGCTCATAAACATTATCTTATTATATTTAGGGAGATCCAACATTTTAAAACAGATGTGAAACTGTCTCCTGCCAAGAACCTACACTGATTCAGTAGGGTGTGGATGCTGTAATGTACAGAAGACAAGGCATTTTAAAATATACAACAGCTTGGGCTCAACTCTCTGATGGTTTATTTGTTGTTCCAAAAGAAACTGCACAAGAGAGTTTGTATCTGTAAGAGTGTGACAATGAGTGAGAATAATGACCTTTACAGAGATACTTTCACAGACATGATATTCATGACGACTGATGTAAAAAAGAGAGATGGAGAACATTTTCAAACAGTTAAATTTTAGCCCTTTGCCTGTTCATGTAGCAGCAGAGGACTAAGACAATTTACCTTCTTTCCAAAGCAGAAATTACTTTACCTATTGAGTGTGACAACAGTTAAGATTGAAGGGAAAATTCTGCTCACGTTTCGCCAGTACCATCACTGGGGTATAGCTTGATGCTGCATGTCTAATGAGCAGAAGTGCTGCTACTATTAATAAAGTTTCTCCTGGGCTGAAAGCCATTTGAATTTCCTTCTACTTTCTTTCCCTCCATGTGGTTCTGGTTTTTGCCTGCCCTTTTTTTTTTTTTTTTGGTGCTGTGCTTCCTGAAACACTGAGGACATTTAAGTTAGGAAGACACTTTCCCACAGTGTAAACATCCAGCAGAGGTATTTTTATTCCCTCTCACTCACCAAAAGCTCTGGATTTCTTACATTTCAGATACAACACTTATGAAGCAATCTTAGCAGAAGTATTTTGTGGCTACTGAAGTTTGCAAGACTAAGTTGCCAAGAGGACAGCTTAATTACTGAAGCAATTTGGAGAGTTTGGCATAATAAGCAAGGCAGTGATATGGGTCTCAAAGGATTTGCATTTTGAGGCACTCCTTCCCAGTCTACAAGTGGTAAGGAAATGTACCTGCTACCCCTCATTTAATGTGTTATGGTGCCCAAAGTTGTGTGATAATTATGACCACAACTGAAACCTAAGAGGAAGGAAGTAAAATTATGTTGTTGCTCCACTGCAGCCCTAGTGGATGGTCACAGACAATACAAAACAATGACACATTAAGAGCAGAGGTCTGACCAATCTGTCAGTTACATATCCTCAACTCCCTGGGGTGCAGGTGGAACGGCACACAAGTGATCAGGCCCCAAGTGGTTTGGACAATGAACCTAACGTGACCTAACCATCCAATCTTTTTTTTTTTTTTTTAAATAAATAAAATGATAGTACCAGCACTACAGCTGGCCAGTAGATGGCAGCTACTTCTGCAGCCTTTCGTTTAGAAAGCAAATGTAATGATACTTTTGAAACTTAAATGAGAAAGGATATGACCCAAGCAGCTGTGCAGATGGCTGAATACATTCAATACTGACAGTGAAGATAGGTTAAACATGAAAACAACAATAAAAAATATTTGTGATCACAAACAGAAATTAAGCTACAAAAACTGGAGTTAAGTTTGGAAATAGTTTACATAGCTTAAAAGGAAGATTTCCTAAAAGCACATTATATTTTAATAACCAATGTGAAAATTAGTAGATTCAAACCTAAGAATTTACATAAAAAACTAGAAATGTTGAAAAGCATGGAGATGGAGTGAAATACGCTAACTAGTTGCATCCAGATGTGGATTGTACATTAAGAGTCATTCCTAGGCTTAACAGCGAAGCAATACAAACAATGGTTCAATTTAGAAAACAAGCTCTCTGTTATAATATAGCAGGACTTCTATACAAGTGACAGGAAACATGTGAAAAAGAACCATATATGGTAATTTATGTGGCATATTTATCTCCATAGATAAGACAGACAAGGCTCTCAGTTGTCTGCAACATATGGAAGAAAAAAAAAAGATGGACTACCCTCCGAAGAATTTACAAACATGCCTGAGGAGGGGAATTAGTGTAGGTAGTATTCGCATGTATGCAATGAAGATTGTAGGTAAAAGAAATAAATATTTCCCTCCACAATTTGGCAACAGGAATTCATGACTTACAAAGCACTGTCTCTTAAATGATTTTACGTAAATGTATGCATAACATCACTTATGAAGTGGTGTTTCTCCCATGAAAGCTTGTCTGATAAATAAATTTGTTAGTCTTTAAAAGTGGTGCAGGACTCCTTGTTTGTTTGGTGAACTAGATCAACATGGCTACCCCTTTGGAACCTCTTCTACATAAAAGCTTAGCTGTCTGACTGTGCACAGGTCCCCATGTGGAGCTGGTAGATTTGATTATCAGCTCATGGAGACACCCCTGACTGTCACAGTAAAACCAGAGCTAACCTGTGGCAACAAAAGGTGTGAGGGGGCTAGCCAGCCAGAGTATGTACATATGCATGACACCACACACATCCTCAAGGCAGCCAGCCTGCCTGCTGCTCACATTAACATGGCTACACTCTACTTTTAGGGTGCTAGCTTGATCAGTGCTGGAACCAATGTATCACCTCAAGTTGGAGACATGCCGTGCAGACATTACAGCATAAGGTTATGACACAGAAGGTGCCATCTAATGGCAAATCCTTCTTAGCTAAACTGTTTTCAGAGCTAGAAGATACGAATTATATTTCCTCTGCTGCCAAAACATTCAAGTAACCATGGTATGCAGCATAAGAAACAACCATGAAGTCACAGATTTGTTGTTATTGTCACAGAATTGAAGAAAGACCAATGTGGGAGGACAAAGTTTATGTAAACTACCCCCACCAAAATCAAGCCATAAGAAACAGGGCCTGGAACCCATTAAATTTTACTTGAAAGAGTTCACCAACTATAAAAACTTAATTCCACAGCAATCCTCTGAAGCAGATACTCTGTGCAGTACCAAGCAAGCAGCATGTGACGCTGCACAGTACACCCCAATAATTCAAATTGTACAGGGGACAAGGATTTTATACGGATAATCAAGAGCTCAGGTAACGGAGGCACAGTAGGGAGCCCCCAGAAGTTCTGCTATTATGTCCCCATTTGTTCCCTCCTGTGGCAATGGGGCTGCAAAGGGATTCTGAAGTCTCTGCAGGAAGTGTTAAGCAACAAGATGGTCTTCCCCTTTGTCAGGGGACTCTGCTCTGTTATCCAAACTGTATTATCCAAACCCTGACCAACATGGCTGACAAAGAGGTGATCTGGACAATGTGGAGGTTCAGATAATAAAATTTTGAAAAAAATCGTGAGGGTACTCTACTTGCTAGCTGCATTAATTGCTTATTTAAAAGTAAACAGCAATATAAAAAAGCCTCATGTAACAAGTTCAGTGTGTGCACTGGGACCCGCCTGGGGCAACAGTTTCTAATTTTCCTGAAAACTTGCATTTTGCAGTTTGGACCAAGGCCATCTTGCCATCTGCTACCTCTGCCCCTTCTGATCCGGGCATCACTCAGTGGAATAGCTGTGAGGCTGCTACTTGCACACAAGTAGGAGAGGATTTATTGAATCACATTTTGTACTTGAAAGACATGTTTTCCACATTCTCCTCTTCTTAGTCAAGTTCACAGAAATTCCACCCAAACTCTGTGTAAATGCTTTATTGAGACCAAAAGTTCACTAATAGATCTAAGAGTTTCTCTATCATCCAAAAAAAGGGGGAGGGCATGGGGAGAAGGGAGAATAATACTTGCATGGAGCAGATTAACCAATGAATTTGCCTAGGCTTGCTCATATTCCTCTAGGGACCTATGAAGACAGATCTTTGAAGGGGCTGCCGTATGCATACAATCACAGCTCAGATTCTCTGGAATGCCTCTTTACATAAACCAAAAATTCATATGAAATTCTCTTGCAGAGCTATAGAGAGCATCAGAAATATAACCCCCATTACTGTATGTTTCAAGGCAGGATTGTTTTGGAGGGCAACAGAGGAAAGAACAAAGTTGCAGTTTGCCTTGTCCCATATCAGAGCAAACTTGTTTGACCCTGCCATTTGCTTTTATCATCTCCAGTGCAGGTTAACAGCATGTGAATCAATGCAGGAAAACTAACTGTAGCTGAACTGATTTGTATGTTATTTTTAGTGGTATAGTTACAAGCTGTGATGTTTAACACCTTGAAGAATAAGAAGGTGGATGAGGGAACAGGTATCATCTTTTGGTCATTGGTGGGTGGCATTCTGGGACAAAGAAGAGGCGGCTGTAAGTAGCACATGATAAGCAACTGCAGCTGTGTTTCTAAAATCTATGTTTATTATAGGTTCACTTTAAGTCCCTCACAATACAGGATTGCATTCTTTCAAAGCTGAAACACAAATCTCCTTCCAGTACCCATACAGCCTGAGAAAACTGGAGAACAACTACAACAACTAGATTACATTTTTAACAGGCACTACACTAAAGTTCTGGAATTGTAGGTTGCATAGATCTGTACAATTCTAATATTCACTTATATGTTTAGCCTCAAATAGATTTACTTACAGTGGACTGATAATATCATATGTTAATTCAAGTTCTGTTATTATGGCACTCTGAATGACAGAAATCAGATTGAAGCAAGTTGGCTTGTAATATACAAAAGTTTTCATTAATTTCTAATTGAATATTTCTGCACTCATAATAAGTTAAGCACACAAATAAGAAACAATGAGAAGATGAAGAAGATTTTCTTGGAACGCAAAGATGACTAAATTAATCTCGTCAGCCTAGTTTCTGATTTCACCTCTTTTTATTGTTCTAAGCTTTCTTCCATCAAGATGCTCCTGAATGTTTTAAATGAACAAGTCATTATTTTTGAACAAGGTAAAAAGAAATCCTGGGACACACCAGCACATACTAAATGAACTAGTTCTGTGGAGCCACAATGGAGGAAAGATAAATTCAAAACAGCTTAAGAACATAAGAACGACCATATTGGGTCAGACCACTGATCCATCTAGTCCTACATCCTGTCTTCTGTCAGAGGGCGATCCCAAGTGCTACAGAGGGAATGTACAAAACAGGTGATCATCAAAGCATCCAGCCTGTTGCTCATTACAAACTTCTAACAAGCAATAAGTGTTGCTGTTACCTGCCTCTGAAGAAGGTAAAGAATCATTAACTAGATAAGCCACAACAAAGAAATCAAGCAAAACAAGTTTAACACTTTTGTATTTTTTTAAACAAAAAGGCTCCTAGAAATTATGGCAGAAAACAGACTAAGGCTAATATGCTCAGCTTCTAATAAAAATCCTGCTCCAAGTTGATTTTTCAAATCACTACTTTTCTGATAATGTAACATTTAAAAGCTTGTAGGAAGGTGTTCATATTCAGTGGCAATGCAGATTAGCATACCAATATTTCTTTTCCTGGTTTTTATCCTGCCTCTTTAATTTACCAGAGCAAACATACTGTTATTAACACCACAAACAAATTATTCAACACTGAAAAAGACCGGGGGTGCGTGGCTGGGGAGGCAACCTTAATGAATGTGTTATAAAAATGTAAGGCACATGTTTACATTTTAACCTGGTTAGTATTCTAAATCCTTGCATTATTTAAAAAACTTACAAAAATTCTTGAACTGATTTGGAAGAATAAAGTGTCACTGATCTAAAAAAAGGGTTTGTATTATAAAAATAGAGCCATGCAGAATACATGACACTTTTTTGGTCATTAGCTTCAGCTCAGTATCTTATTTTCCAGTTTTACTCACATTTTCTCCTTATAAGTATTCTTATAAGAATAGCATTGCAGTTCACAAAAGGTTGGTTGACATAGTGATGGTAGCCATTCAGTGAGGTGCAGACTACAGAAACAATTAAAATAGTTCATCTGTGTTTCCACAGAATTAAAATGTCTGACTCCATAAAATCAAGTTAGTTGTATTGATAGTTTCAGTAATGAACAAGAGTATATGGTGTAGAGCTGATTCTCAATAAACTGAGGTTTTACTAATTTTTTTAAAACAAGATACTGGCATTTCCCCCTTTTTTCTTTTTTTAAGGGAAATTTCAAAACATAAATATTAGTTTCCTTTTAAACTGACATTTAGCTTAGTTTTGGTTGTGTTTTGAAATGTGATTTTTTTTAAAAAATCATATTTTTATAGAATGAACATTCTTTAGATTTTTAAATTTCTCCTCTCTAACCTTACTAAATTTCTCCAGCTTTGGAATGGCTGCAGAGTTGTGAAAGAAAAATGAAACTCTGCCACTCTAACTTTTCAAAAGTTGGAGAAACTGAACTGTTAGACAGGAAAAGGGGAAAGTCGGAGGAGGAATTAAAAATGAAAGTGAAATGAATGTATCATTCATTTTACTGACATAATGGCAAAAATAAGAAAGGGGAAAACAATTCTACAACATACACATTCTAGAAAACTAATTATTTATAAAAATATTTCATTAGAAAATTGGAGTGGAGTTCCATTTAGAATCCAGTGAAATGGATATCAGAATTTTTTGTGAATTATTTTTGTCCATTTTTACCAGTTACAGCATATACTTATGAAACCCACTTCTGCACATTTCAGATACAAATAGCAGAATGATAATAATATGCATTTAATCTTAACAAAATTTAACAGGTGACACCCAAACTACTTTTAGTATTAAGGGGCAAAATACACATTTTTTAAAGTAATATCTGAATGGATCATTCAATTTTTCTTGCCCTTTAATTTTGCTACTTATTTCCAGGACACCACATTTTTCAGTGGGAGGATGCAAGCAACACACAGAAGAACAGTTCCTTTAAAAGGGATACATTTATTCCCACGCCACTGCCCCCATCCACCACACTCTGAATATCTGGAGTAATGCTTTGTAGTACACAGGATCCATTTATACATTTTCTTTTCAGAAATATCTTATACTTTTGTAATGTGCAGATCTCTTCTGACCTTAATATACTGAATATGATTAGTACAAAATACATTTATTAATGTCAGATTCAATGACTTCAACAGTTAAATCCCAGAAACAGCCAGTAGGTGGCTCTGCACTACAATTCCCCCCCATTTAATATGACTCCCCATGTTTAAAAGTTCTGCCTATGTTAGCACATACAAAGCTCTTAACTAAATTGAAATTAAATTTCTATGTCAAATCAATGAGACTTGTTAAATGCAATTTAATAGCGAAAACTGAAGTTGGATGGCCTGCTTGACTAGCCTGGGAAGGAAGAGGTTCTTTCAGAGAATTTTAAACTAATTGGAAAGAATGTACTGAGTGAGTTTATCCTTCCACATTTGTTTAGACTTGTTTCTTACCTTGTCTAGTATTTTTCACAACACACTTTTAATATGTTTTGAGTATGGGACTTTCATGCCCACAACCCACCGAACCCAAAAAGCTACTCCAAGACATGGCACAACACCTGGCTCAAATGCATCTACTGCCCAATCTCTCTCAGGATGGAACAAGGCAGCACATGGTCATTCCAGGAGGCAGTAGCCCATCAATGGTGATTCTTTTGCTGCATCAGTACATACTTAAACACACCAGATAAGGCTCTGGAAGCACAGTAGCGGTCACTGCTTCAGAAATAGCCCATCAATCACCTCATCTTTGCCGGCTATTCCCTATGCCAGATGTATGGCTAGCATATATTAATGCTGGTCTGATTGGTTTCCCATGGCATATTTATATAGTACTCCACTCTGCCTGCATTGCTCCTTATATTTCCTAAGTAACTAGAGATGAGCTTGAATTGTAACTTCAAGAAAGTTTAATTTAAAATACTTCGCCACATATTTTGACCTGTCAATTCTTCAGAGTCCTGAAGTACAAATAGCATCAAATTAGACTCATGAAGTGCATTTATGTTAGGGACATTTTTGCTGAAATTTCATACTGTTGTTACTGCTAGCCATAATAGCAGTGACCACTAGTGTACACAGTATGCTAAGGTGGCCACTTCTGTTTTTAAGCACATTGTGTCAACCTATGCTTAGCAGGGTTATGTGGCAACGTATTTTAAATATCATGGATGCCTGAAGCCCTCCTTACATTTCCTGAAAAGGTGAAAGCAAAGGTGGTCACACTTTAGCAAAAATGTTTTAGCAGAGACTCAGCCTTACACTCACTCAGCAATTAGGTGTGGGTAGCTCAAAGGGAGCCAAAACCAAACTAAAGATGTTTTCCCTAAGTGGTGCCTTGAAGCAACTTGTCCATCCTGGTTTCATTACACTAACATTCTTTTCACTCTGATCAAACTAGACAGTGTGGTTGCTCCTTAAACAAGATTTCCAGTTACAAATAAGGCAATGAGAAGCAAGAAAGTGTTTGTAAGTAGCTCCACTCACTGCTGTAGACCCTCCCATTTGCATCAGTTTGTGGTGTTGCATGGGGCCTTGTTTCTATTGCCCACTACAGCATATAGATTCTAGCATCCACTTTGGCATGTGATGGGCTATCTCTGTTCATGCCTTCCCCAGACCAGCTCTCTTGCCAGGTCACATGTAAGCTCAGCTTTCTTTCAGGGTAAAAAAAGTTCAACGAAAGAATCCAAAGAGGTAAAACAAACGACCCTTCTGCCCTTCTTGGCATATGTTGCACTTCACTGTTCTACAGCCCTGCTCATAGGCACTGCAGAGTTCTTTCTTGATCCCTTAGGGCCCACCTTGCCTTCCATGGCATTTGCCATGCAGGCCCGTTTTCTTGGCAGCATTCCCCACTGCCTCCCTTCCCTAGAGCAGTGGTTCTTAACCACTGTGTCAGGACACGTTATTGTGTCATCACACAGAAGAGAGCTAGGGAGATGGCTGGATTTGGCTCTGAGGGGAGGGGGTTTGCTGTCCCATAGGATTGCGACACTCTGCCAAGTGTGTCACAAACCAAAAAAGGTTGAGCCACTGCCTTAGAGACGTTGGCACCTTCTCCTAGGAGCCTTCCCAGATTCCACTGAAAAAACAAACAAATACAAGTGGCAATTCTGAGGGCCCACATTTACAGGCTCAGGTTGCCCCTACAGCACTAAAAATAGCACTGCAAACAGTCCTAAACAGGCTCTGAAACCCATGAAGCTGGAAGGGCCTCTGAACCTGAGCTGGAACTGCTAGATGACTATTTTTAGAATCAGAGAGTGAATCTGTGTCTGTAGATTTGGGCTCTGCAACTTGCTGCTGCTGTTCCCCCTAACCCCCATCTCTCTAAGCAGTGTAGGCATATCTCTACAGGCCCTAATCACCAGGCATTGCACAAGAACCTACCCTGCTCTCTCTAGTTTTCTAAAACCTGCCTCCACTAGACCCTCCTCAAAGAGATGAAGCTCCCATTGTCCCTCTCTGCTGGGTCTTCTCTTTTCCCTACTGAGGCCAAGTCTATACTGATGGCAGCAAATTCGCCACTGTCCATTCAAGCTTCTGTGTTTGATTGAGTGATCAGTGAAGACCTGCTCAATTGATCCAGCATTCAATGCTGTAAAGTCCACCTCCATAGGAGTAGTACTGAGTCAATGGACGGCATTTCTTTTTGACTCAGCACAGTGGGGACATGTAGGTAAATGGAGTTTAGAAAGTCCAAGAGAGATATGTACATTATTTTCTGTAGGCGCATATCTTCCTTGATTGTCACTGAAAACAGCACCGACTGTAGACCAGCCCTGAGTTCTCTCTCATTATGTGGCATGCCCTGGCCCTTACATAGCTGGCATTACTGATGGTAATTAAGCCAGCTGCTCAAGATCAGCTGGGAGATAACTACTTGGTCACAGGCAAAGCTGAACCCAAAACTCTTAAAGCCCAACCGTCCTGTAACAGTGTTGCTGAACAAGGCAGAGTTTTTGTCAACACTGTTGAAATTCTATTACGCATGAGAAAATGACACTCACATTGTGGGGTCTGGGGGTTTTAAGGGATTATGGACCTGCCATTTTGCTACTAGCTGTTTATGTGTAGACAGCAAGCACTAACAACAAGAAGGCTGAAAGTGTTGCAGAATGCAGAAAAGAGGACATTGAAAGCTTAATTATCAACTCTTGCATTCCACCTTTTCCACTATTCTGTGTGTTCCCCCAAGATTATAATGTCATCAACTGAATCTGAAATAAGACAGATATCCTATTGATATAAATTGAGTTAAGTGAAATTAAATCAAACTATGAACTACAAGTGTAGTATTTATCAGTGAAAGATTAGTATGCTTTCAAATGAACATGCAAGGTATTTTATTCCTGAATGGCTCATCATCACACTGATTTGGTCACCATATAACACTTGACAGGATTAGTGAAATTTACTTCATTTTATCCTCAAACAAGCAAAGGCAGCACTATGCTTTTGCATCTGGTCTTCAAGTTTGTCATTAAATCAGACACAAACTCTTCTCTTCTCCTATAAGAATGTACCTTCCTTACCCATGACAAGTGCCTATTGTTCATCCCACAACTGTTAAATAGGTAAATAGTGAAGTGGATCTTAATGAACTCTTGTGATGTCACTTAGCGCTAGTAACCAGTTTGGCATAGTGCCAGTTAATGCAAATGCTTGCAATAGGCAACTAGGGAAAACTAACATAATGTGCACTGACAGTCCAAGTATTCTGATCATAAATTCCTTAATGGCACTCAGGGGGCATGAAGGCAAACAGAACCCATTCTCTGTGTGGTACAATGTCATTTCTCTACTACTACACAATACCTCTTTAAAAAAGAAAAAGCCCAGCAAGCTGGGACAAAAGAAGTGGCTTCTCCTTTCTCAGACGGATGAAGTATCTGGTTTTTAGATCAGGCAAGTTCAGGACCTGCTGGTGTCAGTGCAGAAAAGGGAAGTGACCTGATTTATCACAGTCCTGGGACACTAATGTTCTTACACTCCCTGAGAAAGTGCAGGGAAAAGCCTTTCTGGTACATAGGAGTAAAAGGGATGTGTGATGGACACACTACATGTTGCTATAAGTTATAAAAGGCATTTCCTGAGAGTGCTCAGAGTCATTTACATAAGCTAAAGTCAAGCTAGACAAACCTATCAGACCATTTACTAATTGGTGTGCAGGCCCCATTTCAAGATGGGTAAAACACTAGCAAATATTGAGCAGAGAAGGTTATTCTAAAGACATGTAAGTTAATGCAAAGGTAAAATTAAAATTGGAGCTACTTTCTTGGACCTTCTTCAGCTCTTAAACTAAATATAGCAGAACTTCAAAGACATGGACACCAAGGAATGGAGATTGAGCATAACTCTGAAATGTTCATTCCTCTAAATGAAAATTTATTGCTGTTCTTTCAGAAGTTTAAAAGTGAACATTGATTTAATACAGCTTTGAAACTTGATTATGAAGAAGAAAACTGCTGAGTTTAATGTAAATGAAACAAGCACAGATACAGAAATCTTGTATTTTCAACTTTCCCTTTATCTTAGTTCTGTACTGTTCCTTTACTCTTATGGACCATACATCTTAAAGGCAGGCACATCTGGGCTTTCTGTCCCAACCCCCACTCATCACACGAGGGGCAGCTACTCACAAGCAGGTGGTAAAATACTGAGGTTTATGGGCACAGCTGCCAGTCCTGCGGCCAGCCTGAGCAGAAGCAGCTTGGGGTCTGTGCTGCTCTTCTTTGGCTTCAAGCGCTGTTTCACCCTTCCACCCCACCGCGCCATCAATGTCTTCCAGCTGAGGCTGGGAGCAGTCTCTGCAAAGGTGGCACCAGGCGCTAAGGAAGCTCGCAGCACTGTCTGGTTTGCAAGCAGCTCCCTGCCCTATTCTTGTTTTTTGCCTGTGAACTGAGCTGCCTGGGCCTGCCTTACATCCTTGGCACTACAAGCTGTAGGACTCGCCTAGCTCTGTGCACTGCCCACTGTGCTCCAGGGGCAGAACATGACAGGGAATGGTCACTAGCCCACCACCAGCACCCTTCATCCCCAGCTCTTTGCACTCCCTGAGGTGCTGTAAAGACCCAGTAGCATGACAGCGGGCAAAGCTTGGCCCACATCAGTGCAGGCTATAGCCCTTTAGGATTCCTCTAGAGTGCACTGTGCAGGCCACAGCTCAGACTCTGGCTTCTCATGCTCCAGGCCAGGCTCTGATTGTAAAAGCAGTGGCTCTCATACTAGCCCTGGCCACTTCTTTGCAGCATCAGCACTTCGGGCTGCAGCAGCCTATTTTCTGGGCTGTGAACTTGCAAGCTTTTTCCTCTCCTGGTGCTGCAGGGGTGGCTGGGAGGGAATGTGAAACAGTGGTCCCCTCCCATCAAGGTGGGGTGTGAGGATTATGGAAATGTAAGCTTTGCGCACTCTGGGTCCACAGCCAATGGGGGAGTAGATACAAATATGCAATTTGCTCAAGATAAATTACATTAATACAAGTTGTAGTTTATGCCAGTGCAACTACATCAGTATGGTTTACTAGACCTTAAAAGCTCAGTGTGGACAAGGCCTTTAGTCACAAACGCATTTACATCAAATATTTGCTGTACCTCTTCCTCACACCACCACTGTAAGGTGAATGATAATGGGGAGGAGGAAAGTTCACAGAAAAAGACAAAGGAACACCCTACCCTAGAGGGTTGAAAAAGAATCAGAAGAGCCATGCCCCAAAAACTAAGAGGAGGGTATGATTTCAAGGGGGATGTGATGGAATATAGGAAGTAACCGATGGAATGTTTTTTCCAAAATGCTTTAAGTGATTTAGAAGCACAAGTCCTACTGACAGAGTTGTAACTACAGTGGGGCCAACTGGACTTTGCCCTGGGTGAGCTGGAGCGGCTCAATAGAGCCGCTCCATTAAAGGGCAGTTTTTGCAGCACTGGCTTCAAGTGCCACTAATGGCAAGGGGCACGTTCCAATCGGAACATGCCCCGGATGGCAAAACAGAGCATTACAGTTCTGCCTACTGATTTTAAATTGGGAACTGTTCTTCTCAGTCACTCAGTGGCTTTTGAAAATCCCATCTAAAGGGTAAAGGTGAATTTCTGTGAGGAAGAATCAGAGACCTTGGTGAGAGAAGTTTTAGCTCAGCAAAGGGTTTGTAATGAGCTTTGACTAGAGGAGATTCAAAGATGCAGAAGAAGAGGAACTGTAGGCAATACTCTTGGTGTTTTTGAAGTGACTTAACTGAAGGTTTTTTGGTTTTGTTTTCCCCCTAATTTCTAAAATCACACTGCTTGGAATGAAAATTTAACAAAGTTTTCAAACAAGCTTTAAAACACGAGTTTAAGTAGAACAAGACATGTTTGTTTGAACAAGGAGTGCCTAACAGTACCCCCAAAGACAGGTATTTTTAATTTTAAAAATTCAATCTAATGCAAAAACAGGCATCTTTTCATGTTTACTTCAGTTGCAAAGTTTCAGCTGGTTGCTTTTGTTAGCTTAAGGGCATTGCCCTGCAAGGTTCGCATCCCCAACACTGCAATTTGGGGCTAGCTCCTGATCTAGATTATGAATAATCTAGTTTCACAGTTCAATGTAAAAGTAAGCTGACAGCAAAAAACAATGATTTTCAAACCACAGGTTGGGGCCCAGTACTGGGTCACAGACCCTCAGGTTCTGGGTCACAGTGCACCCTGCTGCTACCACCAAAACACTGGAATGCATTGCTGAAAAATGTAATTGCTGGGTCATGGGCATAAATGATCTTTTTTTTAAACTATGTCCTGAGTAAATAAGTTTGAAAACCACTGGCACAGAAGGTATATTCTGTTCCCAAAAATCCATGTGCACAGGCAGCCCATATAACATGTAAACTGGAGTGGGGAGCTATTAGTGGCATCCACAATATCATGCTCTCCTCAAGACAAGGAGCCAGTGTGAAGACTCAAAGACCCCACACAAATGCTCACGCTAGTACTCAATGAGCACAGTCCCTATCTACAGCTCATTTCACAAACTTTCACAGTAGAACAATCAAAAAGGAAATAATCAACAAGAAACTGACAGAATTCTCTCTCTCTTTAGCTCCACACGTGTATTCTAATCCAGTGGTTTTCAACCCGTCTGCCCTGGCACTCTGGTATGCCACAAGAACTGTACAAGTGTGTCATGAAATTCTGTACAAAGATAATGAAAATCAATGTAAAAATGACATTGTATCATCTTAAACAATATTCTACCCAACCAAAATTATGACTCATAAAACTCATTAAAATAAACCATCAAATTAAAAGCAGGATATTGGTCTTTCAGTTCTAAAATATGAACATTCAAAAAGCAGATGCTAACAGGCAAAACTGAAATGACATTTTTTCCAATGGATTTGAAACATTAATTAATTTGATCCTTCTTTAGCTTCTTGTATGCACTATATTGAAACCTCTCTAGTCACACTGTCACAACAGTAAATGGACATTATGAGCAGTCAATTTCAGGTGAAGAAAAATGGGTGTGCTGTGGAATTGTCTGTCTCACTGAAGTGTGTCATGTTACTCAAAAGGTTGGGAACCACTGTAATCCAACAGAAGGAGTCTGATTCATGGCTAAAATCACTATACTGCACCATATGATAAGCAGAATATTTTATGTCTGTAGTTTTTCTTATGTTTAGCAGTTTCTGGGTATTCCCATTCTCATATTTTTCCACAGGCAAGAAAATTCAAGAAACATGTCTCTTTGAGAAAAGGCTTAGAGAAATCATAGGGAAGGAAATATTGCATTTTCATATAATTTTCTACAAAAATAAAGTCATTGCTAGCCCATTTTAAGGCAGACCACAGAAATTTGTGTTTCAGAAAAAAGCTGTAGGAAGGACATTAATTACTCCTAAATTCAACTGGACATTGCTATAACATAATGTATACATCGTGAGTCTAATTCATATACTAACATACACCCCTCTGTGATCATGAAGAAAAAGGAAGGAAATCAGAAGTCAACTGTACTTTTATGTCTAGCGTCATGTTCTGTATCTGCTGGAATAGTTTGGTCTTGCTTTAGGCCTGTGATTCCTCTGTCAAATCAATCAAAGAAACTATAAAGATATAAGAGTCGAGCAGCACCAACAGGGGATTTTTTAAGGACTCCTGCCAGACATAACAAGAGTAAATATGAAATGGCTTCATATTCCAAAAGTGAATTAATGTTGGGGTTGTGACTGGTAAACATAAAATAGCTAAACAGCCCCTGCCTTACTGACTCAGCACTCGATGGAGCCCATATTCTCACTGGAAGTCTACTTTTATTGATGGTATCACATGCCTAGCTGTCTGGGAAAGGTTTTCCTCTCCCAGGCACCCTGTAACTAATTCGCACGTTAGCAAAACAATGGTAAATCAGCAGCATAATCCAGGAATTATTTATTTTTGCAATGTTAGCAAGATTTCTCTCTTTTCTTTTCTTTTTTTTTTTTTTTAAATCTGCTTCTCATTTTCTCTACATGTGCTATAGCCCCATTACTTTAAGGTAACCTTGGCTTCAACTCTGCTACTAGTATGAGAAAAAAGTTTGGAAAATTATGCAAGTTCAAGAAGAATAAACTGAATTTACCTAAAATATTTATTTAGGGTTTCACAGAAAGCCATCTTGTATTTCTTTCCAGTTGGTGCTGCACTGACTGTTGGAAAAAAAAATCTGCTTACTTTCTGTATAAGTAACTTGGCTTGTCACCTTATTCCTGTTAATGAGTGTGTTATCTTACAACTGTCCTTCATAGTCTGAAACAACCTTCATTTTAGGCACACATTTTTTCTTGGTCCCATACCAATCCAGTTTTCTCACATGGTTATCATCGTAAATTATTGACAAGAGAAACTGAATCAAGTAACTGAGGTTAGGAAATGTTGTTTATACTAAAGAAACCACATTTTGGTAGGCTTTGCATGATCTTTCTTCTTATGTTGTTGGGGTTTTTTTGTTTTTTTTACATTTTAAATCTTTGTCCCAGATAATTTAAGTTAGGTTGAGACATAAAAGAAAATACCATAAAGCTGAACAGAAAAAAGTTTATACAAAAACAAAGGAGCAAGGAAGCAAAAGACTGAATTCCTTACAGATAAAGAAAATAAAGATGACTTAAAATAAAGATGACTTAAATCAGTAAAGTGTCATTTGTCACTGTAAACAGCCTGTGTGTGTGTGTGTTTCTATCTATATCAACAAGATTATTCAGTGTCTCATAGTCTGTAAGAGAATAAGTCATTATTATTTGACAACACACCTTCACAATCTTGCAAAAAAGAACATTTATACAATTTTTTTGCTTCCCCCCATTTTTTAAGTGAATACTATTTAAAATCCAATAACAAATGCCACATTATATCATTTCATGAACTATCCCATGCAACTTTGCAAGGGTTTGTTATAAAAGACATTGGGGAGCTCAATTAATAGGTGTTAATATGGGAAAGTATAATTCCTTGGACTGGACAGAAGATTCAACAGCAACGACAGTTCAAAAACTGAAGTTAGATATATTGCTCCCCTTATATTAAATGCAGGCATAGCCTTTCAGCAGCTTACTTCCACCTCTGAAATGCATGTTCCTGGAAAAGGCATTTGTTTTCTATGGGAACTGTACAATTGTGAATAAGTCAGTGTATTGGGGCTTCAGTTTTTGAGATGCTTTGTACTCACAGGTCCCAATGTCTTCAAATGGAACTGCAGACTATTCAAGCTATCTTGCAGCGGCAAGAAATCACAACACAGGTCAAAAGTTTTGAAACTGTGGACACACCTTCCTATGGGTACATGGAGGAACATTTAGGGGAGAGGGCACCAGACACACCAGGCTATTGGTGCTAGCCCATCACAGTAAGCCCCCAGATGGCCACCAAGGGAAGCAGGGAGAGTGTGCCGCCTCCATCTCATGACTAATTTCAGTGGGTCACCATCCGCCCCTAATTTTGCTCCTGGCAGCCTCTGTACCCAGTGCTTACCTCCACTCCTCCCAGAGACCATGGCAAACACCCTTATCTACCCTACAAACTGGAGCTGAGAAGGGTAGGTATGCTGGCTTTGCCTTAGCAGTGCAGCCTTATTGCAAGGTACAAGCACCACTGCTAAGAAAGCCTTGGCCATGCCACTGGTTAAATGTCTGTGTATTTGAAATTTAAACATGTAGGTAATTCAGTTAAAGTTGTGTTAAGATCTCTGTTAGGTTCATGGGTAGGCTGTCAAGTATGCTTTTGCCTGCATCTATTTTGGCCCAGGTTTGGGAAGAGCAACCAAAAATTGTATTACAACCATAAAAACCCCAGCAACAATCAATCGGCTGTACCAAATATGCAAATATATTTTTAAGCTAGACCAGTTCTATCACATTTATATGAATCTTTAAAACAAAACAGTGCTAGTTTTACAAAACACTGTGTTTATGCAGAAGTCTTAAGCTATGTTATAAAGAAGAATGCATGTCACACTGTTGCAAAATTAAGGTGTCTGGGAAAAAATTGTTTTTCCACTTCAAATCACTTGGAATTTTGCCAAAAGATTAGTTACAACATGCAGTAATTAGAACCAGTTATTATTAGGATGCAAAGACACTAGGTGAAGTTCCTCTCTCCTTCTGGATTCAGAAAGTTTCTGTACTGATAAATTCATTGCATCAGAACCTGAAAAATAATTTAAAATTCTTTGAGGGTACCTTTCATGGCTATTTCTAACTTTGCATTGACCTACACATGTGTTACAGTCATGAATTAACACATTAAGTCCAGAAACCAGGAACTAAGCACACAATAGTATGACATAGGTTTATGTAGTGCCATTCTCACCTCATCAACTCTCTTGATGGAAAAAAAATAAGCAGAATCATCATCAGTGTGTACCTGAGGCTGCAAATTCCAAAATTTTGGCCATTAACAAGTACTTTTTTATTTGGAAGCAGATAATATCTGTCAAGTTCTATTTCTTCTATATGAAAATCACAAATTCATATAGTAATGTAATGGGTACTTGTTATTTCAGGTATAAACTTAAAATGATTATTGAAGTCTCTGGCAAACGATACAGACAGCATTTATTATGAAGTTGTTGAAAATAATAGTTAGAGAGTTTTAAAGTTCTAAGTTATCAGCATGCTACAAAGCCAGCTCATTTTTCTCCTTTCTAAAAAGCATAAGTATTTGGTTTCCCATACCATTCCCATTGCAAAACCAGCTATTTTCCCTTCCCGGTGCCAGATCCAACATTCCTTGAAGCCTTTCAATACTGAGTCACCTTTACTTCTTATCCCACCCCAGAGAAATGAAATTTATATTACATTCATTCCCTTGCTTGCTGTTACCAGATAAAACTGCCTAAATGAAAGATTAAAAAAAGAGAGATAGAACCAATATGTAGAAGTCTTAAGTCTAGATTTTAATACTGTATTAATGATTTTACGAAGTGTAAAGTGTATGCACCTGTTGTGGAAACTACACCAGAAGGGACTCAGTTCCTCCCTTGCCATATAATTTTTGTGAAATTCTGATCTCTGGATTGACTACTGAAATAACACAAATAATTTTCATTTCCATTATTTATCTCAGATAAAAACGATGACCTATGTATAAGATTCAGTGTTGCCAGATCAGAAATCATGAGTCAGTTCTACAAACAAAAAACAAACAAACAAAAAACAACACCAACATGAGACTGGAAAAATATAGTGGTTTTTAATCTAGTCTCACATTTTTTGGAGGCCTGATTCGTGATTTCTGATTTGGCAATACTGCAACATATAGGTCATCCTCTTTATTATTTTTTTATTATTTCATTATTTTTATTTTATTATTTTTATTTTAAAATATAATTATGGGATTCTTTTTTGACTGCTCATGCTGGAACATTTAGGCTTCATGTTTATTAGCTCTGATCCAAAGCCATATGAGCTAGGAGCTTAGTTTTTCTTTTACAAGAAAGCAGTATTTTTCAGTTAATAAATGGATTCCAACTTATTAGAAGTTTAAAAGAAAGAAAAGTTATTGTGAAACTATAGTTAAAAATCACAATATTTGGCTTTTTGAAATTCTAAAAGCTGACATTTCCCACTGTATTAATTGCAGCATCAAGCTCTATTTGTAATTTTAGCTAAGCTAGAATGTGCTATAAGAACACTGCTTCCAGGATAAGACATGCTGTAGTTCTCATGAACTATAACAGGAACCATGGCTGACTTCTTGTGGTGACCTAGGGTGTTCCATGTCTACAACCAGCACTCAACCCAACTTGTTTTATCATCGCTGAATTGTCTCATTCCTCATATGACCAAAGAGTTGATCTCTGAAATCAAGTGAATGCCTGCCAAGGACACAGGATTGTGGGAACTCTCCCAAACCTGCTATTGTTATGGGTGGACCCCTCCCATTGCCAGAAACATGCCAATGTTTCCAAACTTACTTTTCAGATTTCTCTTTTTATTGGGAAATACACATGGCCATTTGGAAAGGGGTCAGAGGCTACATCTACCAGCTTAATAATTCCCAACACACAAGGTTGTTACCATTAAAGGAATGGATGCAAAGCTTTGTAAAGAGAAAGTTCTTTCAATCACCAAAATGGTAAGAGGCTACATATTGTTAAATAAGCAAGGAGTCCTGTGGCACTTACAAACTAACAAATTTATTTATCACATGAGTTTCCATGGGAGAAAATCCCACTTCAGCAGACACTTAGTATCACTTGAACACACGTGCTTCACAAGAGAACTGTAGGGAAACCATTAGTCTAGTTCCATGCGCTGGAAGTAAAATAAAATTGCTGCTACAGCCCACTATTAGTTGTAAACTGAAGAGACAAGAAAGTAAATTGCACATTAGATGATCAGACTGATATGATCTTACTAAACACTGATACTTTTGACAGACTTGTAGCCAGGAAAGTGGAGGATATGAACTTTGTGGATATAATCTGTTGTCATATTATTAACCAGTGTGCATATTCTTGGCTCAGACACTGATATTTACATCCTTATCTAGTATTTGGAGCAGAGCTGCTGTTTTCCTAGCATAAGTTACTGGCTGATAGCAACAGGAAATGAACATTCCTTTACCAGAGTGTATAACCTACACGCGAAGTGAGCAAGGGTATGAGTGCCCTAGGTTAGTGGTTTTCAGACCATGGATTGGGACTCAGTACTGTGTTGGAGACCCTGAGGTACTGAGCCATGGCACCCCCTGCTGCCGTCAACAAACAAAAAACTGGAATATGTTGCTGAAGTTTGAAAACTACTGCCCTAGGTCAAAGAGGGAAGGCTTGCAAGAAAGAGAGCACCTTCAAACTGGCTCTTACTTACCACTCTGTATATGGTAGCAATTTGCTTTAGGGAAATATGTAAATTTGTAGACATACACTTAATTTCTTCAGTGTACTAGTTTAAATCTTATTAAAATTACAAATAATTGTGCGTGCACCAAAGCGTATGTTGCCAGAACCAATTTTGGTGAAATGTTCCACGCTTCCCTGACACTGAAGCAACAGGGATTCTTCTCTTGTGGAATCACTGACTCTTAACTGTTGGAAATCACTAAAGCTTTACCATAGATTAGCAACAGACAGACAGATTTGCTGCCCCATGTGCTGAAGTGAACCACTGGCCTTCATAATGAGATAAAGACACTAGTGAAGGCAAGAAAGGAGGGCAAATGAACTTTGGAATCCATTTTTATCCCTTTGTAAAGTCAGATTCAAAGTTTTTTAATCTTACTGTGGATAAGATTATAGTTCAGGGTTTGACACTGAAGATGAGGTCAAGAGCCAGGATAGCAACGACAGAGAAGTGAAACAAGGCATTCCCTCACTGTGGTTATTGGCTATAGAAGAACTATCTCTGAGCTGATAAATTAAAATTCTCTTGATCTAACTGCCACTATCAGCAACCTGTTGCCAAAGGCAAGAGAAAACAGCTCTAAGTGCCTGCAATTATCATGGCACTGGATAAGGGGCACAGCAGAAGAGTTTAAGTAGATGAAGAAGGAAAATTTATGTGGACGAGGCAGAAAAGAAAATAGAAATAGAGTAGACTTCCAACTGAAAACAAGACTTCATTTCTGTTGCTAGACATGTTCTTTCTTCTTGGCATAATCCTTCTTCAATCTGATAAATGACTAGGGGAAGGTGGGATAAAGCCTTTGTTTGAAAATTATCTCCCACATTAGCAAGCGGGTTGATGGACTTTGGGACCCAACAGGGGATGAAAAGATGATAACCATGGACGCTCAGAGAACATCACCATGTATCTGGTCTCCTTACTACCATTCCTCATGCAGTTTTCAAGTGGGAGAAGGGGAATGGAGTTTTTTGCACTCTGGCTATTCTCAGCTACAGAGCATCCATTAGTAGTTACCATAAATTAGCACTCCATTTAACTCTGTAGCATTACTCGAGAGAGTAAGTTGTTCACAAGATCAGAACTTAAGTATGTCACACTGTTAGTAAAATTTCAAAGCCCCCATTCATTCTGTTGAAGTACCATACACTCCCCTCTCCCATTCATTTTACAATCCATTCTTACATTCACTGATTAAAATAGTGAAGTGTTAATTTATTTTTCAGATTTGGGATGCAGTCTTAAGAAGATGATACTTTTTTCTATCAACTGAAATGTTTTGAAGTACTTTCTGAAAAATAATATAAATTCAAAATACATTGCAAATTACTAAGTAACTAGAACACTTTATGCTCTTACTCTTTATGGACTACCATTTACAGATTTAAATACCAAATGCAGAAACAAGTATGAGACAGTTTAAAATGCAAGCCCAGGCCAATTTACTTTATTGTATTTGAAGTTTAGGCCCTTCATTATAACTTCTGTGATACATAATGCTATAGTTAAGGATGTCAGCAGACCCCCATGTTCTACTACTTCTCTTCCCCCCCACCCCAAATATTTAATTTGGGGCTGGTAACTTCCCCTATTTATTTTTTCAGTCAAAGAAAGTAAACTTGAGACAAATCAATTAATCTGATCTGTCCCAACTCTATTATTTGAACGAGAAAAATAAATATTCATCATCAGAAAATGATCAGTACCACATTAATTATTATTATTAAGTATTTGTTATCAGTGAGCTCAGAGGCCTGAATCAATGAGGATGTGAACTTCAGTGTGTCAGGAGCTGCACACACATACCATTTTGCTCACTAAATAGACTATTAAATATTCCTGCTTTGTACACACACTATGTACAATGTTCACGAATACATATTACTGTCAGAACATGCATTGTATTGGTTAGCTAGATATATACGGTTGACAAGGATTTTTCTTAATGTGTCAGTAATATGCATACCTATTGCTAAACAGCACATCCTTCTCAAGTGGAAATGAGCAGAAATACTCAACCTGACTTTTTAGACCACAGCAGTGCCAGCAAACAAGATACTGATTCTATTTCAAATGTACTTGGTTATATTACAATCAAATAGTGAATAAGCCTGATCCACCTATATTTAGAAACTTGCTGGGAAATGTTGGATATCTGAAAGTGCAACGCAAAATTTAATTTTTTCTTACAGCAAGTCATATTTATGAAAGATATTATGCACAAATTTGCCTAAACAGGTCATTCTGTACAGATGAGATGGAGATGACAGAGACCAGAATAATCTCTTTTTACTGTTTGTGGTTTCTAGAACTATATGACTTATTGGCCTAACTACTGCTTCTTCTGTTCATCTTCTCTTTGTCCATAGAACACCTAAAATCAGACAATAAGCTCACTTGCCCCAGCCAAAGTAAAGCTGAGATGCTGACTGTGATTTATAAGGTAGCAAGCTGTACAAAGTATTAGAGACACTCACCCTTGTGAATTTTGTTAGGCAATGGAAAAATACAATGCTAAAGAATGCCCATTATCAGGAAATCAACACGTCTATGCACTGAAAGTTCAATTGTTGTTTTTGCCAACTCATTATCATATTTTAAAATTTTGATAGAGAAGCAAAGACCTGTGGTAGGTACAAATTTATGGTAGCTGATTATGTAATTACCAATCTTGATAAAACTGCTTTTGCAGTTACAGGAGATGTTTGCTTAGTGCACAGCAGGGAACCAGTCACACAAATTTTTAATCCAGAAGGAAGCACAAAACACCCGTCTCCTCTTTAAAGGAAACAAGAACCCATGTTAAACCTACTTCATGTGGTCTGAGCAGGAGACTGTCACTGTAAAAACAAAAGGACAGCTTCATGTCTCATTACATTTCAGTTGCCCACTGGCTATTCTCAGCTACAGAGCATTCACTAGTAGTTACCGTAAATTAGCACTACCCATTTGACTCTGTAGCATTACTCAAGAAAGTAAGTTGTTCACAAGATCAGAACTTAAGTATTTCACACTGTTAGTAAAATTTCAAAGCTTTGAAACACCAGCGGATTTCATCTCTCAACAAAACTGGAATGAAAACAGAAGCACTCTCTTAAGAGTTCATTTCTCTAAGGTTGCTTAAAACTGCTAAGGAAAAAATTGCCAAGACACAGAGTCATACAAGTGTGGAGAAAAATTATAGCCACATCATTTATGCAAATCTACTTTGACCTCTTTTGACTGGCAAACAGACAAAGTCTAAACAACCAACTTTTTCCAATGTCTTCATTTCATTGTCAACATTTATTTGCAATTTTAAGCCAAGCTAGAATGTATCACACAAACAAGACTTGCTTGCAGCATAAGGGACTGAAAGATCAGGTTAACCTGACCTTAGGAAAGGTTAATAGGTAATAAAGCAGCAGTAGAATGATAAAAAGGCCTTAGGTAAAGGCCAACATAGCAACCAGTAACTTGTAAATGTACAGTCATTACTAAATACTTGGATTTTATTAAGAGGCTCATTAAAATTTACAACAGTTATAATAAGGAGGAAAGTGAGTTCTTGAAAACATTTTTTTATTCCAATAAATATTTAGAGATTGAGCTGTATTAAGCAATATTACCCAAAATAAAGGTGGTTTCATAATCATTTAAGTTGGTGTAAGAGAACACACTGCAATATATCACACGGAAGCTTACTTTCAGGACACAGAAATTACGAGCTCATTCATTTCTATGTGTATAAACTTCAAATCTGAATGTGCTGCTGAATTATGCTGACACAAATAACATTTTACATATATTGATAAATTAGTTTGTACAAGAAAACAGATATATTTACAATTATTACTTTGAAGGATAATTGTGTTGGGGAGCTATCAAATATATGGTCATTACACTATCAATACAGTCCATTAGATGGCCTTGTATTGGTACTATGCATTCAATATCAACCTTCATAATTTGCAGTGTGCATTCATGATGTGAAATGTGCATCCGTGATGTGAAGTGTAACATGTGACAGGGAATCAGGGGAGCAAGCAGTTGACACACCTCTGACATCACAATGGCCTAGGCCATCACCTCAGGTGTCATAATGCTGCCATGGTAACAAATAAACAAACAACATTTATCTTCCTGAGCCTGTTTTTTGCACATGATCAGTGGTATCTGGTGCTCAGTTGGGGAAAAAACTATGAAAATCTGAACATTGAACGTGAAGCTCTGGCTGACCATAGAACTTATGCAAAAATGTTGTAATTAAAGAACTATTAATTGATTAAAATGAATAAGTATTTCATAAATTATATATTATCCCATCATTTTTGACAGGTTACAGCTAGTACAGTGGCTGAATTCCACTGCGCTATTTATAAAGGTGTCTGTCTATTTATTAAGAATTACCACCAATGGACATTTGACTAATGAAACAGATTCTTTGGGCTCCACATTTATAAAATATATGGTACTGTGAAATTCAGGGGACTTAAAAAAATCACAAGATCCCCAAAATCATAAGATTGGCTCAAAACTTTTGAGGGTGGCTTTTAAGTTTATATTGATTTTAGAATTCCACCACCCAGTCCCAGAATATATTTTGTGTGAAAGAGTGAGGAAGAGACAGAGAACATTCTAGTTTGTCTGCTCTGTGGGTAGAGAGTGTAATTCCAGTTTCAGCAGACATGCATGAGCTAACACTGATGGAACTAGAATGCTAATAAGAGCAGTGTGGCCATGGTGGCAGAGGTGGGGGCTCAGACTACAAACTGCATCTGGACAGCTGGCATAATCACCATTGCCACAGCCACTCTATCAGAGTTCCCATATTCCCATGCTGGGAATTACACCTCCCAGCTGCAGTGCACATCTTCCCCTTACTGCTGCCCACTCTCCCTAATGTATTGGAAATGGAATGATTTTAGATCCTGCTGCAGGAGCATTTACCCCTGTGTCTGCCTGCTCCTGTGCAACAATTAATCCTGCTACCAATCTGCAGCTCCCCATCAGTTCTGCCCCCCCTCACCTGCAGATCTGCTTCCCCTGGGGTTCTTCATCCCCCTCTGCCAGGCCCAGAGGGAGCAGGGTTTGCAGCAGGTTTCCCTTTTTCCCTTTCAGGCCAGTGGACAGCTCTGGAATTCTTCATACCCCTCTCGTCCCACAGTGGGTGTTGAAGGGAGAACAAGCAGATGAGAAGAAGCACTGTCCTGTCAATGTAGCTCTCAGAAGAGCAAGGAAGGAATGGGGCCATTCTGAGCTCTTTCTTCTCCCCCACCTCTTCCTATGAAGCTAGTTTTAGGCTGCTGAGGTGGGGATAGGAGGGGAAGAGGGTCCAAAGCACTCTACCTACAGCAGCTCTATTTGGTGGTTCAGCTGCAGAAGATAGGCAAGCGTGGCAGGAAACCAAATTGAGTGAGTTATTCCCCCAGGCAGAGCTCAAATTCATTAGAGGACTGGAGATTCTTGTGTCACAGTGAGACTGGTTCTGACCCCGGTGACAATTCTGTCACTCACAGAAATATCACAAGAGCTAGAGTTGGCAAAACTGAAAACAGGAAAGCTTCCTAGACAAACTGAATGGAGTAGTATGATGATACCCAATACCATGAATCGCTTTGTTACCACATACCTCTAGCGAAGGATAGCCTTGCCCACAGGGGCAGTGTTAGCTCTCTCATTTAAGCTCTCTATTCTGAGCTATGCCTGCCATTTCTTGCCTTACAGGTTAACCAGAGATGCACTCCAGCCCCTTTGCAGCATTCCGCTGATATCCCAGATATCCCAGGCCCTTTGTCTCCAAAGACATAGTGTTACCCAATTTACTAGTTTTACCTTAAATCACTGTTCCTTCAAACCCTACTGTTCTTGTAGGCATTTATGATAACATAAAAGTAGACATATTTATGAAAGGATAAAGGTTCATTTAGAAACAAGAGAGAGGTTGCAACAAATGGCTACAATACCAAACAAAATAACAAAACATGAAATAGCACCTACACTTATCAATAGTTACCTTTCCTACCTAAGAAAGCTGACTTTTCCCACCATGTTCATTCTGTTACACAGCCGGCTTGTTCCTCAGGAACCAGGGTAGAAACTTTCATGAAAAACACCCCTTCCCCTCAAGAGGTTTCCTCAGTGAATGAATAAAGAGTGCCTCTCTCTCCTCTAATGTTATGCTGGAAGTCTGTCTTTATTTACAGACAGAGTGATCTCCTGTCTGTTGTAATGTTCCCTTTTTACCTTCACTGGATTGTCTGGATAGTGTGCAGTTTTCTGATGGTCTTCCATTGACAGTCTTGGGATTGAGCGAGGCTAGACAATTGAGCCTTATATCATATTACCAGCTAGCAAAAGAGGGCTAAAAACTCCTTCCTGTTTCATTTGGCCATCACTGACACCACATCTACACAAACAGTGCTACAGCAGTGCAACTGTGTCAGTACAGCAATGCCACTGCCACCTATGTAGTGATGATGCTGTATGCTGATAGCAGAAATTTCTCCCATCAGCATAAATCTACCCCTTCCCCACATCTGCATAAACTAGCTTTGAACACTAGCTATTATGTCCACATAAATCATGTCACTCAGGAAGGTAGAAAAGTCACCCCGAGTGATACAAGTTTTGCTGAACATTAGGGGTAGTGTAGACACAACCTGAGACTCATCTGGACATTGGACATGTACTCAAAACTGGTGTGCACTAAGGACTGCTTGCTTTTGAAAATCTGGGCTTTTGAGTATCAGACCTAGAAAGATAGAGGATGAAATCTCACATCTAAACCCTCTGAGTTTTTGGGAAGTGGACAAGTTGGCGCTGAATCCCTGAACTTCAGTGTATTTCTATGATATTGGTTCAAGGTTGATATCTAAACTGAAACACATGACCTAGATTGCACAAAATTCTAAAAACGAGGAAAAAAAGATTTTTCCTAACATATTTCTCAGTTTGTTTCAATTTGGTTGGATGGGCTCTCTGATCACTTGAACGTGACGCCCAAAGCATTCTGGCATGCAATCCTCTTTTGCTCCATTTGGCTCAGTAACATGGCCAGCCTACAAAGCCTGAGGACAAACTGTTTCTACTAACCGCTCATATGAGGAGTGAGCCAAGAGGCCACTAGTTCCAACAAAGCAAAATCCTTCATATTCATAAATACTAATTAAAAACCTATTCTGCATATTCCCATGTAGAGAAAAACAGCTTAACACAGTTGATTATAATTTCCAGACTTGGTAAAGCATGATAAAGACAGAGATCTCTTTGGTTTTGTAATTAAAAGTGAAACAGGACCTTTCTTCCTAGGGTCTCAACTCCAAGATTAGCTTTCAACTCAAATACCTTGATGTTTATTAAAACCCCAACCTGCATAAAGTATTGAATTACTTCACATTCAACAGCTGCTTAACCTCTTTCACTTAATTTCTTTCCTAGGTGACTACCCAAACTAAATTAAATGTTTGCTAAATACATGGCCTGGGGCATAGTCTAAGCCAGATCTATTCCTTAGGCATCAGAGGAGATTATTAGAAAGCATCAAATGAAGAGAAAAGATTCATGAGAGTAAAACTTTGGTGTCAGAAATGTATAGGAAGTGCAAATGTAGATCAATGCACACTAAGGTTCGATAATAGCAACAATGAAACCCTTTTGTGAAGCTCTCTGTTTTTAGGATTAATTACTACACTCTTATAATCCATTATTTTTCTTTGAGAAATTGCTGGTGTTAATTAACAGGTTGATATAACCCTGAGGTTAAACTCTCCACTCCTTATCACATGAATGTTTCCATGTTACTGAACCTGCTAAGGTTTCCACCTCAAGAAATCTCATGCACCCCATGCTATCATGAAGTTCCAACCTCCTTACTGCTTCTGATTCTGACAATCATCACAATCTTTTCAATACCTTATCTTCACTGGGTTTGCAAGATACTGTGCTCTTCCAATTCTCCTAGCCCTGCAATATTTTTGTATGATTCTCTCCCCTGTCTTCTCCTGCTCTACACAGCACAAAACATCTGTTCTTGACTTTTATGCCTCTCCCCATTTATAAGCTTGTAAGGCCACATGATGTGGGTAGTGATTTGTAAATCTCTCTCCACAGCATTGAACTGTTTCCTTCTCTCATCTTGCATCTCAGCTCGCTCTCTCAACATCTCCTCCTTTGTGTCTGTTATCTGAAACTGAACATGGCCAAAACCAAATTCCTTATCTCCCTTTCCTTCCTGTGTGACTACCCAAACTGAATTATGTTCGCTAAATACATAACCTTGGGGCAGAGTTTAAGTCAGATCTATGCCTAAGGCAACAGAGGAGATTATTGGAGACCATCAAATGAAAAATAATTATCTTCTTAATCTTCAATTCTTCTCTATCACTGTCAACATCCCTTCCTCCTCCTCCCAGGATTCAGACCCACAACTTGGGGTATAATTTAACTCCCACATCCCTTTTGGTGCTGCCCCACCCAAGCCAGACCATTTCCAAGTCCTACTGCTTCTTCTAATCTTCAAGTTCTCATCTCTAAGATGTATCCTTTACAACACTGCAGCCAATTTTTTTATTGAAGGGCCATTTTTCTGCATCTCCTAGGAGCTTACTACAATTTCTTCATTTCTGTCTACTAAATATATAAACACAGATTTCTTTTTCAGTTTGTATGAAATGCTATCATCAGTGACTTCCTTTTCTGTAGTCCCAGCACTGGGTTCCTATCTAATCTTTCATCAAATTTAAAAATCTCATCAGTTCCTAAGAAGCCCTATATAAAAAAGCTTGGCTAGTTCATATTTATCCTCCCTTAAAAAGAGTTGTTTTGTCCCCTGTGTTGTTCATTCTATATATGTTCCCAAGCTTATCTATCCTTTGTGAGATTTCACCTAATTACCTACATGTCCTTGTTATGTATACCCTGCCGTTTCCACACACACACAACCACCACCTCCTCAGGCACGTCCCTGAGCTCAAGTGCAATGTTTTTCCTCTTCCCACACTGAAATCTCTCAAAGATCCACTTTTGCCATCTGGCTTATAGTGAATCAAATTGCCAGGTAATCCCTTTCCTGTGGTCTATACTTTTTTGTCCCTATCTAGATCATGAAGTCTTCAGAGCATACACCACCTTCAAGTCCCTGGAAACTGCCTAGTGCATAGTGGGTTCAACCACTACTAAACCACAGACCAAATAAATCATCTCTCTTGACAATGCAAGATTTTCCCTCTAACCTGTATTTACAAATGCATTGCCTAACAGCATTCACCACTGAGAAGTTGTTCCAGGTATACAGCCTAAACTTTCCTTTTCTTAAATTCATCCATTGGAATGCATGGAAGGCAAGAAACAATACACAATTACTATATGAATCTGACACAATGACTGAGTTGGGACTAGAATTCTGGTTTCTCTGATTCATAAAGACGAGGATCTTCCACTTCAGATATAGGCGAGTTACCGATAGACTGGTATACAGTAGCCTCCTAGCCCCCTTATTCTCTCTGTGGGCCAGCCAGTATAGGATAGTAACACTCACTTTCAATATCAAGTCAGTACCATATACTCTGAGCAATTTTATCCCCTAAGACCAATTAAAATTCCTCTTCCTTCTTGTGTTTTTAAGTACCCACTATTCATGAGTAGTTATTACATGCCACATAGCTATATCTGTAGCCATAATTTAGCCATCTCAATTTGGCAATATCAAACCTTTTTAGGTCTTCCACCAGTCACATTAATGAGCTATTTTGCAGTCTTCATTTGTAGTGTTTTTGTACACTTTATATAAAATTAAGAGACTGGAAAATGCCTTCAGTAAGATAGGTGACCAGAAAAGAACTCTTCCAGTTACAAGAACTGTAGCATGCAGATGTGTCCCTGGCCTGGGAGAAGACCCAGCGCTCAGCATGCTGGCTTAGGGCTTGAGCCGCATAACTGCAATGCCCTATGGGCGGCCTGGTGGCAGACCTGGGGCTCGAGCCCCATAAGCCCGGAACCAGCAGTGCCCCTGCTTGTAACTGAAAAGAGGTCAATACCAATTAGCTGGCGCATGTGACAACATCACTGGCCAACTACCAAGCATCCATTTGATACATTAGTTTTCTCCATGTACTACGTTATCATCCCATGGGAGACACTACTTCTTCATGACATACTTGAGACATCTTCTACTGGTCACTTTGCAGGACATTTTTTGTTGGCTCTTCTATTAGTAAATCACAACTATATATCCACTGACTGATATGCAAGACATTTGCAGCTTGGTGTTAAAACAAAAAAGCTCACTGAATTTCACATATCTACGTATTGAATATATCCCAATTGGAGGGCATCCAGCATTAATATGTATAAGGAATGACCACACTTTTCTCCAGCTCCCATTAATAAGTTATGAGTGGCTAAGCTCCCATGCATTACCCTGGAAATTTGTCTCAAAAGAAGTTCCTGAAACATAATGGCAACCTGGCTTTTAATGTTATGCTTGTACCACTTAAAAGACTATTATAATGTTAGTAGGAAATCAATAACCCATAGTGTGCTATCAGTCACTTCATTAATGTTAGATAAGCTTAATGTCTCCACTCCTCATCATGAATATTACCACCACCTACAAATATGGCAATGTCATGGAACAAGCTGGGCCTTAAATTTCCTCACAGATTATAGCATAGACAGACCATGTGACTAAAGGAATGGCAGCAAAACTATGTACAGCTGCCTCTCCATAGTTAGTAGACAGAAAAAGAAGAGGCCAACCTTTCAGAGCTGCACAAACCAGCACAGGAATAGACCTAGAGACAGACAGGTAGACAGACAAGAGAAAGGTACAGAACCTTGGGAAAGGATAAAGCATGTAAAAGAAAAAACAAACAGAGCAACACAGTAATGGACTGGGTTCCAAAACTGGTACTGATGCCTGCATTTGCTTCTTGATCTCAGGCATAAACTTCCCCAAGAGTGCTGCACTCTCCATTCTCTTTCATCAATTTGAGTTCAATCTGTGATTTATGGACTCTCAAAAAGGTAAGGATCAGTCCTGCATCAATTGTGGCTGAAGCTATTTAGCACTATGTTAACAGAGTCAGAAAGAGTTTAGCCTAGTGATGCCTAGGGCTGCTGAACCCAGGCACACCTAATCTATACTGTTAAAAAAGAGATTACAGACCAGAAGGGAAAGAGGCTGAGCCCAATTTGACAGCAGACCCACTACACACAGGCAAATTTCCAGCAAACACAGCCAAATCTATATGATATTCTGCAGCAAAAAACAATCCAACATCCATCTTCTTGCATGAAGTCATGTCAGGTTCAAACATATGCTGCAACTCTTACACAAGAGCACTATCTGGCCTGTCTGCAAAAGACATTATGTGTCAAAAGTTAAAATATTTTTATGTTTCAAATCTTGACTAAACTGACACATGAAAGTTTATTCAGCTATGCTTAAAACAGAACCGCAGTTTGAGAAGATTTATGCTTGCTAAAATCTATTCTTCCTTTTCAATCAAGTTTTATGCCCTAGACACAGCTCTAAATCAGTGTTACCTGTGGTCATTTTTTACACTGAAATTTTCCACACCAGAAGAGAACGGGCAGGCAGAAGCTTCACAGATTTACACCACAGTGCAGTGCTTGTATAATCCTACAAAACACCTTGGAATTGGAGGAAAATCTTGCTAGGAGTTGAGAAGCAAAGCACGAATTTGTGTGAAGAATCATTTTCTACGCTATGAGTTTAAGATTATGAACTGGGAATAAATGAAAAACTGGAAACAAACAAATCACAGAATTTCTTTTAAAGCCAGCAGTAATCTTGTAAATTAAAGGTAAATTACAAGACACAATACATAGTTAATTCAGTACGGATTTTTAGAGTGAATATCCTTGCTAACCAGGGTAATGAGCATAAAAATATGAAGTGTTACTTATAGTGTAGTTACTTTTGCTATTCACTTTCCAAAAAAAGGAAGATGTTTCTTCTCTCAGAAAAGCACACCCATAATACAGTACATAATTTAAATGAACATGTTCCATTCTTAAATGCAAGAATACCACATTACACATACCAGAAATCTCGTTACAATATAACCTTTGGTATTTGTGAGGGCACAGAATATGGCATTTTGGGATATCCTCCCCTAACTAGAGAATACCAAGAAAGTGTTATAGAAGGAAAAAAATAATTTTTAAAAGGTTTTGATTTTACCTCATCTTTTAATTGCTTTGCTTCATCTTTATGAAGAACATTTGTAATTCTCTTCACTAGTCCTCTACTTAGATCATGCAACAAATGTTTATTAACTGGGAAGCATTTTTTGTCTCTTGAAAGTCAGCTGAGTAAGAGGATCCTGGGAACTGAAGTTAGGAATTCATATGGGAGTTAGATGAGTGGAATGAATTGTGATGTGCAAAACAGCAGAGTATTTGTCAATTGGAAGCACAAATATGTAACTAATAAGTTGAGGGCTTCTGACCACTGTGATCACTTGGTCTAAGTAGAATCTTCCCTTTCTGTCTTTTGACTCTTTTTAGACTGCAAAGACCTTGGGGAAAGGGCTTTGCCTTCAACTGTGCTTAGAAATTTCCACAGCGTGATAGGTGCTATTGCCCTCTAAATAATACATGAGAACAATCGTGAAATCAAAGGGATTGGGTCATCAGGTAAATGAAAGGAACTTTCATGCATAATGATTTGCAAAGAGAAAGATCAGAGAACCACAGAGTCAACAACTTATTCTGACTGGCAGTAGAAAGTAGCATGGCAGACTGCTAGTAATCATAAAACAATTACTAAATAAATTACTCTAATAAAATTACTAAGTAAATCAGTGAAGCTACCAGTGCATGAAATCCGTATATACACTGTGTATTAGATGTTAGAAATTAAGTTTTAATTAAATACTTTATTCTTGTAAATTAATGCAATTCTAGCAAAGCAAAATAAAATAAAATAAGCCAATAAAATAAAAGCAAAAACCCAACCCAAAAAAAGAACCTATATGCAAATTATCTGTCTGGAGCTCTGTAACTCCCTACTGCAGTGAGCAAGGAAGTGACTTAGAATTCCTGTGATGAGTGGCACACAGGGGAACACTTTTTTCCCCATTGTTGTCTGTCCAAAGCAAAGCAAAAACTGACACAGCTACCCCAATGGAACTTGTCCAAAGCCAAGGGTTTGACTCTATTGTAAGCTGTCTTCAAGAAAAAGGTGGGAGCTTTATAACATATCAAAAACAAAATATTGAGTCAAAAACATAATACTGCTAAGACACACACACACACACCCCATTCTGTGATGTATCAGCAATAGTGCTGTAAGTAAGACACAAGAAATAATTCTTGCACTCTCCTCAACACTGGTAAGGTCTCAGCTGGAGTACTGCCGACAATTCTGGGCAAACTGAAGGCAGTCTAGTGAAGGGGTTGTCAACCACTGTGTTGCCCCATAGTGGTAAGTGTGTCACGGAGAGCCTGGGAAATGGCTGGATTTGGCCTGGGGTGCCCTGTAGAGTCGCAATATGCTGCCAAGTGTAATACAACCTGCAAAAGGTTGAGAACCACTGGTCTAGAGAGCAGCACAAATGATTAAAAGCCTAGAAAAGACTCACATGGAATGTTCGGAAAAAAAACAAAAAAACAAAAAACAGGGTAGGTTTAGTCTGTAGAGGAAAATACTGAGGAGGGGGTATACCAACACTTTTCATACATATAAAAGGATGTTCTAAAGAGGACTGTTATAAACTGTTCTCCTTAAACACAGGAAATGCATTTAAACTGCTGAAAAAGAGATTTAGGTTAGATTTTAGGAAAATCTTAACAGTAAGGGTAATTAACTGCTGGAACAAATTACCTAGAAAGGCTGTGGAGCCCCCATCAACAGGCTAGATGAACACCTGTCAGGGATGATCTAGATAAGAATTAATCCTGCCTCAGTGAAGTACATTGGACTAGACTACTTATTGAGGTCTCTTCTAGCATCTATTTCTCTGATTCTGTGATATACACCAATATAGTATTGGTAATTCCAAGCTTTCAAAAAGCATAAAATTAGGTGACAAGCCATGAGGTTTAAAAAGGGGGGGGGTGTTTACCTTCTGGGGTTTTAGCCTTTCAAGTACACTCGGATCAGTTTCCAGCATTTGTTTGCAACTAGGAGGGCAAGAAGGTGTTGGGTTTTTTTGTTTTTAATAGTGAAAGGTCAGATTCTCATGACTCCAGGAACTAGGTCTTCAAGAAAGACAACAAATATTGTTAGACTATGCTCTGACTGTTAGTGCTGATTACTAATAGGTACCAAATACATACAGCATATTTGAGTACTACTCCTACCCAAATCAATATTAGTTAGTTTGAGTTGCTCAAAAAGAAACAACTTCAGGATATGTTACAAAGACAACACTTTAATGCACAAGAACAGAATAAGCAAATAAAAAAATAGATTTTTTTATTCATTTAGAAATGCCACTAGGAATTTACTTCTGTGTTTGAATTTTGGTTTTAACCTACGGTGGGTATCTGCATTTAAGGCAATGGCATAAAGATTTGTGTACTATAGATTTTTTTTAACCTATTCATGTATTTTCTCCTCTGAATAGGAGTTCTGGAATTATAAAATGGCAATTACTTTTTTTTGGCCTTGTTGATTGGAAAATTAATTTATACGCTGGCATGGGAATATTGACGAGTCCACCTACGGATATGAATTATCACAGAACTCCTGCTGTATTCTGCAAGCTTCAAACTCTAATGCTGCTGCGGAAATGAAGAGTGTCATATTTTTAACCAGTTTTTCATTTTTTTTTAAAACTGTACAATAGGAGCACACATCTAGGTACATTCGTGGTTGTGCTGCTCTGTTGCTTGGCAACCTGCAGAAGGAAGCATAATAAAGAGCAGTATCTCCCACATGAAAGGTCAGATGTATGGATGTCAATTTCAGATAAAGTAAGGGAGGCTCACTACAGCATTTCAATTATTTGTGTTTAAATTAGAGATGCACCTGAATCAAAACCCTGGATCTGCATTTTATCCGCAGCATATGAATAAATATTCTGAGGAATCTTTAACAGCAAGAACATCTAGAATAGTGGGCTTTATTCATCATTGCCTTGTGGTCTGTTTATGCCAACATGACTGGCACAATTCCTTTCCCTCTCATTGAATACCCTAAAAGTGTAGTAGAGTTAAATGCCTGATGGTAGCCTTAAGCCACTCCTGCAGGAACCCTGGGTGCAGAAATCATTCCAGAGTGGGGCAGGATGTGTGTGTGTGGGGGGGGGGGGATTATGAGTACTAGGGGGATGGAGGGAATTGTCAGCTCAATATTCTGTATCCCTACAAAGTCTGTACGCTGGGTATCTGCAGCAGGAACGTGAACATTTAAGTAGCCCTTAAGACTCAGCAGGTGACCCTGTAAGCTAATAGTAGCCCCTGAACATGGGAGCTACAAACTACTTTCTCTCAATCCCTGTTCTCATGCAGAAATCCTACCTAACATGTTCCAAAGTTACAGTTAGCTATCATCTTGACAGTCAACCATACCAACATGACAGCACATAGGGCTGGATTAAAAAACAAACACTCATTAGGATTTTTAGACAAAATAACTAATATGACAAAATAACTTATGACTAAATGGAAAATTTTAGGAGAATTTCCATTTTTTTATCTTGTTTTCTGTCCAAAACCAAAATCTCTTTCTCAAATTTTGCATGGAAGTAATCTGTATTTTCTGGCCAGGTCTCCTAAAACCGTTTCTACCATGTATCTTTTCTGTTGGCTAGTCCCATTTTGAACGTATTGTTATTGTGCTCAATACAAACATGCAGTTGTAGTTTTTTCATAAGCTTTCTAAAACAAGCATCACATTGAGAAAGTAAATCTGTGTAAAGAAACTGATGCTTGATATAATGGATACCTATACATTGTATAATAATATACTGGTGTTTTCTATACTCTGGAGAAAAAGTCATTATTAATACTATCACAATGAATTCCTAATGACTTCTTTGTTTATCCATCTGGTTTCCTATACTGACATTCCTTGCTATAGCGTTTGAGCAACTTTTAAGAGTAGGGTAGGTGTATATTTAGAGCATTCTAACTGTAGGAGCCATTAGACTGTAAATGACCGTGGCTTCTTAGGAGGTGAACATTGTGCCATTTATTTTAAAGTAATTTTCACTAGATTTACAGTAAGGTCTTGGATTTGATTTGATGTCATTGCCATGGACCTCCTGATAGCAGGTTGTGAGTCAGTCAGACTGACAACCTGTCCACACAGAAATGTTTTCTGCTATGGAAACAATCCAGAGACTAGATACATTTCTCACAGATTAACAAATGCAATATTTAAATTCCTTGATTTTATGAAAGTACCCACTAGTGTCCACAGAGAAGCCCTCTGGAAGACTCTGAAGCACAATGGAATCCCAGTAAAGATGATTAATTTACTAAAAGCGTTGCATGACTAATCTGCTTGCTGAATCAGGATAAAGAAGACACAGAACGTTTTAGAATGTTACTGATGTAAGGCAAGGTTGCATACTGTCCCCTCTGTTCATCTGCATCCTCACAGATTTTGTGCTGAGAAGAGCAACAGCTGCTGCCAAAGATACTGTTTGGGCAAAAGATAAGCTGCAAGACTTAGATTTCACTGATGTTGTAGTCATATTAGATACCGACTTAGCTGGAATGAAACAACTCTTTATAAACATAAAAGCAGAAGCTGCTTAAATGGGACATCACATCTCAACTCAGAAGACCAAGACTATAGAAATGGGGGAGGATGCTGTCCATGCTGGCGGATGTCTAATGATGAAGATGAGTACAAAAGAGATAGTGACTTTGTCCTTCTTAGAAGCAAAATAGCTGGTGATGGTTAGCTTGCTGCAGAACTGAAGGCAAGACTAGGTAAATCCAGTGGTGCATTTTCCTACTTGTCAAATGTCTGGAAAATTGAAAGAAATCTACACACTAAAATAAGAACGTATGGAGCTGTTTCTTTCCCCATGCTACTGCACACCTCAGAAAAGTGGCAGATGATGGAAGTACGAAACAGGTAGCTCAATGCATTCCACCAGTGCTGTTTTAAGAACAATCTTTGGAATTTATTAGTAGGATCATGTAAGCAATGTGACAGTGATAAGCTGTAAGGGTCAGCAGACTGCAGAACTCAATAATTAGAAAAGACTATAGCAGTTTGATCATATCATTCAGCTGCCTCAAGACAGAAACATAAGATACATCTTACTTTAGATTACACCTGGAGGGAAGAGAAGGTTTGAAGGACAAAGAACCACCTATTACAGGATGATTGAAAAAGATGCAATTTCCTATGTAGTCATTTTCACTTTGTATTTATACAACTGATTATGCCTTTCTAAGTGTAGTACTTTGTATGTGTCCTCTTGCATTTCATCCTATTTATTTCAGACCATTTTCTGGTTTGTTAATATCATTTCCCATTCTAATCTTTTCCTTTCAAGCTCCTGCAATCCCCATTCCCTCCCAGCTCAGCATCATTTGAAAACTTTATAAGTGTATGCTCTGTGCCATTATTTAAATCATTAATGAAGATACAGAATAAAACCAGACCTAGACCTACGGGACCCCAGTTGAAATGTTCCTCCTGTTTGACAGTCAATCAGCAATAACTACTCTGAGCATGGTTTTCCAACCAGTTGTGCATCTCCCATTTAGTACTTTTTTATAGGCTGCATTCCCCCCTCATTTGTTTATGAGGATGTCATGTGATATAATATCAAAAGCCTCACTGACCTCAAGATATATCACATCTACTTCAAAGGTATTATGTTGGTTTAACAAGATTTGTTCATGACAAATATACGCTGACTGATACTTATCACCTTATTGTTTTCTTCGTGCTTACAAATTGATTGATTATTTGTTCCATTATCTTTCCAACTACTGCAGTTAAGCTGACTCGTCTGTAATTCCCCGTGCAGTCCTTCTCTCTCTCTCTTTCTTTCTCTCTCTCAATAGATAAGTATTGTATTCTATCATTATGAATTTTCTTATATTTTTTTAAATGCATTATACATAAAGCTGGGTGTAAACGCAGCTGTTCTATTTCCACCATGCTGACTCTTTAAATCTGGAAATCTGTTCCCAGACTAGCTTTTCCCCGAGAACTCAAGTGCTTTGAGAGTCCTATACGCTTCACTTAGGAAACGTCTCTTCTTAAAGCTTGCATATATAATAACCTCATCTAGCTAAAATGTAATTGCTATCATGCTTTGTAGAGAAAATATCAATCCTGAAAACCAATTAAGGTAACAATAGGCACAACTGTTTCTGAAACTGTGCTTATTTTTAGCAAAAAGCTGCAGCACATGACTACAAAGACACAAGCTTTTTGACTCAGTGTAGTAACCAAGATGCTGCTTTTGCACAAAGCAAATACTAAAGTAATGTAAACAAACAACTGTATACTCTTTTGTTGGCCATTTTAGACTAAAGTTATTTTCAAAAACACCAAGTCCCATTGACTGTCATTGAGACTCAAGTTCATAAAAATCTAACTTTTGAAAGGATTCAGAAGCTTAAAGGCCAGATTTGTAAAGTAAAAAAAAGCAAAAACCCTTAAAAAGCAGAAAGGCACCTATTGATATTTTTAAAAGTGCCTACGCACCTAACTCTCAGGCAATACTGAAATTTCAACAGGGTGTCTCTATGCATCTTTATGCATCTAAATACTTAAAAAATAAATTTCTAAATGACTCAAGAGCTTATCAAAAATTCATTAGAGAAACATGGTGAATACAGCCCAGAGGTATAGCAACTGCTATTATAGAGCAACTGAACAATAGGTTTCCAGTGCAATGCAAGCAGAAATATGGTTCTCCTCTAGCAATCATGTTCAATTCAAGGCAGAAATTCAGAAATAGGAATTGGATTCCTTAGCTGTCGCTGCTGGGATAACTAGTGCCCAAACAATGTACTTGACACCTCCCCTAATCCTCCCTTATCTTCTCAGTGTTTCATTAGATGGCCTATATAAAATAAGTTAGGAATTGCTCTGAGATAGCTAGCAGGCATAGGTCCATATCACAAAACCACCAACATAGCTGGTCCAAATTGGCAGGCTCTGGCATTGTCAGCAGAAAAGCCATATATTGAATAAGTCCTGAAAAACGCCTCCCTCCTAATTGGGTTGAAGCACATTGATGAGCTGGAACTGAAATTACATTGTCATTGTTCCTTGTTTTGTGGATAATGGAGGAACTGAGTTTATGGAGCTGTCAACTAAGCACCTCTCACAAGGATCAAAATTCTTCTAAAACCCAACTGCATCAGAAGACATCCCTTACCTGCACAACGTGTATTTCCAAATATTCAGCATTTTCTCTTCCATACAATATGTTGACCATTTAAAAACAAACAAAAAACAAACAAAAATCCCACAGACACACACAACAATCATCTCTCCATATGGTAAATATGCCTAGACAATTTATTTTATAAGACAGGTTACAGCATTTCATTTTTCAAAATTAATCTACTTGGGGGTCTAAAGCTTTCCTAAATTAAAAAAGTGCCAGAAAGCCTAAGGATATTATTTGTTTGGCAAAGTTTTAAAAATGTCTGACTGGCTTGTGTTACTGTAAATATAAACTCCTAAATGAAAACTGATCTTATCTTAAAAAAAAAAAAAAAAAAAAAAAAAAAAAAGCTTCCAGGCCAAACTCTGCAGTGCCATGATCAAATGCAATACCATCCACCAGTACTCAAGCCCTATTTTTTTTTTAAATGGAAAAGCTGAAACAACTTACAGTGGCACTTCTCCAGACACTAATATTTTCATTTAAATGAAAACCAAATGCCAAGCTCTTTACAATAAATGCTTCATTATTTGTTTAAGCTTGTAAACACTAATTTTAATATTTTCGGCTTTCAGAACTTTCTTCATTTAATTGACTTGTTATGGCACTTAATATGCTATGTATTTATATTTTAAAAATGCAAGAGGAAGTTGGATGGCACAGACAATTTTCAGGCAGTCACCTGTTATGGTGGACAATACACTGTAGATGGACATGAACTGGAAGCATCTTCACCAGGGTTTTTGTTTGTTTGGTTTGTTTTGTTTTTAAAGTACCCTACATTTTGGGTCAGTCTGATCTATTCCATGGGCAATGAAAACCAAGAACAACAGAAATCCCTTTGCAAGTACTTCTATGAGCCAGAAATGACAATTATTTCTGATTAGGATGGTTTAGTTAGAGAGAAAGATGTACTTCAGTGTCAGGCAAGATCTCCCTCTGTTGCAACTGATCTTTTAACCAAACACTGAGTAAAAGAGTTGAAGGCAGAACAGGCATTTCACTGAGGATTTAAGTCTTCTTGGTCATTCCAAGTAAAATGGAGTTTAATATTTTCTGTAGACTGCCAAGTAATTCCTGCTAGAAAACCACACACACTTCAACATAATAAGCAGCCTCTGCTCAGCATCTATTCTTTGAGACGGAATTACACACCTCACCCACGGGCAGGGTGGTCTCTTCACGTTAATGCTGAAGTCTTTTTGGCAGAGTAGCCGGCATGGTTTGAGTGCCTGGCGTGCAGATAAACAGAAGGAATTCAGCTGCAGTTCCAGCCCTTAGGATTCAAAAGTGAAAAACATTTGGCAAAGCAAGCAGTGAAATAGTAGTTGAGGAAACTTTCTTTCTTAATTCTTTCATTTAATAACTATAAAATTACCCCATCTGCACAACTATATGTCACAGAAACAAAACATTCAATTAGCAAACCTAATCAAGCTATACCTTGTGTATAATATCACTTTAACTGCAAAGAAAAATATTTAAATTTAAAAAGTGTATGGTCTTAGTAAAACAAACAAGACACTTAAAGATTAACAAATTTGTTTATTTCATGAGCTTTCATGGGACAAAATCCAACTTCATCAGATGCTCTGAAGACGGAGGAACTTACAGAATGGGCTGACAGACTAACATGGCTGCCCTTTTGTATGATCTAGTAAATAAATCATCAGGCCCTAATAGCTCAAGGAAGTGGTAATGAGGAAGAACCCTTTCACTCTAAGTGAAAGCTAGAACATTTACTACTTTCTGAGGATCGTTGAGAGATGCAGAGAACGTGAAATAAACATGATGCTCTCAGTCTAGCTCCCCGCAGACAGAAGACCACATATTACAAACACTACACATTAACTTACAGCCTTGTTTTCAGGATTAGCAGAAAAAACAAGCATTGAGCATGCTTGGATAATGAACTATCCTCTTACTCCTAAATAGGTGGGTCCTCTCAAGGGCGATGTATAAAAGAAGAAGGGAGATGTTTGGAAAATTGATGCTGTGCCCTGTGCTGTATCTGATCACCTGGACAAGGGGCTGCAGTCTCAAAAGCTGTCACCCAGCTACTTTCCACAAACACTGGTCTACATTATTATTTTTAAAATTCTCTAAATATATATGGTTCTACATTATTACCAAGTGTTCCTTTTACCTAGAGGTTCATTCTGCTTGGATCTTCAATTGGATAATTACAAATTTCTCTCATTTGAATGAATGTAACAACACAGACATTGGGTAAAGATCATATTTGTTTGCTGAACACATAGAGCTTACTGTATGGTCTTTGGTTTCAGGCCTATGAAGTTCCATTTTTTCCCCTCCAAATAAATGGAAGCTGAACATATTGCTCATGTGCGCGCGCACACACACAAACACACACACACACAAACATACACACCATGACTAGAAGTTGTATGTGGCGACATCTACCTCAGAATATACAGTTACCACTGGCTGAGTAGGGGGACACCAAAAATAACTTCCAATCTAGTAAAATATTGCTCATTTAGAGGTTACATTTCTTTCTCACTATGAGTCCACTGACATAAGACACTATCTGAGTGGACTAGGTGGACATTAAACTGTTTTAGAATGGAAATGTCTATGTTTAGAAAATCCTGCTGAGAAGTAAATTTAATTCTACAGATCAATCTAAAGCACAACCTTTGATCCATATATGCCCTCCCCCACCTTACTTTGTGGAAAAAACCAAAACAATACAGATTTAAACTTTGAAACTAAGACCTGAGGAACGCAATAATATAATTTCACATTCTTCAGCAAAGCAACCTGTGGTTACACAACCACATAATACATTAATACTGGAACCCAAAAGTAACATAGCACTTATCTTCCACATGATGTTAAAATATAGTGGTAATGAAGCAAAAGAAATAAAGCTGTGCTGGGTCTTGGTTTGTTAGGAGTACTTTAAGTTAAACAACCATCTAACCCACAACATAAAAGCACTATGCAGGCTAGAGGGGTGGTTGTAAAACATCTAATTGTTGTCTAACAGGATTTTAGTACACACCGAGGGAAAATATTTTGTGGAAAAGGATTTATAAATTTCAGTTTAAGTTCACTGCCCTTTGTAATGTTCCTTAGCATTACAAGTAATGTTGTTTTTAAAATTCCTGACTCAGGGGTTGTCTTCACCGACAGCAGCAAATTTGCTGCCATCAGATCATTCTCCCTTATGAACTGATCAGGTCTGTGAAGACCCACTCAACTGATCAGGAAGCCAACACTAGAAGACCACCACCACAGAAGTAGCCCTGAGATATAGGGAAGTGGTTTCCCTCTGGCTCAGGCTGCTGAAGACAGTGTGGTAAGTTCACCCATCTTCAAAGCATCTGACAAAGTGGGATTTTCTCCCACGAAAGCTCATGTGAAAAATAAATCTGTTAGTCTTTAAGTGCCACACGACTCCTTGCTGCTGAAATCACGAGGCAGAACAGACCAGAGCTCAGCCACTACTTTCCCCATCTGATGAAGTGGGCTGCAGCCTATGAAAGCTTATGCCTGAAGAAATCTGTTAGTCTTTAAGATGCCACAGAACTCTTGTTGTTTTTCACTTTCTCCATAGATTTTTTTTCCTTGTTCTTTTTTCTCTCTCTTGGTGACTTCTCTCTGGTAATTAGATACTGCACTGAAACACCTCTGATGCTGCTTCAATGACATGGACTCAGAAGGGTTCGGTAATTCATATTATATGAATGACCGCCAAAACCTTATAGATTCAGAGCCTGGATTACCATCTAAGGACTACATCTCTGATGTCTTTATGCTCTTCCTCTTACATCATCAAGCTATTATATTAGCTACTTTCTTGATGTGCCTCCCTATTTTCATCATCTCATCCAAATTCAATACACTTTATCAGCAGATAAAAAGTAATTTTACAGTTAATACATAGGTAATATCTGGAGATGGAGAACTGCTAAGTTTTTGCAGTCTAAATAAAAACTATTTAGAGCTCATGTTACTCCATCTGGTTGAAATGCGAGAGATAACTGCTTACTATAGGAAATCTTTTAAGGAATCCCAGATAGTGCTAGCAAAAGTAGCCACATCTTATTTAACTTTGAGGAAGAAGCTTCATTTTGGATTCATTTAATCCTACAACACGCAAAGTTCAATAACCTCAAAACATGGTCCACAGTAAGTATTCTTGTCCTACTGATAATTCAAATTGTGGAGTACCAGAGACCAGATTCTAGACTCCGTTGGCGACTCCCACTGACTTCACTGAAGTAATACACTCTTGGAGAGACAGTCGGACTATGGACAGGAATTTTAAAGCAAAGATTACCTTCTGAGAACAAAGGAAAATCGGGAAATATCAATTTGAGAATTTTTTTATATTTGTGTTTAAGCTGGAATCTCTGACTCCACAGATAAGGAGAAAGGTTAAAATAGTTTAATTGATTAGAATGACTATCGAGAGCTAGGGTTTTATACTCCCAACACCTTTTCTTACAATAGCAACTGCACATGGATACCCAGTGAGTATACAGACATAAAAAAGTTGGGTCATCTTTATTTGAACCTTAAACATCTGTCTTGGTGAAGTTGTGGTTTCCTAATAAAACATTAAAGTTGGCACCACAGACATTTTCATCAGCCATGTGCTTAGGAAGGAAAAGGCAATTAAAAAGACTAAACATAATTACCATTTAGTAGTTAATACTGCAAAGGCATGCTTTCACTTAAGACTTACAGCAGCTTCTTAGTTTTCTTTGTTCCTCTACATCTCATGGTGACAAAACAGTGACAGACTTGTCTAAATATTTAAAGATCTCTACTATCCTGTTTTTGTTGTTACATCTTCTTACAAGCCAAGGAAAGAAGTTAAACACATTTCTTCTTATAAGCTGTACTCTACTTAGGGATAAGAATAGAAGTCTAATGACTCATTCTCCTACAGTTTACAGGGTAAACCCTAGTATTATTAAGCACGACATTAGATTCCTACATTGCTCAGCGGCCTCTACAGAACTTCTGGTTGTCCAATGCCAGCTCCTCTGCGCTCCATTCCCCATTATCCTTCGCAACAATTGAGAGCAGGAGAATGTTAGCCATTCACCTTAATTCCCTCTTGCTGTAGTATGTTCATAATGCACAGCCAAAATACTGCTATGCCCACAAAGATTTATGAAATCCCATGAAAAAAAAGTCCTTGAAGAATATGAGATACCCAAGGCAACATTTTTTCCATATGCAAACTTTAAACTGAATATTTGTCTTGAATTATTTATTTTCTAGCTCATCATAACCCTACAACAAACATCACTGAGGAGCAACAAACACAACATAAATAAGATATGGCTTCACTTCTTTTGTCTCTAGTCATACTTTGTCCCCACATATTACTTTTAACAAATACTTCTATTGTATGTCCATAAATATACTGGTAATTAGAACAAATTTATTCAAGTAGCATTCTAGATAAATGTATCATCAGTACAATGTCACAGCTTTTGTGTCCTTTAAATCTGTTGCATGCTTTTGAAGGGAGAAGGGGTTAAACTGTACTTAGTTCATTCCCCTGAAAATGAACTCTTGATTAAAATAATTGTCTTTCAATATTTATTTTGATCCTTGGAAATGAAGTGGTGATGGGAAGAGAGGAACAAAGACAGATCAGCCATTGCCAATTTATTTGCATAAACAAGAGACCAAAGTAAGGACCACTTCTAGCAACTCCACCTTTGCCTTCTGTACACTGTTATTCCCTGTGTTTTTCAATAGATTCAAACTTTAGGTGAGAATTATTTTAAACATTTTTATTCCAAATGTAAACAGCAATCCTCTTAAGTAGCAGTACTTGGAAAGTGAGCTGGTGCATTGATGATTGATGCAGGCCAAGGAATAATGGTGCTGCAAATATGAATTGTTCTCTCCCCAGACACATCATTAGGTACTCATGCAGCTATACAAGAGTGGAAAGTAGAATGAAGGCAAAAAGAACAGATGACACTGTCAGTAGTGTGCTCTACTGTGTATCAACTGAAAAATTTATAACTCTAGAAATCCTGACAATTTCTGAAGTAGCAAAACACAAGCAACACTGAAGTATCTGAAATACGTTAAATATTCTCTGACATAATTCTAGGTGAAAAAAGTGAGCTTGTGTGGTTACTCCAACTGTTTGCTGTGTTGTTTTTTTTATTGCTACCTGGCCTATCATCTGTGTTAGTATAAAAGGGGCAAATGCAGAATAGTAATTAGAACATCCTTTACATTCTAATTAGTTGTCTAATGATTATCATTTTCATATCATTGACTAAAGAAGAGGTAAATAAATACAGAGGAAAAATTAAAAGGCCTGGTATGAAAGATCAATGTTTTAAAGTAAGTGATTATTAATCATTTTGTTACTCATTCTAACAGTAACCACAAGAGGGCTAATTATCGCTGCTCCACCCCATTCATACCAATGCTGTATGTTACCTAATCAGACTCTTAGCAAATTACACCTATTTAGTGCTTGTGTAAGTCTTTTCTTCTCCCCACTGAAAATAAGGCAACCGACAAAGCCAAATGCCAATAAAACTAGGAAAAATAATCCAGCTACTTATCTCGACTAGGCCTTGGTCCACAAGCAATTCAATAAGCAATTTTAAGCAATGTTTAAAAAGATATGGGCTTATTGAAGATACTCTCTACAAATGCAGCAGCCTAACAAAGTTTTATTCAGTATGTGGCTCTTTTGATTCCAAACAACTCCTTTGGAACGTAAATATCTTATGTTTCTCCAAGGGCCTTGTTTGATATTACCAATAACAAATTTGAAGGGATAACAGACATCAAAAACTTTATAGCATCTGTTCCTGCTCCATATATGCTATTTTAATTTTAAAAAGGCATTCTCATCCTCTCATTCTTGTCCTCTGTATGGTTACCAGTTTAAACCAATAAATTTAGAGTTTATTAAAAAAAAAGTCTTTTTTTTTTTTTTTTAAGTGGCTGGTGATCCAAAGAAAGTGCTGGATTTTAAATACATGAAGGAAAACAAATCTCTTTTTATTATGGAAAATACTACTTCAGAGTTGACTAAAGAGCGTTAAATCAGATGTCAGTCAAGCAACAGAAAATGTAGTAGAATGACTTAATTCCTTCTTCCATAAAGAAAATGGAACAAGCAAGTGTTTCACTTCTGACTATCGCAATGTTCTTTTTATGCCAAATGTTAAGCAGGGATTAGCAACACAACAGGTTACAACTCAGTCTTCAGTTTGTGTTTTGTTTTCTAAACGATGCATCATGGAGATATTCTGGCATAACGTGTTTTTTTTTAGTTGCTTCCTTGAAATAAGATCTCCTTTATTATACACAGCTTTTGTAACTTAAAATAAATGCAATTCCTTTCTCTTTAATTGGTTATGGAAGTACAGCAAAACAGCATCTACCAACAGCTAAAAGCTCAGCTTTTAATTGTTGTCATGTTCGTACAAAGATACATACTGCTTTGGCCAGAACCACACACTGAAGCCCTGGTATTAAGATAGGGATCTTGGTCAAATGAGTCTATGCATAGCTGTTTTGACTTCTCCTTAAGTACAATATATGTTCTGATTAAGTAACCTAAAGAACACAAACTACTGTCTCATCTTACATGACATCAGATGTAATTTGAAAGTTTTGATTCTAAAAAACCAAACACAGCCTGGGAGCAGGAAATAATATATATATGTAGTATATATTGTTCTCCTAGCTGACCCTGACATACAATATTCAAAAGCATTTGTGTGGCTACACAGAACACTACATACTAAGATGAATCTTATCAGTAAACAAGGCAGGAAAAGTGAAATTTTACATTGAGTTTGCAATTTCAACAAAGCATCAGGCATTATAATGGTAAAACTCATTACAAAGGGGCAGCTGCTCCGTTTTTACTTATTTTTCATTATTACAGCTGTACAGAATTGTGTTTGTATATTTTCATAACTCAAGCCAGTCAGGTCCATTGAGAGCTACAGCAAGAATTATCCAGGACACTTTGATTAACAACTTCAGCTTCCACAAAAATGCTGTATGAGCATTATTAGTGTCAGTAATTTTAACAGGGTTGGATTAAAATATAAGCATTACAGGTCCAAGTCTAGGTCCCAGCTCCTGGAGTCATGCCATTACATCAAACTCCATTTTAAAAAGTTTTTAGCCCTTTTGACTGAAGAAATTCCTAAAAACATGACCAGTTCAGCAATATTGGTCTGAGTCTACAGAAAGCCTGAAACAATAGTTCTGAGGTGCATACTGTAAACTGTCCCCATGCATCTCAATGCTATGTTAATGCCAAACCCCACTGCTCCAGCAGAAGGCTGTGTGTATGGCAAGAAGGCAACAGGCCCAGCCCACCCTACACTCCAGAAGTGGGTAAGAAATGGGACAACTCCTGCTGCCATCTTTACTGGATGAGATACAAGGCATAGTGCAAGCAAAGAGACAGTTTGGAGAGGTCTTTGGGAACTCTCTCATTTGGTTAGAATGTGGAGATGAGCGAAGAAGCAGCTCTACTAATCCCCTGCCCTCCCTGCAGCCTTCATTTCTGGTTGTCTGTCCGTAGACCTGGCTCCTAGCATTATAAACATTTAATGCCTTCAGCAGAACAAGGTATACAACAAACAAGGCAGAGGTCTTGCAGACATATAGTAAGTGATCACATAATCAAATGTTGTACTAAAATACATATGCAAAAGAGGACTGAATTGAGGTTGCAGAGGGAGACTTAATTCTGGCACTTCCTATTTTTCAGTGCCACCTTAAAAATGCTCTTTAATGTAGCTTTTGTGTGATTTCTTAAGACTTTTTTTCTTTAAAAAGTTAATGGTGGAAAACAGAAATCACATCATGTGTCTTCATACTGACACCCACATAGGTCATCAGCAGGGATGGAATCTTTAAATCCACTGCACAGACCTCTGCCACCGAGGCTAACCGAATAACTGACAGCTATAATAGTTTATCATCCTCTATGTGAATTATCATTATTGGGGGTGGGAGTCTGTACAGTGGGCTTTACAGATATCTGCCGACAGCAAAGGAGTGGTGAGACTTGGGAAACATGAGCGCCATGCCAGACTCTGGAGGGCAATGTGATGTAGCAAGTGCAGACCTTTCTGCTCATTTCCCGCACTCCCTTTCCATTGCTTCCACTGCAACTTGCCCAGGCTGTTCCCCCGAGTCACCACAGTCCCATTCTCTACTCTCTTATCATCAGCCAACTTCTGTTGCTCAAAAAGTCTGTGTCTCATCCCTCCAGTTTTCCTCTCTCAATCTTCCCTCTCCTACCCCAGACCCCACTGCAATCCCCTTGTCCAGCCATTCTCAGTTCCTCTTCTCTTCCTGCCTCCTCATCCATCTTGCGTTCTCTCTCTGGCTCAGTCCCACTCTTGTTTTCCACCACTCTTAGTCCCAGGTTCCTAGACCAACTCAGTCCCAGCTGCTCCCTCCCAACTCCCAGTCAAGTTTCCCTCTCCACCAGCCTTCAGTCCAAGCCTCCCTTCTCTGAGGCTAAGCTTTTAACAGATTACTCTCCCTTTCCCTCGCCACAGTCTAACTCTTGTTCCCTCTGTATTTAAGTGGTGTCATTTCTTCTGTGCACCCTGGATACCTGTGGGCAGTGGGTTCCACTGAGAGCACAAGAAAGAGAGGCTTGCTGCTCTTAGTTCAAGTGCTGAGACTCAGCACAGCCCACAGCAGTTCGAAGCTGAAATTGCAGCCTTGAGCTGGAACATGTCCAGTGTGCGTGGAATGGCTGGGTAATTTAGCTGCTAAACGCTGCCTCTCCTGAGCGAATTCAAACCGAAATCTCTGGCCAGATTTGGGCACATTTTCATGGCAATGGCAGAATGCAAATCCCTGACACAATGGCCCATTTGCTGCCATATTTCAAGTCCCTGCTAAAAGCAAGGGAATTACACAGCTTTTCAAGGTAAAGGTCACTAGAATTTTTACAATAGCAAACAATGTATTTTTCCCTAGCCTCATTCTCAGAAGACCACTGAATTTTTTTTGCCTGAAAATTTCTAGAAAATCCTGCCTGACACAATACACAGCATAGAAAATTTCAAACCATTTATAGTTTGGTAACATTGTAAGCAATTAAAAACAAGGCCTTATAATGGAAAATATTTGGTAAAATTACTAATGAATGGAGTTTCCAGTCCTGCATAATATTATTCATTTATGTATTTACAAATCTCTGTTGAATAAATCAAATTTATAAATAGGAAACATGATTCTGATCTGATACTAAATACATCTTTAGTGCTTCCACTTAAGTCACTGGAACCCACCTATGTACATACAGTATGGTTTGTTAGATCAGGAACTTAGTGACAAAAATCGATGTGGCAAGCCTCTTGTAAAGATATTTGTCTGCTGAATGCACAGAGCTGAGACAGACACAAAAGACTGAGATTATTAAAATGGTATTTTAATATGGAAACCATTCAGATTTTTTTTCATATTTACACCACAAAGTATCTGCAAATGGAATGGACCTAAGCCACAACAATTGGATGTGGCCCCAGATCAGAACTTTTCCAAATGTCAGATCAGGCACTGTGGTTTGATATTGTCTCTACATTTCTATAACACAAACTACAAAATTCAGTGGAAAAAACAACATTTTGTTTTTGTTTTTGCCAAGTGCCTGATGAAAGCCAAGACACTACAATGCTAAATAGTTCTATTTATCATAATAGCAAAATGTCAGTCTCTTCTCACATGCAAACTGCTTTCACTACAAAGATCTACCACCTCCCTTTTCCTACCAAGATACACAGATAGAAAGGCAAGTTGCAAGAGTTTTAAGCAATGATTTCCAAGACACTGGGAAACTGATCTAATATCAAAAAGAACACATTATTTGTGTCTTATCTTAGAAACTAACATCCTCAAATGATAGTGAAGATGTCATACCCTAGAGTGTAGTGTTTATTTCAGTTCAAAGCAAATTTAAAAATTTGGGTATATAGTTTTAATTTCATGTAAAAGACAGCAGTATCTGAAAGAACACTTATTTCCTTTCGGAAACACAAAAGTGGATTTTTTTCTTCTTATAACTGTAAGCTACTTAGAGAAAACAAACCATAGCTTTCTTACAGGTAGATTTAATACAACTGTCAGTTTTCCACTGTTCCAATCCCTTAATTACAAGAATTTGGTTTTACGCTAATGAGAAGTATAGTGGGGTTTAAACCCTGATCCAGTCAATCCCTTCCCATTTTGCTGAACCAAGCACAAGAGCAGTCTCATTTCAGTCATGAGGGCTACTCATCTGATTGATCAACTGATTTACTTTATCAGAGCGTAAGCTGAGCAACTGATCAATCAAACTCTTCATTTCCAAATGAAAACAAAAGTGGAATTAGAAGGTGTGAAGTCAAGGTAACTGAGAGACTACATGCTGAAAGGTGAAAAATGTCATCTGTCAGGCATGAGAACAGAGAGCAGGTGTGTACAGTCACCAGGAAGGTTCAAGGGAAGAGTCAAAAGTTTCAGAGCACAAAATCACCAAGAAGTAGTTGAACGACCTAAGATATGCTGCACCAACTAGTTAAGAGATGAAATGATGAATCAAAGAAAAAAGGCAGATTCCAGAAAGGCTATGATCAACAAGCCCAACAGACCTGGGGATGAAGATCCACTGCAACCCTTGAAAATGTAGACCCCATTCTTGACATGTCTAAGTTTGCAGGAACTGATGAGAACTTTTCTGCAATTGCTATGGCACTGAGCACCAGAACGGAGAGCAAGGGACACCATCACCCCTGGCACCCAGACAGGATGGAAAAGGAAAGAGAGTGACTCAAATTCTAGAGAGGACCAAAGCCAAACCTGGGATGGAGAATAGGGGAAGGGGCTGGCAGATGTGGGAATAGATTGGGGCAAAAAACCGGTAGAACTTGAGACTGAACAAGAAGGATGGAGAATGGCAGAAGCTGAGACTGACTGGATGGAGTCTGAAACTGGGATGAGGTACGGGAGCATGGAGTCTGAGACTGGCTAGGAAAGCAAGTCAGATTCTTTCCTTCTCTACACTGTCTGGGTGACGGAGGAGAAGCCCAGAGAGAACGGTAATCCTTGCTCTCTGTTCCAGGGCCCAATGCCTAGCACTTGCACAAGCCAGCTTGACTCTAGCATTTCTCAACTTCTCAGTGCTTTACATTGCAAGCTAACTTTTCTTTTATCATAGGTTTTTGTGTGCGCGCACACATGGATGATGTATTAATTAATGGGTGGAATGGTTCAAGAGAAAAAAGCACAGACATGAAGATTGTACTTCATTGAGAATAAAGCACCTTTTTTCAATAAAGCACTTTTTTTCATAACCAGGCATGTGCAAAAAAGAAGGCAAAACACAGCACAGATCAGTCCTTCTATGAAATAAGAATGGAAAGTGTAGTAACTTTAGGCATAGTTCATATTGTATACTGTGCTGATAATTTTGTTAACAAAACTGCTCTATGATTATCTAGAAGAGCTAAAAATAAAATTCTCCCATTAAGCCAACTTACTAAAACAGCATCATTTGGGAAAGGAACACATTTGCACACTCTGAAACAGAGCCTACATTAGAGTAAACCGACATCATTCCATTGACTTCAATGAAGCTATGACCATGAATATCAACTGAAGAGCTATGCTCTGCTTTACACTACTGAGGATTTGAGGCAAGTTCATCTAGGGTATGTCTATACTTGCAAGTTAATTCGAATTAAGGAGGCTTAATTCAAACGAACTTACTACTTGTCTACACTAGGCTTTCATTAGTTCGAATTAAGAAATTCCTTAATTCAAATTAATGAAAGCTTAGTTCGAATTAGTAAAACCTGCTGGTTAATTCCAACTAAGCCCTTAGTTCAACCCTTAGTTCAAACTAAGGTGGTGTAGACTAGGATTAACCCTCTAGTTCAAACTTAATAAATTCGAATTAAGGGCTGTTAGTTTGAATTAACAAAGAGGACTAGTCTGACTTAACGTCAACTCGAATTAGTCCACTTTGTTAATTTGAATCAATAAGTTTGAGTTTAGCTTGAACTAAACTCGAACTTCTTAGCTTGAATTAGCAAATTTGAACTAAGTTTTCTTAGTGTAGACATAGCCCCTGTGGTTAGAGCAGGAGTCTGGACTTTTCATTTCAGAATGCATGTGTATGTCACAAAGCCAATTTTTTAACATGGCTACCATTTTTAATATGATTTCCTATAAACAGCATTAATCAAGAATTATATTAAACTCAGCTTTTCTGAACATACATAACAGTAAAAAGAATTACTGCTAAACAGATATTAAAGGGGTCTCCAGAGGTGCAAGGTTAATGATCATCCTTTTAAAGAGAACGTAACAGTTCAGTACGGTAATTTACATGACCACATCACTGTTAAAAGAGAAATAAGAAAATTCATCTCACTATTTGTGTACCCAGATTATTTGGGTTAATAAAGCAATACGCTTAAAATACAAATTGCACGCATGCACGCACACACAGTCAGGATGCTTGCAAGCTAGCCAAGCATCATTTTGGGTTAAAAGCATACAGTTTCAGAAAACGACATGGACTGTCTGTTTCTGGGCACTGGAAAAGGACAAATATAGCATCATCTGTAAAAAAGGAAAATAAGGGAAGTCCAGGGAGTTACAGACCAGGCAGCTTCACTACAGCATACAGAAAGACAATGAAGCAAGTAATTAAGTAATCAATTTGGAAACACCTATAAGATAATCAGGTGAAAAGTAATTGTCAGCATGGATTAGTCAAGAACAAATCATGTCAAAACCAAATCTGATAGCTTTCTCTGACTGGGTAAGAAGCCTGTAGATGTGGGGAAGCAAGAGATGTGGCATATCTAGACTTAAGTAAGGCTTTTGATACTGTCCTGCATTACTGTCGCTGTCTCATAAACAATCTAAGGAAATACAACCTAGATGGAGCGCCTACAAGGTGGGTGTATAACTGGTTGGAGAACCATTCCCAGAGAGTAGTTATCAGTGAACAGTCAAGTTGATAGGCATATCAAGTGGGGTTCTGCAGTGATCAGTTCTGTCTCATTCCATTCAATATCTTCATCCATGATTTAAATCAGTGGTTCCCAACCTTTTTTTTGGTTTGAGGGCCACAGATTCTATTTTTATAACCCTGAAGGGACACGTCTCTACAAGTAGCTCACTGCCACCCACCACTGCAGCCAGACTGAAGAAATTAAGTGAGGAGGCAGCCTCCCTGCTTATCTCCCACCCTCTGGCTGCAGCAGGGAAATCACACGCATCCTGTATTTCAGTGCACTCCACCTGAGTCTGGAGGCAGTGGCTCCTTTCTGCAGCCAGTTAGACAGCAGATCAGTGCTCCCCTCCCTCTGGCTCCAGTGGAAACCCAAGCACCTAGGGATCCAAGCAGAGCACATTGCTCTCTGCTGGAGCTGGTGAAGGGGAGTGCTGATATCCCTCCCCCTGGCTCCCACAGGGACCTCTAACTCCAATGGACTTGGGTGGAGGGCTTTGCCATGCTCCCTGCTATGCCCAAGTAGAAGGGAACACTGATCTCTCATCCTCTTGGCTGCAGCAAGGAGCCTGCACTGGTCATCTAGCCCTGTGGAGATTTGCTTCATCTGATTCCTTAGACAGTGGCTCCTTTCTGCAGCCAGCAGAACGGGTGCTGTAGGTCACACTGAAAGCCCCCGCGGGTCACATTTGGCCTCCAAGCCACAGGTTGGGAACAGGGAGGTAACTACAGTGGAGCCAATGGGGCTTTGCCTCAGGCATGCCAGAGCGGTTCAACGGAGCCACTCTATTAAAGGGCACGTTTCATGGCGCTGCCCCCAAGCACCTAATGACAAGGGGTGCATTCTGATCAGAACGCACCCTGGGCACTGGATCGCCATGTTACGGTTGTGGTTGGGAACCTCTGGGTTAGATAATGGCATAGGGAATACGCTCATAAAATTTGTAGATTACAGCAAGCTGGGAGGGGTTGCAAGGGCTTTGGAGGATAGGATTAAAATTCAAAATAATTTGGACAAACTGGAGGAGTGATCTGAAGGGAACAGGATGAAATTCAGTGAAGACAAATTCAGAACACTTCACTTACGAAAGAAAAATCAGTAGCACTAAAATAACACGGGCAATGACTCCCCAAGAAACAGAAGTGCAGAAAGGGATCCAGCGGTCATAGTAGATCAGAAGATAAATACAAGTTAATAGAGTACCACTGCTGCAAAAAGCAAACACCGATCTGGGATGTATTAACAGGAGTGTTGTAAGGAAGACATGGGAAGTAATTCTTCCCCTTTACTGATTACAGGAGGTCTCAACTGAAGTCGTGTGTCCAGTTCTGGGTGCCACATTTCAGGAAATATGTGGACAAACTAGAGAAAGTTCAGAGAAGAGCAACAAAAATGACTGCTAATCTAGAAAACATGACCTATGAGTGTTTGAAAAAATTGGGTTTGTTCAGTCTGAAGAAGAGAAGACTTAGAAGGGACACGATAACAGGTTTCAAATACATAAAAGGATTTTACAATGAGTAAGTACGAGGAGAGAGAAAACTTATTTCCTTCATGTCTGAAGACAGGACAAGCAGCAATGGATTTAAACTGCAGCAAGTGTAGTTTAGGTTAAACATTAGAAAAACCTTCTTGAGAGTCAGGATACTTAAGCGCTGGAATATACTGGTTAGGTAAGTTGTGGAATAGCCATTACCGGAGATATTTAAAAGCAGGTTAGACAAGCACCTGTCTGGGGTGGCTTAGATAACGCATGGTCCTGTAGTAATTCCAGGGGACTCGACTAAGTCATTTCATAAGGTCTGTTCCAGTCCTATGATTCTACAACTCTATTAAATCTTGGACCAAATTTCCAGAGATGCCCAGTACCCACAGTTCCCACTGCAAAGCCAGGTAATGTAGTTCCTGTTAAACCCATTGTGTTTATATTAATTTACAGTTTGAACTGCAAAAACAGATGATCTGTAATCATAGCCTGTCAGCTCAGTTTAGAAAAGCCAAACATTTCTTTAGTTTGTTTACACCCCCAAAATCTCTGTATACTACCTCAATAAAGCACTAGCTTATCTAAATAAGAATGTTACTCTTTTATCCCAAAGCAGACACCCAAGCCTTCAAGAACACTTCATTTTACAAGCTATAGAGATGATCAACAGCATGTAAATATTTAGAAAATTGCTGGAGAAATAAAAGTAGAAATAAACAAACTGCTGCAACACTGTTTGATCTCTCTTGCATTTCAGTCTAACATTGTAGGTATATATTTCCTCACTAAGCAAAACCCCCCTCTCCCTTGACAACTTCATTTCCTGCACACTTTGGGAGACAGGCAGATGAATATTTAGTATAGAACATGATTGTGATTAAGCTTCCAAATGCATTCTTCATCTGGATTCCAGCTGGTACAGCATCTCAATTACTCCTCCAGCTCTCCTATGGGAGAGTGTCTTATTGATGTATTGAGCGTCACATGAAGGTGCTGGATTAAAAAGCTCCAAAGACCCTCCAAAATTTCTGACCCCAATCAATTATCCCTTAATGAATGAACAGAAAGTTCTTGTACAAAAAATATTATCACCCACGCTCAAACTTAGGAACTTACTATTAGAGTACAACCTTTAACAGGCATACAAATAATTTTTTAATGAAATTAAATTGCTCTCCACTAGCTTTGTTTCACTTTTAAAGCCAAATTTTCCAATGCATTCATAGTTACAAAAAATGCTAGTCAAAACATGAAACTGTTGAAAACTTCTGAAACTGACTTTTCCATACAGATTTTTAATTTGTTTTCTAACCAGCTGTAGCTAGAAGGTTGTGTGCAGGTACTGTCTGTTCTGATCTGCCAAACTCTACCATAAACATCCCTACAGAGCAATAATCTTTTTTAAAACCCTCCTAAAGCACCTTTATGCTGGCCACCCAGATTGCCAAGTCATGCATAACAAAAGAGAGCTGTCTCCATGGGGCAGTTACTTCCCATACGTTGAAGATAGGCAGAACCTTACTCCACCATGTCAGTCAATGAAAAAAAGAGAAGTAAGTTGCACCAAAGAAATGTTGGCACAGCTTACTTCCACCATGGAGCAAGGGAAAAGCAAGGTCCATATTGTGGTTAACAGTCACAGACTGGCTCCTTTCCAGCTTCTGGAACAGCCAGATATGCTCAGTCTTTATTCAAGCTTGATCATAATGTTACATGATAGCTTTTGACTACCTGACATCAGGCTGTGTAATTTCAGGCCTGTTCAGTACTCTGATACCATGTGCAGACCACACAGTAAGGACATGAATAGTGTGAGCATGGTAGAAGTGATGGCATAGGGTTTCCACACCATGTGCAAACATATAAAGGGGGAAGTAACGCACTTTTTAAAATCTCACAGGTGTCACCAAATGGCTGGAAAGATCAATCAAACTTGCCCCTTTCCTACAATTTCTACTTTTTACTCTCCCTTCTCAGCCAGTCAACCCATTCTGTCCTCTACTATCCCACCCACCAGCCCAGCCCACTGTCTGATAGGAAAGTGGGAAATAAAACTGTTCTTGGAGGTAAGGATTCAACCCTCAAAATCTCCATGATGGGTCTGTCTCTTTCTTCCAATTGTACTTCCATTTGGTGGCTAAACTGGTGCTTGATGGGAAAGAACCACTTTGTGGAAGATGAGGAATACACATTCATGCTAATACATATCACTAGAGCCCTGCAAATAGGCAGATATCTGTGGATATCTGCATTATATCCACATCTGTGGAGACAACATGGATATCCGTGGACCATTTTTTGCAGATGTGGATCGGATACGGATCCACATACTTGTAACTGTGCAGGCTCTACATATCACCATCTACTCCAGTGATGGTTTTATGTCAGTGGTCTGAGCAGGGACAATCTCACCTACATGAAAGACATTCTCATACTCAGGCCTGGTCTATACTGCCAGTGAAATTTAGCAGCAGTCAACAAAGTAGCTTGCATAACTCCTGTTGACTTTATATCATCTGTTCTAGGTGCTGTTTCCACTGTGCTACATTGATAGGAAATGCATTCCCATTGACACAGCACTACACCACCTGAGGAGGTGATTTTACAGACCGACTTCTGGATAGAGCATGTCCTTACTGCTGCTCAATCAAACTAGATAAATTGATCTGTCAGCAGAAAATTTGCCACCATTAGCATAGACATAACCTCAGGCAGCAACTGTCAGAGCTCAACTCTTCGTTATCATTAGACCAACATTTCTTATCATAAAGATCAGAAATCCCCCTTGAGGCTCGGGCTTCATTGGGGATCTTTATGATGACTACATTTCCAAGTTCTCTGGAGAATTCTCAACAAGGAATACTTGTTATATTCATAGAGAACTGAAGTTTACAAACACAGTTATTCAATTAAAAAGCATCCTCTATTTTGGGGGAAGAAGGCTGGCTGTAGTTGAGTCAATCTATTTAATGTCCTTTGCAGAACATAAACTCTGTTAGAAAAATTTTCCCTTTTCCCCAGTTGTTCTCTATGAACTTCCCATCCTAAAAATTAATCATGGCACTTAAAAGCACCATCCATCCTGTCTTCATTTTTCCCTCCCCTTCTCACTGACTCTAACCCCAGTATCTGTTAAAGCTGTCAAGCATTTCCTCCCCTGACACTTTTTCCCCTTCACAAGCCCCTGATTTTTGTAGTCTCCAGTTATTTTCTTTACATTTGCAGCAGTATCTCTCTATTTATCTGCAGATGTCTCTTAAAGCATTAATCACTTTATGAACTTAAGGCAGAAACTCCCAGCCTTTGAAGACCATTGTACCAGTCTGTCAGAGATGGACTTCTCACAATCAAGCCAGAGGATGACCAGTCCCATGCAGACATTTGTGTTGAAATCTGCAGTGAAGCTGTGACACAATCCTGCAGGGTTTGGCACAGCTCACACTCCCCTACTGCAAGTCAGAATAAGGCCAGCAGTAGTAGACTGAGTACCTACATAGATATCATTACTTAAAGGAGCTGCAGCTTTATACACCAATCACATAAGCTCCAGTATGAGCTCGGCCAAAAAAAATCATTAGCTGGTAATCACTCTACTAGAATAGAATACATTTGTTATAAAGAACCTATAAAGTTTGTTCTGTTTGCCATATTTTCTTTCTACCCTAGGATTTCAATTTTGTTTTATGCTGTTGCATAAAATCTCTTTGCAGGATGGAATTAAAGAATCCTATTTTTCCATCCTCCCAGTCAGTGAATAAAGTGGAGCATGCTATTTGTATAAGAATCTGTGGAAAATCCCCAGCTGTATTTAAACCACCTCTTCAAGAGAAAACCACTGCATAAAATGGGGAAAGAGAAAAGGATGGGGAGATGTAAACTATCTTTCTGATTATGGAAGTGCTTAACGCAATTCATCCCACACATTTAAAAAAAAAAAACCTCAAAAGCTAAGAGAGGTTTCAAGACAGCAAAAGGCATTGTAAAACCATGAAAAATTAATTTAATTGTCAGAGACAGGACCAGTAAGAACTACTCTACATAACTAAAAAAGTTTCCAGTTGCATTATTAAAAACATTGCTTTTGAGAGATCAATTAATCTCAAAGGGCTTGACTTCCTGCATCAGAAATTATCAAAGACAGATGTGCTAAAAGGATCCTTTCTATCAAGCACAGTGCCCATCTGCTCTGTCAGCATTCTGACTGCCGTGCTTATCAGTTTAAACTCCTGTGTATTCGTCTTAAGGTAACTGTTCATGTAAGATTTTTTCCAAATACCCTGCTGGTGAGTGAAAATGGCACTGAGAGGGGAATCCCTGCTGCATGTGCTTATGGCATCATGAAAAAGCTCTTTTCCAACTTTATTTATAATCCAGTTCGTTCAAAGTTCCGTGGACACTTTATTACTTCAAATGATAAAATGTACATATAGAGGTGTCTACTCAGTACCATGCGAACCTAACTCATACATTAAGAATTAAAACATGCACAGTCATAAAACTGCATGTAAATATATTCACTCCATTCCACAGCTTCCTTGACTACCTGAAGCAGGAGAATGTCTACACTTAGAGCTGGAAGGTGCGACTCCCAGCTTGAAGAGAGACACTTATGCTAGCTCTGACCAAGCCAGTGTGCTAAAAACAGGGGGTAGTTGTAGTATCATGCAAGACTAGCCACCCTAAGTGCAATAGTGAATGTCTCCCCATGGGTGGAGGTTCTAGTCCCTGCCACTGCTGGAACTACCCCTGTATTTTAAGCACAGTGTCTTGATTAGAACTAGTGTGGGGCATGTTGCCACAAGCTGAGAATCACACCCCCACCTGAAGTTCAGCCAGACCCCAGGATGGACTTTGCATTGTGCCTTAAAAGTGTCATGTGATCTCAGGAGGACTGACTTGAAGTAATGATTCTGAAGATCACAGAGTATGCTACTCCAGCAACATCCTCTCATCCATCAGAAATAGATCCATCTGGTGGGGCTATGACCTTGACCATGGCTATGGTTCAAGAGGTGAGAGGCACCCTCCTACTGATAAACAGAGTGATTTGATTAATTTTTGCCTTTCTGTTGTTAATGTGATGTCCTGGGTAGATTTAGTGCTCATGGGACAGAGTAAGAGCACAAGCATCAAATTTTCTGTGCCTTGGGAAAGTGGAATTTACACAGAGAAGGCACATGTAGCTATTTACTATGATTTGAGCTATCTAGAGGTCAGAGAGTGATGCACAAATAGCCAAAGCAGGGATTGCTGCACTGTGGGGGAGAGTGAAAAATGGAGCCAAAATAGTGCTACTTCAGCCCCTGGTACTCCCAGAACTGTGTAGGGAAGATGCCCCTTTCTCAGAGGGCACTAGAAGCCAAGTCTTGCCTCCCCTCTGCACTGCCACATGACATGGGAAAATGCTGCAAGAAGGAACCAGCCAGACTGAAGCGGGCTGGGGTAGCTACAGAAGGAGCCAGAGTGGAACCCTTCAGATGGGCTTTTAACCTGGCTTCAGTCCACCCCACCCTATCTCCTTCATCACCCTTCCCTTCAATGGCCCTCCTCCCCCTCAATTTTCTTCCCACTGAGCTGATCCTCTTCAATTAAACACACCCTAAAGTGAATCAATCATGGTGCTGACTTTTGCCACCATCCCACCAGTCACTCTGCTGTTGTGTTCTAACCTGTCTCTCACCCTGTGTGTGTTTAGTCCATTGATAGTTCAAGCTCTTTGGCACAAGGACTGTCTACAACCCTGTGTTTGCATAGTGCCTTCTGAAATGGGCGCTATTCTTGGTTGTTCCTTAAGCATTACACATCAACACAATTAATAAACAGATGATCAGGTCCAACTCCCATTATGCTAGATGACTACTTCTCCCTCCACCACAGATATAAACCCTCAGTTATTACTTCATTAAAATACTACTAGCAGGTGAGCTGAAATGCCACTTAATATAAATTCTCAAAAAAGCTCTCCTCCTCTCTAAGCCACATAACAGTACTATTAATAATACCCTGAAGTAGTACCGAGTACTCAATCTCAGTTGGAATCTCTCAAGGAAATCCAGTCTAATCATTCTGAGCCAGTTACACAGTAGACCCAGCAGTAAGACTTCAGTGGGAAGGGATCTATATAAAGAAAATAAAATGCAGATGAAAATCTATCTGGAAAACAAGTTGTACTTGGAAAAAAAATGGCTGGTTAACCAATCATATTGATTCAATGATCCTTAATATTAATGTTGCCTTAAATCTTTAGAAATGGAAGTCTTATGTTTCAACGTTAAAAAAAAAGTAAACGTTTCTTCCTTCCCAAACCTGAAATACTATTTCTTAACATTCAAATGACTATGGTTAAATTAATTGGGCAACTTCAAATACTATTTGAAAATATTCAATATAAGCTTCTTAAAGATAGAGTATCATTCACCGGTGACACTTGGAGCACAGTACAATGTATGTGTCTATTAATTCAAAGAATAATTCATACCATTATTCAAATAATAATTATGAGACTGTATATGACTGTGTTTGCATTTATATTGGTAATACTGACTTACCTCTTTGCTCTAACAGCATCTCTCTTTTTGGTAGTCTTTTCCTATCCTTATACAAATCAAGCAAATAATAACTCACTGGAATTAGAAAATGATTGAGTGGCTCTTAAACTGCCCAATTCAGTCTTGATTTATTGAATGGAATATTCAAAGAAGTATAAAAAAACAGTTTTCTTCTATTATTCTTTTGTAGGTTAACCCCAATGTCTAGGCAAAATTTAAATATATACTGAAACAAAAATGAATGTACTATCTGACGTAATTTATCACAGATCTCAGATACTAATCCATTACACAACGTCACTGGTACTACCGTAACACCAAAATCTCAGAGAAAATCCAAACTTCCATTTTTGCACATCAGCCTACTCTAGAAATCTATCTTCTTTCTCCCAAGATGGGTAATTCAGCCTCATGGGACAGCAACAGCTTTTCAAGACATATGTATCACAGCTTTGATATTCCAGAACCATGCTGGGCTGAAACAGCAATTTTATACCAAGTGAAAGGAGTGATTCCTCATACTCACTTCCATTCCTGTGAGAGCAAGAAACATTGGACTTTTATCCATCCAACATAAAACTTACTCAGTAATGTATTCATCCAAAATCCTACTGATAAAACTGTTCTACCACATTTTATTACTAAGTATTTTGTATTGCCTGATATTTACAAGAAAGCTCTTATCACATCATGCTAATAAATTAAATTAAATAAGGTCAGGCCATCCACCTTGTCTCTTAACATGACTTACATTAACATATAGGGCAGACAGTTTTCACTTGACTTGAGAATTTCAGCACTGCCTGGTGGGGAAAACCTCCCACTGTTTGTTTTTTTAAACCAAACCTATCCAATGTCCTTCCAAGCAAAAGCTCACTGTGTGTTTTTGAGACAAATACTCAATGCCACATTCTGACATTACAATTTGAGATCCTTCAAAGGCTTAAGAATCTACTATTTAGTAGATCCAAATTTTCTCCTTCTAGATAGTCAAGGACATTTAGTTAAGAATCACTCTGTTAGCTTTGACTTTCCACCTTCATGTTAAAAAAAGTGTTTTATTGTCACAAGTGGTGCCACTGAAGCCAACATAATACACAGGCATTCTTCTGCTTGACTAATGGTAGCCATATCTGGCCATAAACCTACTATGTAGGTCATGCTAAGCCTCTCTTGAAAAAGAGACTCTTATTAAAAATGAACACTAACTCAGAATAGTGAATAGCTTGCCTGTTAAATATCCACAGTATTTACACCAGATGTGCAATAAATATCTTTGCAGAGAAATTGAAAATAAAAAACTACTTCTATGGAGCTCAGTATAAATTGTTAAGATACAGATCTTGCTTAGCAGTTCTGAAATCTTGTATCTATCTACATATACTTATTACTGTAAAACAGCAAGTTGATGGAAAATACTCTTCCATTATTCAACATATCTAGTATTAAATCTCTTCAGGTATTCTCAGAAACATTATTATGTGACTCCACTTCTGCCAATAAAGTCAGCATAAAATAAAAGCTCTAGATACTACAAATAAAAAGAATATTTGATCTTTTGCATCATAGAATTGCATCAAAATATTACTGAACTCTTAAAGATCTTGAATAAATATTTAAAGTCATTATGAATAAACAGTGTTCTAGAAATTGAGCTAGCTGAAACTTCTTATAATAAATGGTTAGCTATACATCACATATTTTTGTAGACTTTTAGCATGCAAGAAAGAAAGTTGGCTGTACAAGCCTTAATTTCAGAAGACAGCTAACAGAAAAATAGGAAAGACAAGTTACCAACAATAGGACCAAGTCATTCCTTCTCTGCATTTAGGAGAGAATGGCCTCCCTAAGTAAGCATGGCAGGTGTTTGCAATAACCACTCTTGCTAGCCACATCATTTCAGCTGTGGGGATAAGTATAAAGTCACAGTATCTCAGTCCACATAATGTGATAACAAAGCAAAAATGCACCTTTAACCAGAAAATGGAAAAGATGCTCATAATGTCAGCTTTGCTTTAGTAGGAGCAGATGGGATAGTTTGGAGATTTCTGAAAAATGTGCTCTACTTTCTGAACTGAATTTCATAGTAGTTACCCTCAGTCTCTTCCACAATTTTTAACATAAGTCACTGAAGTATTTATGTAATGCCTCAACTGACTAACTTGATTTTGGATTTTTTTCTCATTACAACAGGTGATTTGACCTCATCTTCCTCTACATCAGGGGTCTAAACGCCAATCACGATGAGGGCCACATGAGGACTAGTACGTTAGCCCAAGGGCCATACCACTGAAACTTTTTCATACAACAATATTGCAAATATCAGTAATGATCATGTCATCACGGGCCACAGGAAATAGCTTTAGGGGCCACATGCAGCCCATGGGCTGCGTGTTTCAGACCCCTGCTCTACATGCTATTCCCCAGTGTCTGAATCTCAACAACTGCATTTATTTTCCTCCCATTCTATAAGTCCCCCATCTTTAAAGCATCTGACAAAGTGGGATTTTCTCCCATTAAAGCTTATGCAATAAATAAATCTGTTAGTCTTTAAGTGCCATGGGACTCCATGTTTGTTCTTCTTAACTGTGTAGTTGTAGAATCCTCAACCCCTTGCACAGAGACGTAGAGATTTTTAATTGGAAAAAATGTGAGAGCAAAAGTTACTTACCTACTTATTTGGAAAGAATCTCTTTTTCCTGCTAAGATAAAGGAGTACTAAGTAGATCACACCCTGTCATACTTCTCAACCCCTTTCTTCAAGATGTAATAACCACTCTGACACTTATTTTACAACCATGAGAAAACCTGTCTTTAATTGAATGCCTGTTGTCACAATTTACTGGCAGGGAGGGCAGTGGGCAGATTCTGACACAACAAAGAAAAGGAAAAATTAAAAGCTGAAGCTCCCCTCATTAATTTGCTTCCTCTCCAGAACATGTTGCTATGATAAAGCTACCGCAGTTAATACAGCACATGTCAAGGATAATCATTAATACTTTGTCAAGGTCCAAATTTCTTGGCAAAGGTATAGTCGAAATCCAGACCCCAGAGAAAAATAATACAAAAATAACAATAAGTATAATAAGTAAACACAAAGATTTGATGGGCCATTCAAAAGGCTGCCAGGAGTTTGAATCTGGCCTATACCATCACAGTTCTGACATAGCCAGGCACAAGCTGGATGATGAACAGAATAAAAGTTATTCAAAGGGAGCAGTTCTACATCCAGCCAGCCATCCTGTTAACTTCAGATACTGCTTCTATGCTTGAACTATGTTACATCTCACATCCTCACTTACCACGGTCCAATATTTTCTGAGGGAAATTGACAGTTTATATATGATAAGGTGTGGACATTCAGGTACTGAGTTCTACATGTAAGGAGAGGAAAGCTTTTAATCTTCCAAGCCAGGATTAAACACCCAGGGTACTGAGCCATGGTGGACACTGAGATTTCAGTTGAGACCTAATTCCAGTTGAAGTGAAACCTTCTTTAATTTACTTTAGCTTTTTCAAGTGAGGAAAGAATCAAATAATCAAATAATGCATTTTAAAAATAGTGCGTCCTCAGTAACCACTGATCATACCCAAGCTTGTTTTTAACAGCAAAGAGTTTTCATGTGTAATAACAAAGTAAGTGATATATAAGCGAGTAATAGTATAGTATACACTGGAATAGTTAGTATCTAAGAACCAGAACACAGTAACCATATAGAGGAGTATAGCTTTATAATCTAGACTGTTAGATTTAGGGGGACAGTATGCATTCTAGACTGACAATGTGTACACGTTACTTCTCCTAGCATATTGCAGTCATTTCATATATGGAATGTGGATATTTCCAAGAACAAAAAAAGCAAAGAAAATCTATTTTTTTTGTTGTGATCATCATGATGTAATAGGCATACATAAAATCTAGTATGCAAAGTAGAAAGGTTTCTCTGCACAGCGGCGCCCATCTCTCCCAGCCTAGGATCCAGGCCTGGCCGCCTGCAGCAGCCACCGCCTCGCCCATCCCTGTCCCCAGCCATGGATCAGGGACCAGGTTGGCAGCAGCAGGAGCTTGGGGCCCCAACACCCGATTGGGCCCAGGGGCAACAATGCTCCTTGTTGGTGCCACGTTTAGGCAATAAATAGAAGTGACTGCTGTTCCAGATAATGCTAAGAAACAGCAGGCCTCTTGCATTCATTGGGAACTAGCAGATAATCAGCCCCTCTTAAAGTTTGGTCTCTTAGATTTAGGGGCCCAAATTTAGGTTTCTAAAATGAAAACATTTTGGTTTGTATCACTGGTCCTCAAGCAGTAGATCACAATCTACTTCTAAAGGTCAGTAGCCAGTGAAACCTATGAGTGTTTCACCAGCAGCTGGAGAAATATTGCAGACCACTGCAATATTAAGTTAGATACTTAACTAACTTGTTAGCAATGTATGCTCCTATGTCTCAAATCTAAGAATTTGCACAGCCCAATTCAGAAATGGATGCCATTGTCAATGTCCTACTCCCTAATATTATTTATTAGGAAACTTGATAACACATTGGCTGGAGTTTAACACTTTGATGATTTTCCCATTAGACAATTTCAAGCAAGAGAAGAAACATTTGCTTTTGGTTTGTAAAAGGAACCCCCCTTTTTAATGTACCATTTTATTTTCTGATACATTGTGGTTGTTGTATGGAAAGTGTAAGTTATGCCTGTCTGTGCTGTATCTGTATTAGTCTATTTAAGTGCTCATGTTTAAGTGGACAGTCTCTAAGGAGGAAATGAATTCACCACAGGGTATCCTAGTTGATTAGCTTTACCTTCAACAGTGTATGTCAGTCATGTTAATTGGAATCAACCCACAGCAGTTATGGAGGCACAGGAATAATTAGGTGAGGCAGAAAGATGAGTTGATCAATTTTCAAAATAAAGTCTATGTTAAGAACTTATTGTAGTAAGCAACATTATTGCTCCACAACAGAACCCCACAAGCATCTTTAACATGATCATTTATTAGGCAGATTAAGGTCATGTTATAATAGCTAGTGCAAAAATCTAATACAGAGAAAAGTGAGCTGTAAATACAAATTAAATCAACAATAAACTGATAAAAATCAATATAAAAAGTAGGAAAGGCATGTTTCTAACAGTGAGTTTATACACTTGGCACATAATTTGTGAGCCTACTTTTATGCAGCACAAAAGTAACATCTGTGCTCATATACCATTTGCACATCACAGATCATAGTTTTAAAACATTCAGGAAGGAGCACATTCAGTAACTTACTTCAGAAGTGGCTTAGGCTAATGCCACAAACGGAAAACAGAAGCACAACATGAAGAATTCTTGCCATTTATGTAATAGGTTGAAGATTTCTTCATAGAAACTTAGTTTTTATTATTAAACATGCACATTTATTTTCTTCAGTTTAAGAGTACAAAATACCATCAAATTCCCTTCACAAGGACTCTTTTTTAATATAGAAAAAGTTTTCTATTTTTATACTCATATGGCACTATGAAAGGCAAAAAATGATGCAGAAGTCATTTGGCGAGAATCCCCCCCCTCCCATCCTTTAGGGAATACAATGAATGCCAGATGTTCTAGTGCAATGTCTTCATCATTTCAATTGCAGCAAATACCTCTAAGACAGCCACACTGTATTTTATTTATTATTACACAGGGGTCAAAAGGTATTTAGCAGATTTATATAAAAGCTGTGGCCTTCTATAGCCTTTTATCTTTCCTATTTAAGTTACCATGGCCAATTAACAACAAAGATTAAGATCACTGGTTGCTTCCCCTTAGGCCAACAAAGAGCTTGTCAAGACCAGTTAAGTACTTCATGTTTTTGGTTGTTTGGGCTTTATTTTTATTTTTAATTGTTAGAAGAAATCAAATAGAGGAAAGGAGACCAGGGTAACCACCAAGCAGTAGCCAATCCAAGAGAGAAAAAGTAAAGTGAAAAAAAATCAAGAGGAAGGGAAATGGAAGAAGTCTCTGTCAACAAATCAGTAAACAGTAAAGAATTGCTAAGTGAGCCAGTCAAATCCTCATTGTTCCTTTCCTTGCTGTGGTCACCAACCCCAATAATGATTACATTGTATGCAGCTCAAAAGATGTTAAAGAAGGTTTTAAGGATAAGGAAAGTGATCATTTCCTCCTCCAAAGTCACAGATTTCCCTTCTGAGTTTCCGCCAAGTACCTCTGCTGAAATACCAAGTCATCACCCTTGATTAGCTTTGTGGGATGTAAGGGATACTGCCTGGAATATATTGGTTTTAAAGCGCGCGCACACACACACACACACACACACACACACACACACACACACACACAC